>JAMALA010000031.1:0-227571 GCA_023628255.1 Cystobasidium sp. 2NF920
GAAGGCATCCGAGGACAGAGCTACCTCATCCTTACCAAGACAAAGTCTGTTACGGATGAAGCGACAGTAGCAGGGCCGGCAATCTTGAACTTCCCTCTCCCGAACCGAAACTTCTCCTACTAAGCGTTTAGTGCCTTATGAAATGATCGCCACACTCTAGCTTCAGCTTCAAAAGCTAGGAGACCCTTTAGCCCGTCCTGTCTTCTTTTATGAGCTTCTTTCATGGTGTAGACTAGTCTGCCTCATCGCATCACTTTCATCTGGCTTCCTGTCGCATCTTGAGTAATGCATCCGCGCTCGTGCGCTTACTTTCACCTCATCCTGACTCGTGTCTTCTGTGTTGGTATCTTCAGTTGTATCATGTTCTCCAGCTTCCCCACGCTCATGGCATTGACTCAAGATTTCTTATCAAGACCCAACCGAATCTCGGCGTGTGATCAACCATGTTCTCTAACGCAAGTGAAGGTGCCATGTTCTTCGACGTCACCGGAGAATTATCTGCTTTGAGGGTTCGGAAACACCATAGCCATTAAGATCGCCTCGGAGTGCGACTGTGCAGCTACCCGAGCACTTGCGCTGCTCGGGTAGCTGCATAGGCGCACTCCGAGATGATCTGAGAAAGTTTCGCCCGCGATGTAAGGGAAAGGAGATAGTCACTTACCGAAGGTCCACGTATACGACCGTTGCACTGCGTGCTGGTGTCGGTATTTCCAGATAGCGAAATGGGTAAGCGATTGCAACAGTATCTTCCGCCTTAGTCAGCTTAAGCACATGGACTTGACCGAGCAGATCTTATCATTGATGTTGTTGAATTTCATATATTGCAGTCATGTCATGTCATCATCGAAGCTCCCTCACTCTCCTGCCTAGATCCAGTCCTATCTCCGGGGCCGTTCGCATACCTGATCCCTTGAAGCGTCTGGCCAACTTAGCCTTGCCGCTTAAGTCCCCAAGTCCTGCAGTAGCGGAAGCAAGTCAGTATTACATGTATTGCAGCCGATTTTCAATACTATTGAAAGCAGGGCTAGACCAGGAAACGCAAAGCCTCATATAAAGAGCCTGTGAAGCTCGACATGCCTTGGCCCGGTACAGGAGGTGCTGAGGAAACAGAAGGAGTGGTCTCAACATACCTTGTGGTGCCGCTCCGCCATGCAGTAACTGCACAGTTGCCTTCACGGTATTCATGCCGTTCCGCGAACCTCGAATCTTCGCACTCAGATCGAGTATGCCTGCTGCTTTTGCTATTTGATGAATGATTGGCGATGTACGTAGACCAAAGCCTATTGACAAGGTTAAAGAATATAGGTCAGGACAGGTCAGTGTTGCTTTTCTGAGACTTGCATAGGCTCCGCAGGCAGATAGATTGTCACGTACCAGGCGGTCTGCTTCTGATTTCTACTACGGTCGCGCCCCATTTCGCCTTCATGCTTTCCGACCAGACAGTACGATTATCCTTTCTCTGCACGTAGTCCATATTCTTGACTGCTTGTACGAAAGCTTTGTCCGCAGCTTGCGTTACGTTTTCTGCTTTTCCCTCTCCGTAGCCAAGTAGACCTTTTCCATTTCCTGCGACGACCAAAACGGACATTGAAGGTTGTTTGCCCTTGCTTGTCATGTTGACTACTCTTCTGACGACTAATGGGTAACGATGCATATCCCTGAGGTCCCTCAGGCTGAAGTTCAAGGTTTTGTCGTCTGCCAGCTGTTTGAGTGGATCTGAATCGCCTCCATCGCCAGCAGCAGCTTGAGATTGCAGCTTAGCAAGGACATCAGGTGGAGGGGCAGAGAAGAGAGGACTTGATGCGCTGTTGATGTGGACTACTCTGCTGCCATCTTCACTTTGAGAGTATGCTTGTGGGTGAATGTCGAGAACTTGGTTAAATTGTGAGAGGTCGAATGATGGCCTGAAGAACGGCGAGAGGTAGGTTGAAGCGTCTTCGGGAGGCTGAGCGTAGACTGCAGCTGCAACAGGGTCCGAACCATCTTTTGCTCTTTGCTTCTGCTTCTTTCTTATCGACACTTCTCGCAGCATGTTGATGCCGCCAGAGGGAGCTTTCGATTTGTCTACTGCTTGCTTGACGGCAGCTCTGCACGAAGAGCTGCAGAACAGCCTAGCCGAAGAGGCCTGCATGGCGCAGATGAGATAGAAGCAAGGATGAACACTACGAGTCGCAGTGCTTTGATAGCTCGAAGATTAGCAATAGAATGGAGGTTTGAGGTGTGTATCGTGTGCGTGCTGGGAACACCGGGCGTGATCGAGGGACTTAGACGATTTCAAGCTCATCGACCATTCCAGAGTTGCTCAACTCCGAGACAACTACACACATTGGATTGGTATTGTTCTTGGTTCAGGGAAGTGTGAGGGGATTACTATAGACGGCAGGGAGTCTTGGTTGGCTGGCTGGCCTTTCTTTCAGTAGTTATTCGGATCAGTCTCTGGGTTTCATTCAATACAAGGGTTTCAAGGCGCATCGTCAACAAAGGCAGTCATCAAGCAATCACCAGATATACACGCAAGATTCCATCCGTAGCAGCGAACACATACTCTTACTCTGATCACACATGCAGCCATGTCGGTGAGTGTCAGTCTATTGAATGCCTCGTGCGAGTAATGCCATGCTCCGGCGCGTGCAGCATGTGCACGCTCTCCTTGAAGGCACGCTGAAGCTGATCATGACGACTCTTTGCCGATGATTCTGCCTACAGACACCGACTGAGCATCAGAAGCATGTTACACAGGGTGTAGGTCAATCTATGAAGCACAACGCCGGGATCGAACCTGCCTTCGACGCTATCAACATAAGCACCGTACCTGTCCTCTCCTCTGGCATCAACAACGGCAACTTTACGCAGCCGTCGGAGGCACCACAAGTACAGGTTCACATCTCTGAAGCAGGAGGCGCATCTTCGAGGCATCACTTGTCGCAAGATGCAGAACACACCTCGAACGGCCCACCTGCGCCTCCTACGGTCGTAAGCCAACAACAGCAATCCAGCTCCTCGGCATCATCATCCTCGGGCAGTTATGCGCAGTCGTCACATCTCACCAACCCAGCAAGCAACGGAACATCACCACACACAACGCCCTCGCCAGCAATTAAGAATGCTTCTCTCGCTGCGCCTGGAGCAGTGGCCTACAGTCAATTGCTGGGTCAGGCAGGAGTTCCTGCCTTACACGCACTAGACGGACGGATATCACCGCGCCCCATCAGTCGCAACCAAACTAGGACACCGCAGTATCATGGAAAGCTATATAATCCAGACAACCATGGTCGTGCACCAGGCGATACGCGAATGCAGCTCTTCGTTGGCAATGTGAGTCAATGTAAGAAGGAGTGCCATATGTTAGACTTGTCAGCTGACCCGGTCTCGCAATATCTTCTTGATATAGCTACCCTTTAGAGTGAGATGGCAAGATCTCAAGGACCTCTTCCGCAAGTGTGGTTCGGTACTGCGCAGTGATGTCGCTTTGACACTTGACAAGTAGGTGGCAATTAGACTACTGAACCGGACTGGCTGGCTGACTCCACTACAATCTTCTTCCAGTCGCAGCAAAGGTTTTGGTACGGTACTTTATGCAAATGAAGAGGATGCGCTGAATGCAATCCAAACTTTCAACGGATATACCTGGCAATCTCGAGTCCTCGACGTGCGAGTAGATCAGCAAGACCCGACAGGTTCAATCTCGCTGGCCAATGCCGCTGCTCAACAAGCACAGCATCACGCATACCAGACACATCAGCAAGCTATGCAGAACATGGCCAACATGGTCGGAGTGGCCCAGAACGCTGCTGCTGCCGCCATGTTTCAGCAGGGTTACCCTATGTTCGGTACGCAAGGACCAGCTTCCTCGCCCTGGATGGCAGCTGCGATGGCGAACAACTTTAGATCAGGTACAAACTTTCTTCCACCTCCTCATGGTCAATCGCCTATTCCCGCTCCGGCCGGGCTTCCACCATTTGGCATGCCTGGCCGCGCACCTTCACCTTATAAAGCTGTGCAGCTTGGTGATGACCTCGCTCACCTATCATTGAGGCGCAATTCGGCTTCAACAGAAGGATCGTCCCGACCATCGATACCGCAATCGGGCTCTTCGTCATCTCTTGGACCACCTCGAGGCCGGGGAGACAGCTTACCTATGGGACACACTCCGACAGGTGGCCCATCTTCTCGCCCAGGAACTTCACCAGCGTCTCCTGTTACTGCCGGGGAGCGATTAGCAAAGGCAGGCTCGCCTTCTCCTACGTCAGGCTATGGTGATCATCGGGAGTCTGTATCGCCTACATCGGCTCGAAGACCTCCTCCTGGCAATCTCGGTCCTATGCCGCCCTCGATCTTCGCAGGAATGCCCCAAAACGCACACCTGCCTCACCCGCCTGCCGCTGCAGCGGCCGCTGTTGCTGCTGGCTACTCCATAGATAAAGAAGTACCGGGCACTTCTCGACAGACTACTTCGCCTTATGATGCAGCTGCAAAAGAGCTTGCATCTGGCTCCGACAGTCGACGAAATTCGGGTAGTTTTCATGATCAATCTCTACATCCTGGACAGCAATCGCGTCAGCAACAAGTCTCGCACTTGGGATCCGAGCGCTCAGCTTCGCCCATGGCTGGTGTCGAGGGTTCTAATCTACAAGCTGCGGTACCCTTCCCGGGCGGTCTGGCCAATTTCTACCAACAGCAGCAACTGCAACACCAGCGAGGACCAATGCATCCGCCCTCGAATATGTTTGGTAGCGGCCGCAACTCGCCTTCCCCTGCTCTTGCTGATCGTCAGCTTTTCGTGGGCAATATCCCATTCAATTGCCAGTGGCAGGACCTCAAGGACCTGTTCAGAGCAGCTGGTCAGATTCAGCGTGCCGATGTCAGTCTTGGTCCCGATGGCAGGAGCAGAGGTTTTGGTCGAGTTGTTTTTGCAACGCCTGAAGACGCCGTGAACGCTATGCAAATGTTCAATGGGTACGAATTTCAAGGTCGACCTCTCAAAGTCCACTTCGACAAGTTTGCTCCAGGCGGATCGCCTTTCAGTCATCTGCCGCCGATGAACATGCAGACGTTCGATAATGCACAGAATCCTATCTACAATGGGGTGCACCAAAGTCAATTCATCCAGCCCTCAAATAATCAGAATATGAATCAACCGTATCAGAACAATGCTCGTACGGACGGCAACGGTCAGCCTTCCTTCAATCAACAGCAAGGTGGACAAAATTGGTTGCCCGCTGGTGCTGCACCAAGCTTGCCGTTTGATGACAATGCATCCGTACCGGGTACGCCCATTCATGAAATGAGCCTTGCTCAGATGGCCGCCTTCCCCTCTCCTGGCTTTTCATCGCCAATGCAACATCAGCAAGCTCCAGGTCAGCCCGCTGACATGCGCCGACGAGGCTTCAATGCGGATGGGGTTCCTGTTGCGCCTATCGGCTCTGGCGCCCCTCATGGACAACAGGAGCACAGGGGTCATATGCAGCAGAACCATCCAATGCCTCTTAGCCCTCTCACCATCCCTCCTATGTCAATGGCAATGCCGTCACCGGGCCCGGGTGGTCTGTTCTCGCCCCCTTTGCCCGGTATGGGTCCTTTGATGACTCCTTCAAGTAAGGTTGCTCCTCTGTAACCAGTCCTCTTGTACTAACTACGTTGTCACCAGTGCCCGGGTTCTCCTTCCACCCGTTCCCTCAGACCCCGCCTCTGCTTCCACAGTTCTTGTCACCAGGCCTGGGTCCTTTCTCACCTCCCTTGATGACACCTGGCACTTTCTTCGCTTATAATGGACCCTCGAGCCTGCGCAACTCTGCTCCTGGAGGTGAGACGATATTGTGGACTGTTCTGACGATGCTTTGCGCCTGACTGATTTGTTGCGTCGTTCAAGCAGACAATGATTCTACTCCTTTGCAAAGTCCGCATATGTCGTATCCCTACTCACAACAAGACAATTACTTCCCGCCATTGCTAGATCAGCCATCTTTGCCAGATCAGCCGCAAGGAAACGGTGAGGCGATTGTGAAGGAGGCTTCCAGTCTCGAACCCACGTCATCGGTACTCCCAGACAGTACTGCTCTGCAAGAGGAGAAAGAACGGATTTTCCCTTCAAGCGACATCCAAGGGAACACTACGCCAACTCTGGCTGTACCAGCCTCTGGCGAGCCTACTGCTGCTACAGAAGACGGTACGGCTGTCGACGGTAGCCCGGACACCACTGCTCCTTCTGGCCGCCGTGCTTCCTTCAAAGACTCAAAGTCTAACTCCATGTTAGACGTGCCACCCTCGAGCAATAATCGAGGCGGTTCGCTTGACATACCCAGACCAAATCTCCATCTTGGTGACATTACGTCTGGCGCAAGTGACGGCTCGGCTCTTGACGACAATGACGATGGTACCCCACCAGCCAACGGCTCTCCTGCAGAGGCGGCATCAGCGACCTCCCCTGCAACAACCGCACAAAGCAAAAAGAGTGCTTGGAATTTATCTTGGCTGAAGAAGCAGTGACTGACTGCCTTTAAGCGACTTGCCTTGTGAACTGTGCTGAGGCCTTTTGTAATAACGTGTATGAGTAGATCTGGGACGGTGTGGCAAGCAGTGGGACCGTGGCAACTGGCCTCGGTTGGCCAGACAAGTTAAAGTAGCAAAAGATGGTAGTGTGCGGGAAACATAACTCTGGTCGAGTACTGTACAACTAGGAGGCCTCAGGCCAGCTACATCTGATCTAAACTGTTGTCTATGTGTACTGTTATTCGAGTAAAGTAAGCCGAGGGCGAGAAGACACAGAATCAAGTAGAATGGATTTAGTCGAGATCAGGATTGGTTTCTTCCTCCTCTACCTTATCCTCCTCCTTCGCTGGCTTCTCGGGCTGAGCATCTTCGTTGATGATTTCCTGTTGTGATGTGTCAGTACGGGATACCCCTCGATAGGTAGGATGTAATAGCCTACAAAGACTATGAAGAAGTAGTCATTCGACGCATCGCGGGATCTGCAGACATACGTGACAGGCTGCCGTATTTTCCCCATTGTAAGCGAAGTCTGTAGTAGAAGATGACTGAATTTCTCACTTGACCATCCCAGTATCGCATCAAAGAGAAAGAGAGGCCACCCGGAAGCTTCAGTGACAGCGTGTTGAAGTCCATGTAGCCTGCAGCGGGGAGCAATCAGCAAAGCAATGCGCACTGCACGGGTGCAGACTCGCTCACCATTGCAGAAGTCCATATTGAACCAATGCTCTGGTGTAATGGTGACAGCCTTTCGATTATCCTCCTTTGCAAAATGCGCGCGTCTCCCATCGGGGTTGCCCTTGAGATTGCTTAATGTAGCGTCGTCCTTGTCACCGGCCAGCACTGAGGTGTCTTCCTCGGGCTGATTGGGATTCCAAGCCTTCTGCTCTTCAGCAGTATCTGGGGATTGTGTCACTTGCATATAATTCATAGCTGGCAAAGGATTTGTAGTTCAGTGTGTCGTCAACTTTGAACCTCTACATATGTCGACATTTAGACACTCACTGGCGATCATAGGTGAAAGAGCCCACGGCTTGTCGCCGTATATATCCTGCTCGAGAGCAGGGTCTACGAAGTGAATGAACCGTAGAGCAGCTGTTGAAGAGGGCCAGCTTAACGCTAGGTCATGTTACATTGTCGCGTCGGACACATGACACTTACCTGCCGTGCCATATGGTAGGTGGTCCCGAATGGGTTTGTCGAATATGCTAAGTAGCGGTGATGCTGTCAATTCTGAAACATCCAGAGAGGATGTGAAGGCATGCCCCTTACTTTCCATACAGAACATCGTTGGCGTTCACTTCATGCTTGAATCTCCCTGAAAAGAGCCGCCACATCGACGTCAGTAACGCCAGGCCCGCAAGCCTAGAGCTTTGAGCAGAAGTCTCAGCTACCTTGAATGGCCATTGACCACGATAGACGCGCATGCTTTTCAAAGTAGTCACTCTCTGCGGTTGTCAAACGCTTCTTGCCGTTGCCGACCTCTCCAGCAAAGTCGCGGATCCTGACGGTGATCTTTCCCTCGAAATGGTCGGATTCAACATCGACCGGAGCAGAGACATCGTAGTTGACGGGGATGACAGTAAGCTTATCCCGTGACGGACCGCAGGACACCTTGAGTTGCGGCATGACTCGTATGTTACGGATGGTAGAGAAGTCAAGCAATGTAAACTGCTGGAAATGAAGGCTCCGATCACCTTCGCAGCCAGGCCAGGCTCGTCAATGACAGAAAGTTGGTCGCGTCATAACATTGATTTCATTGCATCGCCTTCACATAAGCACAACAGTCTACATGTAACGAGGCTTTTTGAGATCTCTAATCACTATCTGTGCAGCAGAATCGTGTAGGTCCTGTAGGACCACGTCTAACTAGAGCCTGAGACAGCAAGCCTGGAGGAGGGAGAAAGCATCAGCTCAGATGCTCGTCTCACTTTCTCATCAGTGCACTTACTTCTTCAAATGCTCCATGAATATCTGCAAGCTGACATCGTCGGTAAAGATGGCAGATCCGGCAGTCGCGCCATAGTTGCCGCTCATATGCGTAGTGGAGGGATTAAGCTTGGATAGCAGGAAACGTGCTTGCGAACCACCAGCATCACACACGATGTAACGCGGGACCGGGAAGCGATCCGCAATAAGTTCCTGGAAAGGAAGGGATGGGCTTCAGATGTGTTCCAATACGAACAGGCTTGCATTGAATGGTACTCACAGCGGCATCTCCGACCGGCTTCTCGATTTGCTCCTTGATATGCTCGTAGCCCTCTTGCTCATGATACCCTGCTTTTCTCCATGCAGCGACGGTCTCACCATGCCAAATGAGGACATGGAAGAACGTATCGAGCAGCAAGACGACGTCAGGCGCTATTGACACACTGTCCAGCAATGTTGGCTCTGGATCTTGCTCCGGTCTGTACGACATGAGTGTCGGTTGAATCATAATGAGTGTATTATTGCAGTCTTCTGCTCCAAGAACGTGTCTGGAGAAGGCACGGATCAAAGTCAGCAAAGGCTCATCCCAGTACGAAGAGCAACGTTCCACTTACCGATAGAAAGCTGTCTCGTCCGGAGAGTTGTTGAAGACTTGCAAGAATTGCGAACGACGGAGATGGAACATGAATTGAGGATAGATGGAGAAGTTGTTCGAGAGTCTGAAACTGGCAGGATCGTCTTTTCTGTACTCTGCGAACTTCTGGCAGAGGCGGATAAGCATTCTATCCAACCATCGGAGTACATCTGGTGAGTCATCGATTTCCGCCTTGAAGACTGCGATTCTAGCCATGAGGACAGCTGCACTCTCTTGGTCGAAGTTCGCTGCGATACTTGGATGACCTGCTTCCGCGAAGGATCTCGCGAGTGTGGTGACGCGCAGACGGAATTGACCGGACGGATGTTGATAGTGGGTGACGAATTGAATCATTCCCCGCGACGAGTCTGGGCCCATGGGCTGTCCAGCTGGAGTGACCACCTCAAAATAGACGCCGAGTGTGCTCTTCGGGTTCAGGGAGCAGATCTTCCAGCTTGAAGTCTGACCAATACCAATTTCGGTTTCTCCGACGCAGTTTGACTTCTTATTGTTGCTGGTAGCATGTCCAATGAGACCTGAAACCTTCAATTCCTTCGTAGTCTGCAGAATACCAGGCTCCTTTAGTCTGCTGAACGTACTCAGACTTAGCAACGTAAACGTACCTGCACATCGAAAGTCGCGTTGAAGCCCATCGCAATCTCATCATTTTCGTCACGCTCGAAGATCTTGACAAAGGATTGTTCGAAAATCTTGGTGTTGAAGGAATCGGACAAGATCATGTAGCCATTGGTGAAGTTGGCGAGCGACTTCATCTCGAGCAGACCGACTTGATCTAGGCAACCAGCAAAGATATCGATTGCATGACCATTTGCCGCTGCTCTCCGAGCGAGGCCTTCGTAAAACTGATAAGGGTAGACATTAGCTGAGATACCAGGAAGTGGAGACTGCCGAGCACTACCCACCTTGGTCGCACGTTTGAAGTACTTTGTATTGTCTCGGTCAATATCGTGGTGGGATCTGATGGGCTCTCTCAATTCAGTTGATACGACCATACCGGGACCTTCAGTTGCAGGGCCCGCCGCGAACAGCATGATACGAGCACCAGTATTGGGGAAAGTGCTCTCCAAGAGTCCGACAGCGACCGACATGGCGACACCAGTACATCTCTGAGCTCGCTTATCATTGGCAACAGGCCAAGGATCACGCTGTAGCTGCTCGACAATGTTTGTGAGTTGCGCTTCGACTTGGCTAATTGGCATCAAGAAGCGGGCTGCTGATGATGGAGGAGGACCTTGCTGAGGACCGGCATTAGGTGCCCGATTTTGGAAAGGTGCTAGGTTGAGCATGTCTTGGATCTGTTTCGTAGTGTACTCCTTCGTGCCTCGGAAGACATATGACTTGGGGCAGCTAGAGTAGCCAAGCTCGTGTACGTTGGTCTGCAATGTTTCGAAGTCAGTGCCTCGTCTGTACGCGACTGAGCAAGCAGTCGGAGGAGACTCACCATTGTACCATACGTAATAAGACCAACAAGTGCATTAGCAGGCAGAAGTGTCAAGCTCTGGACGATGGCAGCCTTGAGAGCTGTAAGATCCTCCTCGTCAAGGCAGGTGTCGACAGTGTACAAGAAGATAGGCGGTATTTGAGCGGGCCTTGAAAGCGTGTATTCAATGGTTGTGTACTTGGGCAACAACTCAGTAGGCAAGTTTGTATTCGAGATGTCCTTGTAGTGAGGTGGGAATGCGTTCCTGGCGAGACAGAATGGGCATATCCACAGCTTGCCGCGGACGTCGATTTGGCAGTATGGATTGAGGATAGCTCTGCATGGAGGCTTGCATGTGACTGGTTCGTATAGGACAGGTGGAAGATCCTCTCTTGCTTTCAACGGTGTGTAGAGCGCTGCAATGGGCACGACTATCCGCGTTGCTTCGATGCGTGACGAAGGCCTGATGATAACACATGCCACGTCAAAGGCATCAGCGGGAGGGATGAAGGAGGGGACAAGCGCGACAGCAGATTCAAGCTCACCAGACATTCCATGATAAGCGAACACCATTCTTGTCCTCCTCCTCGTCCGGATCGTAGGATGGCTCCGGCTGGTGCTGCATCTGCTGGAAAGCGCCTTGCTGAGGCGGGCCAGCCATGTGCGGAGGAGCTTGGCCATATTGAGGAGCAGCACCCGGAGGTCCGCCCATCATCGGTGGTCCACCGGGTTGTTGAGGATAAGGTCCTGGTCCTCCTGCTCCCATTGCCGCCTGCTGCATGTACGCCATCACCGTAGACTCCCTTCGTTCGCTCGCCTTCCTGCGCTTGCTCTTGCTTAGACGGACTGCCTCGAGAACTGAGTTAACAGCACAGCGCCTGTACTAACAATATCCTTCTGCTGTTCAGATTCGAAGACGCTCGCGACTTGCTTCTTTTCGCTGCTCGGTATGCGGGTGGGCAAGAGGCAAAGCTGGAGGCACGTCAACGCCGAGTTGCCAGCAGTATGGTGGAGTCCGCTGCACCAGAAGCCAACACGAAGGCGATGACAATGCCCTTAATTAGGTCCAACAAATCTGTACTCGGACCATTCCTCTTTCTCGCTGCTAGAGGACACACATTGGTCTACGTGCTTCGTGCACATGTAACATTGTACTATCAAGGCGGCTATACCGGTTCCGCTTCCTGAGCAGAGCAGACAGCTTCAAATGTCTGATTCGAGTAACCGTACGCAACGAAATGGGCACCCGAAGTGGATGTACGTTCATGAGCTTGTCGTGTACAAGAGTTGCACTGCCCTTGGCTTGGCCATCCGCGTCACTCTGCTCCAGACATGCGATGGGGTCTCCAGAAGGACTCTTAACAACGCTGCATGGACTTCATTGCCTCTCATCAAGTCACGACTGCAAATACACCAGGAAAAAAGACTATGCGATACACTATGAATCAATTCCGAAACATGTCTGCTAGAGCCCGCTCTTTTGCAGCACCCAACCGTACTAATTATCTACGCATCTTTATCATTCGTACTGAAGCAGTCTTGCTTGAAGTGACAGTGGCAGTTCTCGTCTGCTTAGGTGTGCTCGTCTGCTTCTTCTCCCACTACGTAAGTAAGGATTCAAGGATGTCAGTCGACACAAGCGCGACAGCAGAAAGGCCGCACATCCGACTCACCTTGAACCCGAACATCTTCAGAGCATTTTCTTCCCAGTCTGGATCGATGGCTCTGCATTCAGCATCGCAGCCATCAGGGCAAGGTTGCGCAACGTATCCGTCATCCTGAATGAGTGCCATCCAATACTCAGCCTCTCAAGTCATCTACGTCAGAGCACAACTCTCGGACCTACCACGTATAAGCGCTCAATACCGTCTTCCACATTGCCTCTCTTGCATGCTGAGGCATTGGTCTGGTTATCAGCATCTAAAGCACGGCACACACAACATTCAAGCGATAAAGCTGGAGACGTACTCATGGTAGTCGGTCCCACATCATATCCTTCAACTTCACACTTCTTATCATTGGAAAGCTCGAACTTGTATTGTTGATGATGCTTGTTGTCCTCTTCGAATAGGGCATCCTTGTCTGCTATTCTGACCGGACAAGCTCCGCTTCAGGATCGATAGACTCAGTCAGCAACTTCCGACTCAAAGGGAATTAAGACATACGCAAGAAACATGGATACTCACTCCTCGATGAAAGCGACAGCTGTACCGTCAGTCTTGATAGTCTTAAGGTTGACGAAGGTGATCTTGTGATGTGTCTGATAGGACGTAACAGTACTAAAGTCAGAACAGATGAGGCCAGGTCATTTTTGGCAATCACACCTACTACTTCTCCTTTGAGCGGACATTGCTTCGCCCACGACGAAGTTACAGATGTGCAGCACAACAAGGCCAAGATAGCGAAGGAAGATTGGCCGTGCATCTTGTTGACTTGAACCCTCGTAATGTGTCCCCTGAAACCCTTCCGTTAGCAGTCCTGCGGAATGAAGAGCTGAGACAAGGCACAGATTAGTTTGTCTCGCTGACCACACACTCCATCTCAAGCTGACTGACATATCATCTCATCTTGAAACGCATGACTCCCTTCACCTGCGATGGGAGATCTCCGCGAAAAGCCGGTTTTTAGCATTCGGACAATCCCGTCCAAAGGGACTTCGGGAAAGCTCGCCTGCCAGACTACCACATGCAGCGGGAGCATTCCGAATCAATCTAATCTCCCCCGACCGTTTCATAGGCGAATTCTACTATACTGCTTCGCTACAGCTACAAGCTCTAGTATTTGGCCTTATGTCACCGTCGAAGACCGGCACCGAGGAGTGGCATCAAGCTGCAGGCGAGATGAGCTTGAAGAGATCCGGACGCGAATAATGTCCCACTACATCGAGGTCGAATTTTCCAGCAATAATCAGGTCGAGGTCCAATTCGGCGGTGAGTATACTGTATAAACAGATGTGTCCCCAAGAGCGGCCAATTCCACCAGTCAGCATTTCTAGTCTTTTTCGGCTTTCTAAACTGGTTGAGGGCGAGGCAAAAAAAGGGGGGTGATCTTGCTTACCCTTCTTCACCTCTTAATGGACCAGCTAGAACATCTCCCATAGGAGACACAATACACGAGCCACCTCTGATCATGATAGCCTCCGGGTTTTTCTTGTCATCATCCGTATCAACAGGATGATCATCAGGGAAATCTTTCTGCTGAGAAAAGTAAATTCGACAAAAAAATCAAATGTCAGCCTCGTTTACCTTCCACACTATCATTCGCTTGGCTCGTGAGAGTAATGCAAGGGGATGAAAGCCAAGAAGGAAGTGAAAGACTTATTTGGCATGAATTGAGGACGAAACATCGCCCTTCCATAGCTATCATTCTACATACTACCTCCCAATTATCTCGTCCATCAACGGTTGGTATGCAATGAATTTGAGTGCCTTGTTGATAAAAGTGCGTCCGGAAAAGAGGCTGTTCAACAAAGAAAAACAAGATCTCATCATAAGTAACGGTCGGAAAGGATCAAGACACTTTCGACTGTGAAAACATCACGCACCATCATGTTTTCCCAGCATATAGCGCTCGATAGTGTAATTTCCTCTTTCTTTCCTACCACTTCATTATTGGCCGCCGTTCCATTCGATCCATTCGGTTGTGGAAGTGAGGAGGAAGCTTTCGCTGAGATTGTGGTGGATGATGATAGATCAAACGATGCTTTTACTACTTTGGTATCTTCTTCAGTTCCGAAACCCCATATCAATCTTTCACCTGCTGTTGGCATGAGCTATCATTGTTATATATCGGTTTACATGTTTGCGTTGAGCAAGTAACAGGGTAGTCAATTTGAGCGAAGGTAATAATAGGCGCAAGTCTTGACTACGTTCTGACTCACCTTCCTACGACTATAAACCAGCCCATGATCAGGCGATACAAACGCAACAGAGCAATAAAGCGTACCACCACCATTGGTATCATCTCTCTCAATGAAACCAGTAACGATGAAAATCTTCAATTCTCTAGCTATCTCTTCTATTTCTTTCATTTCTGAACAGGAGGTTGTTATACTGTTCTTGTGGTACGTTACGTATTCTTGACGACCTGAGTTGGTACGGCTTCCTATGCTTACTCCGAAAGTAGAGAATTTAGGGTATCCTGCGAGAATATGATTCACATAGCGTGTTATTGTTATTGCAAGTCAGTCAGCCAAGAAATCAGACTGGGGACGACATCTTCCGAAAGTAGATATGTATGCCGAGGAGGATGCTCTGGAACAGCGAGTGATACCAGCTACCCTGCCAGAAGGGAGACTCACCACCTATGAAAGCTTCAGGAAAAACAACAAGTTGAACCCTTGCATCCTTCTCCTTGCATTGCAATGCCAACTTGCGCATCTTGAGTATAGTAGCGGGAGTATCATTGTATACAGTCCCGCATTGCACGACGGCAGCTACGATGGATGATGATGATGATGACGATGGCATGAAACTTATGTCTTCGGAGTCGTCCTTTTGTCCAGGATATGATAGGGTAGCTCGTCAGTGTAGCGTATGTATACCGGTAGAGTGAGAGTGCAATGTGCTAAGTCAGAAGAGCCAGAAGCCGCAGAGAGGCGGAGTTGAAAGATAGAGAGAGCCTCGATCGTGTTTCGAATTAGGGGGGCGAGAAAAGTGTCCACCAGGCGGGTAGTCGGAGATACGATATCAGCATCAGGTCAGTCGTGGTGCACTGTAGCAACGCAGACAGGTATGGATGGGACAGCAGAGAGGAGATGAACAGGTACTAGAAGCACCGCGAACGATTGAGTGAGTGCAAGCCCCCACTAGTAGTAGTGCCTATTCCGTATCCGGCCTGTGTACGTGTTCTCGATCATCTTGTCCACTGTCCATTTGAACTCTCTCTCCAGGTTCATACGGTAGGGCTGAGGTAAAACAGCATGGCTACCATGTCACGATGGGATGCCAAATTACATTAGATTATGATGAACTGTAATCTTGCTTGTGTGCTATGTCCGCCACGGTGGTCTGTGGAGTCGATTTAAGCCTGAGCCGTAGCTTTTCTTCTTGCGCGTGTCTCTGTTTTGCCCTTGAACATCCACCCAGCCTTTCTCTCACAGCCACCGATATCATTATCCATTATCCTGCCAGGAACAGCAGCAGTCACGGCATAGCACAGCACAGCCCACCACTACTCAGATAAGGAGTACACGGCTAGTCCTCTCTCTCCCTCTGCCTCTTTCCTTCGGTTCAAGTCACTCTCACCACCATCAGCCATGTGTGGCATTGTAAGTTTGGCTGGGATGGATGAATGCGAACACGAGACTTGTTCCAGGCTGATAATCATCGCATTCACTTCGCAGTTCGCATACGCTTCATACCTCGTCGAGAAGGTGAGTCTCACTATAAGCTATGTTCTACTTCGAATGCTGATGGACGGTATTCCTTTCAATCTTGTTGCCTGCCTGCCACTCTCTTGGGACGTGCCTGGATGCGATGCGCCCTTCAATCTCATTCATCATCATTATCATCTGGCATTACTCTGGCATACCATTTTGACACGTATAGGACCGTGGCTGGGTACTTGAATGCCTCCTACGCGGTCTTGAACGCCTCGAATACCGTGGCTATGACTCCGCCGGTAAGTTTCTGGCTGTTCTGTGCGCTTGAGAGACACACACACACCCACGCCGGGCAGATCTCACCCACACAGATGCAAACGCAATGAGGGGGGATTTGGCAGTGCATTCGATACTAAGCTATTACATGCCCGAGTCCTACTCTTACAATTCACGACGACGATGCTGATTTGCCTCCCTTCCATTTTGCTCGCGTTCCTGTTTATTACCAGGCCTCGAAGTCGATGGCGACAGTCCGCGAGAAGTTCTCCTCTACAAGCAAGTCGGCAAAGTAGCAGCATTACGAAAGCTTCTAAGTACCGAGAATGTCAATCTATCCAAGACATCATTAAACATGACAGGAATGGCACATACAAGATGGGCAACACACGGTCAACCTAATCCTACTAATTGCCATCCTCATTCATCAGATGCCTCTAATGAATTCACAGTAGTTCATAATGGTATCATTACAAATTATAAAGAATTGAGATTGGTTCTAGAGAAAAGAGGGTGCACCTTTAAGACTGATACAGATACCGAAATTGCCGCTGTATTGGCAAAATATCTATTTGATCAGCAAAAGGGTCAGAAACAAATTACTTTTACTAGTTTGATTAAGAGTGTTGTTAAAGAATTGGTGAGTGTGCTATTCCTCCGTTCTATCCCTCTTCCCCGGGTTTTGTACGCGTCCCGGACATTCGACTGACTGCTTTGGTTTATCTGTTCTCCCGTTCCTCTTCCTTAACCTCCTGCACTACCCGCCCTTTTACCTTTTCCCCCTTCCATTTCTCACTGTGCACACCTTCGCGCGTATCTTTTCTATTTACCCATTATCGTCCTGTCTCCTTTGGCTATCCGGCGCGGCAATCTGGATTAATTCCATTCACTTCCATTCAACCCAACTCTGCGCAAATCTTCATTGAACGCATTCATTCGGAAACAATGAACAGGAAGGAGCCTTCGCTTTCGTCTTCAAATCAATTCATTTCCCAGATGAGATCGTAGCGTGCAGACGTGGTTCTCCTGTTCTTATCGGTGTCAAAACCGACAAGAAACTCAAGGTTGACTTTGTCGATGTTGAATTTGGTACTGATCCAGATGAGAAAGCTACCGATAGGCGTGAGTGTTCCAAATCCTTATGCAACTAAGAGTTCTAGTTAACCCCCGAGGCTGACGGTGAACCCACCATTGGCAATCCTCTATGACATGTCATTTACCCAGTCACCACTTCCAAGAATGATTCATCCGCTGCTTCTTTCCTTGTTCCTCCCACTCAACCTGGTTCCAAGCTTGTCCGATCCCAATCACGCGCTTTCCTAAGCGACGATGGCATGCCGCAACCCATTGAATTCTTCATTGCCTCGGATGCATCCGCAATCATCGAGCACACGAAACGAGTCCTCTATCTAGAAGATGATGATATCGCACACATTGCAGAGGGTGAATTCCACATTCACAGATTGAGAAGAGACGAAGCAGGAGCGAGTTCAGTTCGTGCAATTGAAGTGTTAGAAGTTGAATTGGCAGCTATCATGAAGGGAAACTATGATCATTTCATGCAGAAAGAAATCTATGAACAACCTGAAAGTGTCGTTAATACTATGCGTGGAAGAGTCAACTTTGATACTCAAACTATTACGCTTGGTGGATTGAGAAATTACTTACCTGTCATGAGGAGATGTAGGAGAATCGTCTTTGTTGCGTGTGGTACTTCATTCCATTCTTGCTTGGCGGTGAGTGAAAAATCGCCTTTTTCTTCCTCAAAGCCCTAAGCCGAGGCTGATGTGAGGATGCTGTTATTTTGTTTCCTCTTGTCGTCCGATATTTGCAACGATTCACACAGACACGAGCCATCTTTGAAGAATTAACTGAAATTCCAGTCTCTGTCGAGCTAGCATCCGATTTCCTAGATCGCAAGACTCCAATCTTCAGAGATGATACATGCATCTTCGTCTCTCAATCTGGTGAAACTGCAGACACCATCCTCGCGATGAGATACTGCATGGAACGTGGAGCTCTTAATGTCGGTGTTGTCAATGTCGTCGGATCTACTATTTCAAGAGAATCTCACTGTGGTATCCATATCAATGCTGGTCCTGAGATTGGTGTTGCTAGTACAAAGGTAGGGCTCCTCCTTCTGATTTTCCCCGAGCTTTGGCGTAGGACCCAAAACGCTTCTTTGGGAAGACTGTAATACTGATCTACCTGTATTCTCACAATCTCCAGGCATATACCTCTCAGTACATCGCTCTAGTCATGATCGCACTTCAACTTTCAGAAGATCGTATCTCCCTGGCCGACCGACGCAGCTCTATCATTGACGGTCTCCACGAACTACCAGGTCAAATCCGAGCCATTCTATCATTGGACAGAAACATCCAACAGCTTGCATCTGCCATCACTCGCGAAAGATCTCTCCTCATCATGGGACGTGGTTATCAATACTCTACCTGTCTAGAAGCTGCTTTGAAGATCAAAGAATTGACTTATATGCACTCTGAAGGTATTCTGGCTGGTGAACTCAAGCACGGTCCTCTTGCTTTGATCGATGAATCCAGTGAGTCGCCTCTTTCCTGGTGACGACACTTTCAGTGGCAGCGGCTAATGATTGGTTGGATGTCTCCACAGTGCCTGTTATTCTCATCATGACCAAGGATTCGCTCTACCCCAAGGTCCAGTCTGCCCTTCAACAAGTCAGAGCACGCAAGGGAGAGCCGATCATCGTAGCGAACGAAGGGGACGACAGTGTCGCAGACGAAGGCAAAGTCATCCGCGTCCCACGAACAGTCGACTGTCTACAAGGTCTACTCAACATTATCCCTCTTCAGTTGCTTTCATACCATATTGCAGTCGCTAGAGGTGTTGATGTCGATTTCCCTCGCAACTTGGCTAAATCAGTCACTGTCGAGTAAATGTCAGGACTGTCTGCAAGTCGGCTCTCAGTCTTCGTTCGGTCTGAAGGTCGAAAATGAAACAATGAGCAAAGCTTGAAGGCCTGGACAGTCGGAACGAAGCAAAGGACACTCTTCCATGTCGTAGTCTCTTACTGGTTTCTCCATCTCTATTCGTGTTTTGATCCTATACTCCGGTACCACCAACATAATCTCGCATACGCAGATCCTCAGACTCAACAAGCTTTTAAGATTTCTATTTCCTTTTAATCTGCTTTTTCTTTAGTCCTGCTAGTCGACCCTATGGCTTGCCTTTTTGGGGTGAAGTGGTGTAGTAATAGAATGCCTTCGTATAGAAACAATTGCACGTTTTATTTCACATCGGCCAGTACGGCTCCTAAAGATACTCGCTTCATAAGTGGCGTCCAAGACGGGGGTAATACGCTTGAGCGCCATCCATTTTTGGGGCTAGTTCATTCGGCCGTTGAGTGTTAATTCAAAGCAGGTCCGCGCGCTGTTGGTGGACGACAATGCCATGAACTTGCATATTCTGCAGGCTTTTTGCAAAAAGCGTGGTAATAGTTACGACTCCGCTCGAGACGGCGAGAAGGCTTTCGAGGCTTACAAGACGGCATGTGAAAAGGGTCAACAGCCAAACTAGAAGCAGCTAACATGTCACTCCGCCGCAGTGCAACTGGAGTCGTTCTCCAAACCTACGTGAATCAATATCGAGGTTTCGGCCTCCTAGCGCCAGTAGTAACATGCGTAGCAGGCAACGTCGGAGCAGATATTTGAATGAAGCATCGCCGGCGCAAGACCATGCGATTCGAGCAGTTATCATGAAGCAACGCAAGACGGTTACTCGCCATTGGTTTTTTATCTAATAAAGCGTCTGTGGCGTAATACTTCGGTATATCCCGATTTATAGAAGGTGCAGATGTAATAGAAAAGGCAGAGAGATGGAGACAGAAAGCAAAGGAGAAGAAAGAGGCGCCAAGCTGGGTCCGTTCTTCTCTTTTAAGGTAGATGTTGCGTGGGCACCATGGAAGGTGATGCACTCCAGCGTCTTTAGACCTTGAATGCCGTAAAGATCTCTGAAAAGCCCACATAGATCAACGGCCGAGCGTTGTTGAGACTCGCCTTGCTACTGTCCTAACGCATGCGAGACTGTGCCTCAATATGCTTTCCCACCTAAGTGATGGTCCGCATTGCTATGCAAGAGCGAACGCGTCGCCGTGGCCGGCAACATGTCTTGCAGTCAGCAGCTCATGGTCATTAATGTTACTCGGTACTTTGGCTGGCAACGCAGGTGGTGGTCCTGCTAGTCGTGCTTGCTTCTTGGGCGCTGCTGCTGCTGTATTGCTGCTCTTGCTCAATGATGATGCTTCTTCCATATTGATGATGTGCACACAGTTGGGAACAGGTCAAGAAGCAACCAGCAATCGCGAAAGCAAGCGACGAACCTACGAGGAAGCTACTCTACCACTGTCATCAACAGGCTCAGACATCAATACATGTCGCCTCAACTTGCTCTGCTCTCAAACCTGCCGAGTATACCCCTGTCTCTCATAGATAGCCACAAAGTCACGTGTACCGTGGGTGTATACGCGATTTTTAGGCGCGATACTGTACCAATCCAGCAAGCTTACTCCAATACATCCCCACATCGGTATCTACTCTCCAAGACTGACTCTGGAAGCCCAGCGCTCCTCTTCCGAATTGTAGCAGTGTCCCCCGCACCCGCCGCCTCTTTCCAACGGTCAGCTCCAACGAACGTCCAGACGGACGGTGGCGACTACTGCATTTGTGCGAAGAGAGGAAGAGAGAGAGTATAACTCTCCCACTTCTCCTGGATCGCCTCTTGTCTTCGTTCTTATCACACTCAGGTAGGTGGGTTTCTATATTCCTGTCTTTTTTATGACAGCAAGCACCTTCGTGCTTGAGTGCTTGACCAACAGTACTGTAGTCGTCTGGCAGTGCCTGACCGCAGCACTATAGACATAGCAGGCGGAGGGTGAGGACTGGGGCAGCTGTGCCAATATGGTTCACACGGAGGGCAATGTACTATAGGTTGAGGGGTTGTGTTGTGGTCGATGGGTCATCTGCAGCAATCAGGCCAATCCAGTTCTTCAGCTTGAGCTCCCTCCTTCCGCTTATGCTCTCTAGCATGCCCGACACGACATTGCAGACGCCTGCGTTCGTCCATGTGACACCGGCAGATGTAGTGTGAACATGCCCCTCATGAAATTTCATTACAGTTGTGTAGTGAAGGAATTGCCCTATAGTAACAGCAGTCTCAAATAATCGAGCATCATAGAAGAAACAATCGCTCCTGCCCCTGGTCCTTGCAAGCTGTCATGCAATCTACCTATGGCAACAGTCGTAGGTGTAGGACCTAATGCTACCACCAGCTATATACAAATTGTAACAGAAAGGTAAGCTCAGTATCGTCCCTGACAATGCCGCTTGAAGTCTGGTCTGTGTAGACTTACACATTATCCGGTGGAGGCCTGAAGCCTTCACGTAGCTTATCAATCTGCTTGATGGGGAATTGGCAGTGCGACGGGGGAGCTGACTAACTAATCTGGGCTAAGATACAGTATGTACACGACTGATTGACTCGTTACTACGGATGTATTTAGTCGGCAGCTGAAGAGGCGTCTCACGACTTTGACCTCGCTGAATGACTATCATCTCCCTTTTGCTGAGCGTCCTGTTCCACAGCTTGACCACCAAACTTAGATTTCTCGTGTTTCTTGATCTCATCAGCAGCTTTAGCATCTTCCAGTTCTTTATGCATACTCCAATCAACAGTATAATCATGCGCTATCCTCTTGATAGCCCTCCGCAACTCAGTTCCTTCATCTACTAGATCCTGCCATTTATCCCTGTCGAATCCTTTGGTGTCATATAATTGTTCTCGTCGTTTCGAAGAGGACATCTCAAAAACTGATCTGTAGCTTATTTCTTTTTGATTGAATAGGAACCAGAGATAACCTCCCATTAGACCTGTTAGACCGGTCAGGTATGTGACGGGCTCCATGAGGTCCCAGCTGCGTTAAGTTGGACAAAAATAGCAATGAAGTATTAGCAGACTCGGATTGTCAACAGATTACATTTCCATAGGCAGAACCACTAACCCGTAGACATGGAATGTCAGGAAGTAGACACCACCCCAATCTATCGGCGGAGGAGAAGCGTGGCCGTTAGCCCTGCAGTCAATTCCCATGCAGGCTAAGCATCAATGTCTCACATGCGAGGAGTCCTCCAAATCCAGCGACGGCCATTCTTCGAGCTCCTTGTAGCGCTAGGGTCTGCATGTACACGGGGTGAACGTCAAGTGTCACGTAGTCAAGTCAGCACGATCCTCGCACGAAGCTGTCCGAGGATAGGGCTAGGCTTGGAGGCTCAGCTGGCCTGAAGGGTGTCTGCTTACATCACACTCTGATTTGATATCCAGTAAGGATTGCATCTCTCTCGTGACATCCACCAATCTCCTCCTCAAGAAGAGAGTTCTCTCTTCGAACGAAGGTACTCTAATCTTTATTAAAACGGGTCCTTGCGTCTTATCATTACTACTACTTTCAGCAACATCTTCTTCACCTTTATTTGTTGCCGAGGTGGAAATATCTCCACTACTCTTTGTAGTAGTAATAGCTTGTCGCTGTGTTTGCGGTTGTGATTGTTGAATTGCAATTACGAATTTACGATCTTTAGCTGCTTCTTGTACGAAATCACCTAATTCAGTGCTCTGTGCCCATTGATAAGTTGATGGTGTTTTCTTTGTTATTGTACTATTTGTATCATTTGTATCTGAAGATGAGGGTGAGGAGGAGGGTGAGGAGGAGGATTGTGATTGACTATGCGATACTGATTCATCTGCTCCATGGAATGTCACTTGTAAAGGAGGTTGACCTTCTTTACTTGATATCTCAGATTCGATGAGTGTCTAGATGGAATTGAAACGGGGAAATGGGAAACGACAAGATCGCAACAGCATATCAGTAACAAAGATTAGGCATTCCGTCGATATCTACTGCATGTTTTTAGAAGATCTCCTATGGAGAGGAGATGGATGTACTAGCGTGAAAAGCTTCTGGGTTGGAAAAACACTCACAGCTATGATAGATAGTGGTTGTTTAGGATGCAGCAAGAACAAGACCGCACTATCAGTTTCACCTTCACCTTCCCGATCTCCGCTTTGACCATCTTCATTCTTCAGAAGAGGAGGAGCCAATCTTCTAGCCAGACTAGATTGAGGTACATTAGGTAGTGGCAATAAAAGTTTAAATAAACCAGATTGAACTGCCATTATCGCTCCTTCATTCTTGGATTTACGTGCCATGTCTAATTGATCATCTTCTGATACTTTTGTAGGTTCACTTTGTTGTATAGGTTAAATCAAGAATAATCATATAGAAAAGCAATGACATTAGAAAAGAAATTCCCGAAAAGCGTTCCCCATCCCTGTTTTTGAACTTCTCATAGGAGATGCTGCGCTGGATGGCATTGAGCTTACCTTCCTACATAGCGACGCTGAGCTATCGTCGGTTTTGAATACGAGAGAGCACTGTAGTTGCCAAAACGAGAATGAAGTATAGTATACATCAGTTTGAACATCCCTGCCGACTCGAACACTTCGCGCCAAGCTCTGAAACGTCATATGCGAGAACACTGACAGTTTAGAACGCGCAATGTGCGTAGATAGAGGAGAGGCGACACCCGATTGAAGCCGAGAGAAGGCAACCAAGCTGGAATAGCATCTCGTGCCAGCTATACTGGTGCGTGCCTCTTGCCGTGCTCGTAGGAACATCTTTTTCGTTTGCGTTTGATGCGATGCGAATGTTCCTCGATCAATCAACCGCAACAATGACAGATTGCGGTGTCACTGCAGTGTTCAGCTCGCGTGTGAAATAGAGCAGCGATGGCCTCTTGGAACAGGCTAGAGATTCGTCATAGTCTCATGCTGAATGTGTTGAAGAGCGTCCAACATGGAGTCAAGTCGTGAAGGTCAAGGAAGACAGCTAGATAAGAATGTGTCACTGGAAGAGCCCAGTGGTGAGTGATCGGGCGGATGCTGTCTTTCTAAGGACATCATAATGGCATGCTATTAGAAGATCCAGAAGATGAGACGGATGTCCATTAATCTTATAAAACGAAAGACCAACTACCATACTATCATTTCCTACATTCCGGCTTCGACTTGACTGTACCACTTCCCACGCTGACGTTTCGAATGCTGAGAGATCGGCAGAGTAGACGGAAGACGAAAACCTACCGAGAATATACCACATAATGAAACAAGGCAAGGCAAGATGTTCGGTAGGCTCCGTGCAGTGGCAGTAGTGAGTGGCTCACACGAGGCGGGTATACGGGTTGTGCGGTAGCTAGGCAGCAGCGTGTATAGGTTATACTTTCATGGTGGTAGATTGGTAGACATGGTCTTGTATTCATTCTTCCGGATGACACGTCACGTGAGTTTCGCCCCGACTGCAGTGGTGGTGTAAGATGTTGCCAAATCTAACCCGTATCATATGGCTGTTTGTTTACGCGTCTATCATATACCATATCACACTGTAACTGAACACGCCTCGTCGGTCGGTCACTCACTCCCTACCGTACATAGCAAAGTGCCGCCGGCTGCTTCAAGCTCCGTATATTCCGGCTAAGCCTTGTTACTGCTGCTCGGCTCTGCTCTTCTGCCGAGAATGCCCCGACAAGGCCCATAATGATCGCATGGGCACGGGCATGGAGGGAAGAAAGAAAGAAAGAAAGCTTCATGTCATATTTGCAGGCCATCACTTCGCTTCTTCTCTTCTCCTTCTCCCTACCAACTACCTGTATCTCTTCACAGATATATATCCATTCAGTGAGTTCTCTAACGACTTGTTCGATCATCGCTTCAATACCGTTTCATCATCCATCACCGAGAATACTCACCGCACATCCTTCCTGTCCTTTTTCCTTTCCCTCTTCCCTTGCTCGTTCTTTCCCGTTATTACTCGTACTTGATTCATCAGAACACCTACAACTACAAGCAACAATGGTCGCTCCTACCGTCAAACTCAGCTCAAACCACGAGGTAAGCTTCATTTTCCTTTCCTTCTCGCAGCTCTCCCCCGACTTTCTGTCTGTCTACAAGCGGAACAATTAGCTAATGTGACCCATTTTATACTCGGGAAACGCTCTTTCCAACAGATGCCATTGGGTGAGTTACATTCATTTTCCTAGCCAGCTAGCAAGAGCTCCCTCAGTGTGAAGCTCATATGCTCATATATCTGTTTGTGTCTCTTTTATACAGTCGGATTCGGCCTCTGGAAGGTTACCGAAGGAACCGCCGATACAGTCTACAACGCCATCAAGTGAGCTTAGCTTAGCATTACTCGTTATGGAGAAGCTTCCTTCTGCCCTTTTTACAAATGCCAGCCATACTGACAAATCTTCTTGTTTGCATCTGCCAGGGCTGGATACCGTCTCTTTGACGGCGCTTGCGGTATGTTTGGCGTGTACGCGCTCCACATGTACAGGATGTATTCTGATTGTTACTATGTTTCCGTTCAACGATTCTGCACTCAATATTGGGCGTATACAGAGTGAGTAGAGCCTACAGTAGAGCCTACGCATCTTTAGAGTGTGAAATAGTGTTTCTGACAAGTTCCATTTACGCCTTCTCTCTATAGTTACGGCAACGAAGTATGTACCAGCATCTCTAAGCAGATCAGGCTCAATTCGCCAATTTCAACGAAACAAATTTCCTAACCCTCAACATTGTGCCTTGTTTTTCTTCCCTCAGGTCGAATGCGGCAAAGGTGTAGCTCGCGCAATTAAGGACGGACTAGTCAAGCGAGAAGAATTATTCATCGTTTCGAAGCTATGGAATTCATTCCATGATGAAGAGAGAGTCATGCCTATTTGCAAGAAGCAATTGGCAGATTGGGGCCTTGACTACTTTGATTTGTGAGTCGTTTGCCATGTTTTCCCAGCCTTGCATGGACAGCTGGTCTATCTTGCTCCTATGAGAAGATAGATGTAGTCTCAGCAATTGTTCTAAGAATTGGCGTACTGATGTGAGATACCCTTTTCTTAGATACCTCATTCACTTCCCAATTGCGCTTGAATACGTTGACCCATCAGTCCGCTACCCACCCAGGTGAGCTAATACAACAACAGACCACGGGAAAAGACAAAGTAGTCAAAGAAGAATCAATCTGACTGTTTCGATGAATCTGGTGATATACAGCTGGACCAACGCCGACGACAAGTTCAGCTTCGCCAAGGCCCCCCTCTACACTACCTGGAGAGCAATGGAATCCCTAGTTGACGCTGGACTAGCTAAGAGCATTGGTGTATCCAACTATAGCGCTCCTTTGATGATGGACTTGGAGAGATATGCTCGTATCATGCCTGCTACTCTACAAATTGAGCACCACCCATACCTACGCCAGAAGTGTGAGTGCCAGTTCCGACCGACGACGCAGAGAGAATCGATCCTCTCTTGGCCTGTTGAAAATGTACTGACTGAATTTGTGCGTGATGTCATGCAGTGCTCACTGACTGGTGCCAAGAACGCAACATTCACATCACAGCCTACTCCTCATTCGGACCCATGTCCTACCGCGAGATGAACATGGCCGAGCACGTTCCTCTGCTCTTCGAAAACCCAACCATCGTCGACATCGCAAAGAAGCACAACAAGGAACCATCACAAATCTTATTGAGATGGGCAACTCAACATAACATTGCTGTCATTCCTAAATCTAACAACCCAGATAGATTGGCTCAAAATTTGGATGTCTGCAGCTTTGATTTGCCAAAGGAGGACTTGGAGGCTATCGATAAACTTGATAAGCACTTGAGATTCAATGATCCTCTGGCTGTGAGTCGTTCACATTTGTCTCTCTCCCATCGGTATGCCACAAAACACTGGAACTCTTATACTGACTTTTGAACATCTTGTTTGCGATGGTTTATATATATATAGTACGGCATCCCCGCGCCTATCTTCGCTTAAATGCATCTTTCGTGCAAGTATGGTAGAGCCAGAAGTCAAAAAACAGAGAACCAAGCTGTAACTAAGTTAGCACAAGGACGTCAAAGGAACCGACATGTCATACTAGTGCTTCTTTCTGAAAGCTAGGCCCTTGGAAATAGCAACTTGCCGCAGCTATCTCTAGGATGTGTTCACTGATTCTACGTGTATGTTTTCCATTGCTCAAGCTCCCGCGTGAGACGTTGCTCCCTCGGTCCCGGTACTGTCTATCTACATGTGTTCGCACTAGCACGCATGCACGCTGTCGCCAATGTCCGTTGACTGACTGGAACATATCGGGAAAGCCTTCGACATATCATACTGACATGTTAGGGAACTATCGACCAAGCAATGAAAGCTTGCTCTTACTGTACCACAGCTTCACTCTCTGCCGTCCAATCTTTTGCAAGATCTGCTTAATTATGTCCAAATAACGTCTGCCACTCATCTGAAAGTTGGTGCGTCAATTGTTCAGGATCCATTCCTTCAAAAGCGATAGCATGAACGATCTTAAATAGAGGATATTTATCTTCTTCACCTCTTGCTTTCAGGAATTTGTTGACATCTTCAGCTGTTGACGTTCCCTGTAGTTTTTGCCCTCCTAACATTTCATCCTCTAATTGCTCGAATGGTTTACGTGTTTTGACGAAAGCTTCTGCTACCTTTCTATTGCGTCCTCCAAAGCCTGTGCGCGGTAATACGGAAGTATGTTCAGCATTGTAGACGCGATCTAAGGCCGGAGTAGGATGAGTGGCCGGACTCACAAGAAGTGATAACATCAGCGACTCCCGCTGATTCCTCCAAGAAAGTTTGCGATTGAATGTTTGGGAAATGTTGTTTCGCAAAATTCCGCATGTCAAGCAGACCTATGCGAATGATTGCACTTTTGGTATTCGTTCCATGACCCAATCCATCACATAATCCAGCTGCGATAGCTACTATATTCTTCAATGCTCCACAGAGTGAAACTCCATCTACATCGTCGATGAGCTGTACTTGGAACATTGGCGTTTGGAACAAGCGCTTGAATAAATCGCCGTCTTCTTTCGTTCTGTAGCCTATTGTCGTTTCGCAAAACTTGCCCTCCGCGACTGAAGCATAAAAGTAGTGGACAAAGTCGGTTAAAAGGCATGGTCAGCCTAAATGCCCGAGCCAACCCAGGACGAGTCGTCGTCCTTCTTACCTTCATTCGCTACGTTAGCGCCTGACAATGCGCTACATCTCACACCGAGCTTCTCTTGAATCACATCTGCGAAAATCTTGATCTTGTCCGCTGAAACATCCACACCCTTCATTCACACAGACGTCAACATTACCGCTTCCAAAGGGTTCTTGCGTGACCACAAATGCCACTGTTTGCAAGTAAAGACATACCTTGACAAGTGTTATCGCTCGGCACCCTTCCTTTGGGATCACGTCTTTCAGCTTATCGCATATGTCTTCTACGAACTGCAATTGAAAAGGGAAAACAATTGGCCAATGTAATACATATGGATCGAGCTGTTCATGGCGACAAACCTGATGCGGTGTCACGAAGACTAGCGTGTTGGCTCCTTTCACTGAATCAACAACGTCAGGATTGGCAATAACGTTTTCGGGCAGCTTGTGCCCTGGTAGGTATCTATAGAGAATGAAATGGCAATTAGTACATCTACCGGACAATGTTGCTGCTATCTGGGATGTCTTCATGAGACGATGACCGACTTGACATTCTCGTGGTCTTCGTTAATGATATCCGTCAAGTTTCTTCCGTTGACCTGTTCCAGACGGAGTAGCACGCGTCGATAGTGTTAGTCCATTTCGGATATTGCATAGGTAACAATCGATGATCGTGTTTCCGTCGAAACACGAAGCCAAGGATAGCAAATTAGGCCTGCACTTACCTTTTCTTGGAATACCCACATCTGGACTTCTTGGTCGAACTCTTCAGGGTATTTCTTGACATTCTCGCCTGGTATGTAGAAAAGTCAGACTTTATGCTCACTGCCCATCTCCGCTTGGCCGGAATAACAAGGACAAGGTCCAGGCAGGCAGGCAACACGGTTGAGAGAGTGCGTGACTGACCTATCATGCGAGAAATGCAGGAGCCCCAATTACTGGACAAGGATAAGCAGGCGTTAGTGAATTCAATTGAGTATCTTGATGCTGCCTATCGCAGATGTAGTATGCTCATGCTCACCCAGAACCTGGTTTTGCAAATGGTGATCACGTCTCAACATTCATGCATGACAAAAGCTATCTCCGAAGACAGAGCAGGACCCACCTATGACCACCACCTTGTTGGGCGCCATGACCGACCTCGAAGTTGAGAGATGGCGTGTAGTATGTGCGAGTCTTCTTGTTGCCGTTCTCAGCATGCAGCGCGTAGAGGTGAGTAGGCAGAAAGCTGGACCGTTCACTTTCGCCAATTCAATGCGATCACCTTTCCACTTCGATCAGTTATGGTCTAGACTATTGTATACTGCAATGCTGCTACATCACTATATCATCACTGTCACTACAGCACACTGCATAGTGCTCGTGCTACCCAGCTACATTCTCGACTTTCCGCGAGCCATCTATCGCTACTTTTCCTTCTTGCCTTTGAACGTCCTCACCCTCTACATTGTCACTGAACATACCTGTAATGGCTTCTATGGTAGTGTTACCCCCAGTCAAGACCAGTCCTACATCCCAAGTCTCCTCGCCTTGTTCCTTGACAATCCAACCTCTGAACTCTTCGTCAAACAGCAACGCTGCAAGAGTAACGCACGAACTTGGTTCGACGACGATCTTGACGCGTTCCAGCAGTAACCGCATTGCTTGTTTGATCTGATCCTCCGACACGCTTCGTACGCCTTCCAAGTATTTTATTTTCACTGATGAACCACTAGTGAAGACCTTCCATGGTTTCTCACCCACTGGCGTCCGTAATCCATCGGCTATCGTAAGTGATTTGACAGATGTGATTCGACTTGGTGGGTTCGCCTCTAGACCGCGTTTACCATCGTCGCAGCCTTGATACGATGGTTCGCAACCAAATACTCGTGTATTTGGCTTGTCGGAGAAATACACGCAGATACCAGAAAGAAGTCCACCACCTCCCAAAGGTGACATGACCAAGTCTAAGCTTTGTTTCGTAGAACTGCTTGTCGGATCCTGCATTTCTAAGAACTGCTCTTCCATCTCGAAAGCGGAAGTACCTTGCCCTAGCATAATATCTTCATGGTCATAAGGTGGTACAAGAATAGCACCTGTTTTCTGGACGACGTCTTGAACTACAGCCTCTCGTTCTTGACTTGTTGAACCGCTGAAGAGCTGTGTAAGCGGTAAGCGGCATAGTCAGGGCAATTGAGCCGAGACATATTGTTATAGAGACAGCATTCTTACCACATTGTCTGAGTACGCCTGGGTTCCCTTGATCTTGCTTGGAGTTGAGATCTTCGGCATGACGATATAAGAAGGTATATCGAAGGTTCGCGCCGCCAAAGCTAACGCTTGAGCATGATTGCCTGCCGTGACCCAATCGTCAGCCACGATGCTTGCTCCAGGAAGTCGAAGCTTTACTGCCCACCAGAAGAATGCGTCACAACGCCTTTACTTCTAACCTCATCAATACCCAATCTTTCAATGAGTCGAATTAAAGCATGATGTGCACCTCTAGCTTTAAAAGCTCCAATCTTCTGGAAATTCTCGCATTTCAGGTAGATCTTAACTTTAGGAGCAGCTTTACCCTCTGACTTCTCCGAAGGTGTACCGATGATCTTGTCTAGTGTTTGACTTGTGAGCAGTGGTGTCCGGTGGATGTACTTTTCGATCACCGCATTTGCAGAGCGAACGGATTCAGGTGTCAATCGCAGCGTTTCGGTGCCGGTGGCCATGGCTTTGACTTTAGAGGATATGAAGAGAAGAGGCCCCGTGGGCCGCGATGACAAGCACCTGCTCTGTTACGAGTAGTGAAAGGCAAGATACGAAATCCGCTGGAGAAACCCGCAGTGCTGTGCCGGAGCCGATCAATGCACACGACTAGCGTAGGCAACATAATGGATATGAGCGTCGGTCCGGTCTAGACAGGGTGAGAGAGTGAGCAATTATCATCAATTCTAACTTGCACATACGACGAAAATATTCTCCCGAAGGGAGAAGCTGCAGCAATGCAATACGAAGCAAGTGCAAAAAACAGGCAAGTGGCAAACGTGATCGATATACGGAAGTCTGGTTGAAATGTTCACTCGGGCTAGTCATAAAGCTCAAGCGATTTCCTGACAGCTTGGTTCTGTACCATTTGGAGTGGTGATGAATTACACCACTCTTCATAAGCTTCCTGAAGCCCTGTAGCAATGTAGCAGGTAAATCCGATCATGTCCGCCGCGGAAAGCTGCTGCTGTATCCAAGTCACACTTCAATATTTCAAAGTAGCTGCAAGGTATCCAGCTACTTGCTTTTGACTGACTGTTTTATACAACGACCTCTTGGCAAGAAGCTACTAGATAGTACATACATCACAACATGGCAAACGTAATTCAAGGCATCGATGATACTAGAATCAAGGCTATCAGGCCCGTCATTCCACCCGCCTTGCTAATGGAGGACTTTCCATTGACGGGACGAGCAGCAGACACAGGTGAGCTTTTCAGCATAATACAGTGTCCTGTGACATTGATAATTAACTCCATCTATTCCTTACCATCCCGCAGTTCATGCTGGAAGACGAGGAGCTGGTTAGTCTTTTAGCTTTTTTTTCACGCTGCATGACGACCTTGCTGTCCCAAATTCGAGCTTTGCTCATTCGTGCTGTACATTTCAACGGTAACACTGTGGGCATCTACTTGCAGAGGCTATCATCCGTGGAGATGATGACAGACTACTCGTCGTCGTTGGTCCTTGCAGTATACACGGTAAGCTTGGTCCTTCATTCAGATGTCACTGCTGTTGCTCAGCCTCATCCATCTTTGCTGATCACGTTTTCTTCCTTCACTCAAACGTAGACGTCAAGGCTGCTATCGAATACGGTGAGCATAGCTCTTAGAATACCTTGATATCCAGAGAAATCTCTCGCTTACTCTTTGCATTGCGATAGCCCATCTCCTCAAAGCCTACGCCGACCAGAGCAAAGATGATCTCCTCATCATCCTCCGAGTCTACTTTGAAAAGCCACGTACAACCGTCGGTTGGAAGGGACTCATCAACGATCCCCAACTAAATGGTTCCTACGCAATCAACAAAGGTCTCCGCCTCGCACGTGGTTTGCTCCTCGAAATAGCAGAAATCGGTCTCCCAGCAGGCGTTGAATTCTTGGATGCCATCTCTCCTCAGTACATTGCTGATCTAGTATCTTGGGGTGCTATCGGAGCTAGAACAACAGAATCTCAAGTTCATCGAGAACTTGCTTCGGGTCTTTCTACTACTGTCGGATTCAAAAATGGAACGGATGGAAGTGTCGATATTGCTATTGATGCTATTAAAGCTGCTCAATCTGGTCACGTCTTCTTGTCCGTTACAAAGCAAGGACTGAGCGCTATCGTCGAAACGAACGTGAGTGCCAGCTTACCGGCTTTGCAATCGTTGCGTCTGCTCAGACTGAAAGCTATATATGCAGGGCAACAATTCTACGCACGTTATCCTGAGAGGCGCTTCAAGCGGACCAAACTACGAAGCTAAATTCGTCAAAGCAACAGCTGAAAAGCTATCAAAAGCTGGTTTACCTCAGCGCATCATGATTGACTGCTCACACGGCAACAGTCAAAAGAAGCATGAACGTCAAGCAGTCGTAGCTGCGGATGTGGTAAGTGTTGTCGTACAGCTTTGCTGTGGAAGCGCGTAACTCCGTGCGTATTGATGGAGACCGCTTACTTCTTCTTTTTCCCCGCAATTTACCATCAGGCTAAGCAATTGGGCAATGAAGAGACTGCTTTCGCTATTGCTGGTGTTATGATCGAATCGAATTTGGTCGAAGGTAATCAAAAGATCCCAACTGAAGGTCCAGCGGGCTTGAAGTACGGTCAATCCGTTACAGACGGTGCGTCACTTTTTTTCACTCACACTTTACATTTGGGCAAGCACGGGCGTGAATTGACGTGTTCTTCTGGGTTATAGCCTGCATCAACTGGGACACAACAGTCAAGGTCCTAGACGAGCTCCGAGCTGGTGTTCAAGCCCGTCGAAAATTACGTCCTCAAACGAACGGTTCACACAATGCAAGTGAGGCACTGTTAGGCAGCGCAGCAAAGACAAATAGCGACTTCAATGATTTATCATCTTTGAAAGTCGGACAACAAGCTTTGTAGATAGGTATTTGAGGTGTCTTTCTGTCAAATCTGTCTTCGGCTCATAATCATTATTCGCATGTCATCTTACTACATACATATCTTGACTACGAATATCTGTGATTATGCGGCCTATTCTTCCTCCTCGTACGAATTCCTAACATCATCCTGGTCCAAGTGCTACATCAACGAATAAAGGTCAAGCGTCAGCGACTGCTTCTACTCGCCTGCGCTGATGCAATACATCTTGCACCGTATTGGACATCGTAAGAGAAGCCTCGGGCGTGTATTTACATGTTGTCTCCTGCGCGATAGCGTAAAACAGGAAATGGCCAATACTCACATCAGGTCTGAATGGCCAATCCTTGAAAGCTTGAATCAGAGCAAGCCAATCTGAGCTTGTGAAGTCTTTTGCTTTCTTCTTCGGGTCAAGCTGATAACCCGATTTCTTGATGATATCTTTTAGAATACTTGCGCCGGGAGCGAGGTACCTGCACGATTTCGATAACGAAGAGCGTTGATATTGCAAAAAGAAGAGATTGGAATTCAACGCTCAGAATCTTGAAACGATTACTCCCAGCAAGGCATGGGAAAGAAGAAGAAAAAGCAAGTGATCAAGACTCACTTGAGTGAATCAATCCATTTAGCACTCCTGTGAACAAACATATTCCTAGTCAAGAACTCCAACATTTCCATATCTTCAATCGTTTGAATGTCCCTCTCCTTTTTTGGTGTGAATTTAACGAGAACATATTCAAGATTGCTGGATTTACTTCTCAGTGGCTTGAAGTGGTCTTTAGTTGGTCCTAAGTGCTCGGGTGTATCCACTAGTAATTCGATATCCGCTAATGCCTGTAACATGACAGCTAATTTGCGTCTTTCTTTATTGCCTGGCTCAGCTAGAATACGCTGGTTCGGCGAAAACCATGATATTGCCAAATCCACAGATAAGTGTCAGTGTTCTGACTGAAGACACCTTCAAAAGTGAAAATCCACTCACCATTGCATACGGCCTCGGGATGAGGAAATATGAGCTGAAACGTCCATACTTGTACAGCCAAGATTGGCTGGCAATGCAGGTGATTTGCTGCACGACAAGTCTATCTCCATTGATATTCGCAGGTATAACGCCAATCACAGCGAGATTGGTTAAATCTATTGCAAAATCACGAAGAAGAGAATTGAAATCAAGTCAGGGTTTTTTTTTTCATCCTCATCTTTGCTACAAGGTGAGTATTCTTGATGCTGAGGAGAGGAACAAGTTGGATAAGAATACCTACCATCCGTCCATTCTGTCTTCTTGACACCGTCTAGAAGACCTTTCTCTTGCGTTACGCGATAGGAATCCCACCAATATGGATCTAGAGCTATCTGTGCGAAACGACCTACTGAATCTTCAATCAAGTCCTGGAGTAACAACACAACATATGAGTTAGTCACATGTCAAACCAGGACGGGCGCGAAAGGTCATGCATGATCTGTGCCAGCTCGAGACCAGACTTCTTTCGACAGCTGAATCTCTCTACTCCCACTCACGTGCAACTGTGCTGTAAACATATGTGCATCTTCAATACCGATAACTTGGGAGACATTTGGCAATTTCAAGACATGTTTCGATAGCGCGCCGGTGCCTATGATTTGCAGACATGAAAAGGGTAAAGGGTAATACAACACATCAACATCTGTTATTATCGCCCGCAAGAACGCTTTGCCAAATCAAACAAGTCCGAAAAGGCTAACCGGCATAAAGGTCCATCACGACCAAATTTGGAGTTTTCCCCAAGTCCATCTTATCGACGAGCATCTTAGCAGTGTCTTCATTATACAGATAGACTCTTCTCGTTCTACTCGATACATTGTATAACTCGTGTTGAGATCTTAAGCGTGGTTTGGGTACATTGGAAGGTTGTGGTTGTGAACTGCTGTCGGATGTAGGAAGTTTGGACGAAGACGAAGTAGAGGTTGACGCTGAAGGTGTAGATGATGACGATGACGTAGACGATGTAGCATATCTTCTATTTCTATCACCGCTGGTCACTCCATCAATCCCTCCTCCACTTGCCGCCGCTCCGTGCAGCGCCTGGATACACCGCCTACAGCTGGAGCGTGTGCTGATGGAAGCGGAGTTGACAGTGACACTACGCCATGCAGGCAACAAGAAGTGCGACATAGGACTTCCGATGACGGTGGTGAAGATGGCTGGAATAGAGTGAACGCAATGCCTTTGTCTTGCCTCACAGCATATTAAAAGCTATTAGAGTTGTCGAGAAAAAAGAAAGACAGAGATCCGCGTGCTCTTTCTCTTTCTCCTCCTTCTTTTGATACCATCTTTTTCTACATCTTTCAACGGAGTAACAAGGTATCACCAGCCTGACAAGCATACCATCGACTGGACGAAGAACAAGAGTATACTGTTACTCCACTGCTTCTTGCGGTCAATTTGCACAAGGCATCACTTTGACACCTCGTTCGTCACTGCTACTTTAAGCGCGCGTCAGTAGAGGAGATCGAAGGACGGGCAGGACGTACGGTAGAACAAACGAAACCAGTAAATCCAGCGACATCTAGATTCCTCACATCTAGATTCCTCTATTACTGTGATCCTCAAGTACCTCTCGCTGTTCTTGGACTTCTCGTAGGACTTCCCTACCCTACCTCGTACCTACTCTACGCCAAACATGGACGGCAACGCACGACGCGACCAAGGACAAGGTCACGGGCAAGGGCAAGCTGACTACTATGTAGGACCTGATTACACCTTCACAAAGATGCTGGGAGAGGGTGCATATGGGTGCGTATGCCAATGTCACTTGGTGGTATATCTCGTCAGCGTTCAGCCTAGTCTAACTTTGGTGCTACTCTCCCCACCCCATCATTGACCTTAGACTGGTCTATGCGGCAAAGAGCATTCGAACGGGAGATACAGTAGCTATCAAGAAGGTAAGGCAGATAGGTCATCTCACTTCCAGCTGGTAGATTCCGGCTAACTGAGATACATAACCGTACCATCAACAGGTCACAAAGATATTCACAAAGAAGATCCTGACAAAGAGAGCCCTTCGCGAGTTGAAGTGAGCAAATCCTCAAGCTTACTGTCATCACCGGGGGCATACAGCTGATATCTGTGTGCTGTTACAGACTACTTGCACACTTCAGAGGCCATAAGAATGTGAGCCCCACCTTTGGCAGCTGATGCTCTAGATTGTGTACTGAAAGCAAGCTTGTTTCCCGGTCTCCGCCTCCATTTCTGCTGCTCGCAGATTGCTTGCTTGTACGATGTGTAAGTCTATTCAGAACAAACAACCTTGCAAAGCACTCACTGCAGTAGTGCTAAAGTCATGACTTTGACCGTCAGTGATCTCATTGACCCACGGGACTTCAACGAGATGTAAGTTCGTAATCGCGCAAGTCAGCTACGGAAGCGAGCTCACGCTTCTCACACTTCTCGTTCATTGTTATCAACATCAGCTACCTCTACGTAAGTCGGCTCTAACCTTTATCATCTTTGTCGATACCAGAAGTTCAGGTTGCCGACTATGCTTGCCTGTCTTTTCCGTCCCTATCTATAGGAAGAACTCATGGAAGCAGATCTGCACGCTATCATTAGATCAGGACAGCCTTTGACAGATCAACATTTCCAAAGCTTCATCTATCAGACTCTGTGCGGTCTCCTTGTAAGTTTCTTCGCCTTTCTTACCTCGTGTAAGACCTGCGTACCTGGCTTCCAGTCTTGCACTCAGTATTGACTGACATTGAGTGAACTCAGTATATTCACTCTGCAAGCGTCTTGCATAGAGACCTAAAACCAGGTAAATACGCTCTCCTCGCACACCCTTCGCGCACGCCATAGTGGCTGACCTTACTTGTGTTCCAGGCAATCTATTGTGCGTCTTTAGCTCACGCAGTGTTCGCCACGTCTTATGGACTGACGAGCCTCCTTATCCTGCCAATCATTGTACAGAGTCAACGCCGACTGGTAAGTCTCATCTATATCCAACTCTACATCAAAACGCAATCATGTCATTACCTTAGGCTGACTATTTATCGCCCAATGATGATGGTGTTTCTGTTTCTGATCGCTTTCCTCAGCGAATTGAAGATCTGCGATTTTGGTCTTGCAAGAGGTTTCGATATGGATCCGGGAGCTCAAAATGCAGGTTTTATGACTGAATACGTGGCTACGAGATGGTATCGCGCTCCCGAGATCATGCTCAGCTTCACGAACTATACGACTGCCATTGATCTGTGAGTCTCCAAAGCCGGCTGTCCTGCCTCCCTACCCTCTCATCGGATTCATCTATCGAGTTTGAAGGTGATGCTGATTGCTTTTCTCTGCTATGTCATTCCTTTAGCTGGTCTGTAGGATGTATCCTTGCCGAGCTATTAGGTGGACGACCGATATTCAAAGGAAAAGAGTAGGTCCAACATGAACCAGCCTGGATCAGGCAGTCAGCTTGGCTCCTTTGAATATCTAATGTCTGATATTCCTCTCCTCTCTTCGACTTCAGCTACGTCGACCAGCTCAATCAAATCCTGCACTATCTCGGAACACCTTCTGAAGAGACACTGCGTCGGGTGGGCAGTCCAAGGGTGGGTACACCCTTCCCTGTCTACTTTTACTGTTCTCTTCGTTGATGTTGAAGGGATAACCCCTTTCTCGCTTCATGGCTACCCAGGCGCAAGAATATATTAGATCCTTGCCCTTCTCACCCGGTGTGCCATTCTCAAAACTCTACCCTCAAGCAAACCCTCTTGCCCTTGATCTCCTCTCAAAATTGCTTGCGTTCGATCCAACTAAACGTATAACATGCACCGAAGCGTTAAGACATCCATATCTTTCAATCTGGTATGTGTCTCGTCGCATTCTCTCATGTTGCTCTCCAAACAAAATTGGCAGCACTCCTTTGCAAATACTAATCATCCCGCTCCTCCAATACTGTGTACTCATCGACAGGCACGATCCAGCAGATGAGATTCTATGCCCTACCAAATTTGATTTCTCCTTTGAGCACGAAGAAACGACTGAAGGAATGAAGAATTTGATCGTTGAAGAAGTTAGACATTTCAGACAGATGGTTCGAGCACCACCACCACAACGACAAGGATCTGGATCAAAGCGACAGGAAACGTAAGCGCTTTCCGTTTTTCTTTTTGTCTTTCCCGAGTCGTTGCTCAGGGTAGACCGATGATATTGACCCACTCGCGTGATTATCAACCTTACACAGACTACCTGTCCCTTCGAGAGATGAAATCATGTCGTCACCTTCTGACACGACACACGACGAACAAAAGACCAAGATTACTGCTAGTCCAGTAGACGAAGATCCAGCTGCTGGATTTGAGAGAGAATTACATGCTCGACAGTAAGAATGTATTGACGGTAGTAAGCAGTTAGATCACAAAGGAAGTAGACATATTGAAAGATTATTGGAGATCCGTGAAAATGAGCTAGTTCTTTAATCTATCATCTGCCAAAAAAGTATAGATACAGAAGTCTCTGGTATATCGAACAGAAATGATAGTTTCGACAGATTAGTCTAAGTGACGCCGTCGCTCGAAATTCCTGCAAACTCGCAGTCCAACTGCGATCAGCGCTACGTACGACGGAGACTGTTCTCTTGCCTATGATATTCATGGTCTGGCAATGCATTAATATATTGCCCTGTGTGTATCTGGATCTCGGTCCCTGCCGTGTCCACCTGCCTTGACAGTGATTATCCTCGCCCCGGACTTACTGTCCCCCCACCAACGCCTCGGCAAACCGGCACGACGCGGAGCCCCCCAAGTCGTCTCGGAGTCTTTTCTCTTTCCGCCATGCTGTTTGCTTGGAAGGAATTGCGCTGTTCTCCTCTAATCTTCGCAGCATAGCATCGCATCATCAGCGACAATGGGCAGAGTATACAAGTCACACGTACGTCTCTCTGGGCTTCCTCCTGGCTGGGATCTTGCTGCCACCATGGTGCATCGGCATTGACGCCGGCTTCTTTCTTTCTTCCTTTCTCTGCGCATGTATGCATGCAATGTAGTGGGATCCCGCACCTCTGTATCCCAAGCGAGGCTTGTTCGAATACGTGTGGAGCAACAAGAACAGTGAGTTGTCTCTCTCTCTCTGTTCGCGACAGCGAGATAGCGAGACCGAGATTAGACTGACCAGGCGTCATTCTTGCAACATTCGCCGGCTAACTGCCTTCTCAGATGTACCGGATGACAAGATCGCAGCTATTTACGCCCCAACGGGAGAAAAGGTCACTCGTAAAGAGTTGAAGAGAAGATGCCAAAGCTTGGCTTATGGTCTGAGGCATAAGCTAGGCTTGAAGCCCGGCGAGGTGCGTTATAATTCCCCGCTGGCCAGCTCGGCTGGAGCGTAGCACATTGCTGGATCGACTCAAACGTTAGATTGACTATGTATCTTCCAACAGACCTTCTGCTACGTATCACCTAATAGCATCCACTATCAAGTCGTGTGTCTAGCAGGGTGAGCGTTTTCAACGTTTGCTCGGAGATCTGGAACCCTTTATGCTGATTACAAATGGGTTTCTTTATCAGACAATGCGCTGGTCTAGTAGTGTCGCCTGCAAATGCAGCTTATACAGGCTCCGAATTGCAACATCAAGTGAAAGACTCCGGTTCAAAGGTGGTACTATGCGCGCCACAGCTATTGCCTGTAGTTCTCGAAGCTACTTCGCATTGGAGCAAGGAAGATCAAACGAGTAGGATCATACTTGCATGCAGACGTAGCGAATCAGAGGGCAATACTTCACATAAGACATTGGACGAGTTGATGGGCAGAGATTTGCTCGAGCCGCATGTATACAACGATCCTACCGACGAGCTGGCGTATTTGTGCTATTCCTCTGGAACTACCGGTCTAGCAAAGGGAGTCATGACGACAGTGTACAATATGACGAGGTATGTCTAGTCATTCGGACTTATTTGACTGGCATCTGACACCATTCCAATATGTGTTCAGCGTCTTGAGCGGTCTCTACTGCTTCATGGGCGACGTAGACGATGTCTGCTTGACTTTCCTTCCAATGAGTGTAAGCTGGTTTTCCAATTCTTGGAGGAAGGTCTTTAGCTTACCGTGTATGGCACTTTAAGCATATCTACGGCCTCACCAAAAACGTACATCTACCCATACTAGAAGGTCAGACTATCGTCATTGTGCCACGTTGGGAGACGGATTCCTCTTTGAGGGCTATCGAGAAATATAAAGCTACATTGATGCTTTTGGTGCCACCAGTAGCTCTAGCGCTGGCTACAGGTATGCTCAACTGCGGCTCGACGCAGCACACGATCTTCAGCGTATGCTGATTAGTCGGTTTTTGGCAGATCCTGCCATCGATAAGTATGATCTCTCTTCCTTGAAATACTTGCTCTCAGGAGCTGCTCCTCTAGGGCCAGATCTACAACGGAGATTGCAGCAGCGACTGAAATGCTACGTCACCCAAGCATATGGAATGACGGAGTCGTAAGTTTCCCAAATTAAAACATCTCGAGTATCATGCTAATAGCACTCTCTCTTTGAACCTTAGATCGCCTACGTCACACTATGGACCATACGACCAGTCACGTCCAGGTAGTTGCGGTAAACTGCTGCCCAACGTTCAAGGCAGAATTGTCAATCCGGAAACGATGGAAGACGTACCGAACGTAGGAGATGAAGGAGAAATTTGGATGAAGGGACCTATCATTATGAAAGGCGTAAGCACAGAATCGCGAATAACGATATAGTACAGGAAGACTGATGGGATGTGCCTTTATTCAGTACCATAACCGCCCAGATGCTACGAAGGAGACTCTTGTCGAAGACGGATGGCTTCGCACAGGAGATGTTGGGAAAGTTGACGAAGATGGCTGGTTCTACATCACAGACCGTATCAAGGAGCTTATCAAATACAAAGGTATGTGCAGCAATGTCGCGACGTCTTTGCATTTCGACATCGCCTTACTCGTCTGCTTTATCTTCAGGCTTCCAAGTGCCGCCAGCTGAGCTTGAGGCGCTTCTGCTGTCGCATGACGAGATAGCTGGTAAGTCTTGACGGATCTTGTTAAGCGATCGGGTCGGCATTGACTTGAATGTCCTACCCATGTCCAGACTCTGGAGTTGTTGGAGTATGGTCCGAAGCACAAGGCTCGGAGGTCAGCCTTTTTCTTTTACTCGTACAACTTCACACGGACTGAACTTCTGATCTATCTGCAGCTGCCCCTGGCTTATGTCGTGCTCAAGGACCCATCACAAGCCTCGCCCGCAAAAGCCGCTGAAATCCAAGCATGGGTGAAGAAACAAATTGCAAATCATAAGCAGCTACGTGGAGGTGTACGCTTTGTCGATGCGATACCGAAAAGTCCTTCTGGAAAGATCCTCCGACGCATCTTGCGAGATCGTGCGAAGGATGAAGGGCCGGTCACTGGACGAGGATCGAAGCTGTGATACGAAAGCATGCCAATCTGGTCCTGTCATTCCTTGGGATCGATATTTTGCTCATACGTGTTTCTGATGCAAGCTTGTACCTGACTTGCGAGCGACCGTATTGTAATGTTAACATGATCAGCGATAGCAATAGGCACTTCTGGAAACGGCCAAATCACATTTCTCGTAGACGCCTGCAAAGAACTTGGAGTTTGCATAGCATGCTGGCCTATCTGTGAGGCAGCGCCTACCCTGACAATACATGTTTAGTGGATACATATTGGTGGTATTCGATCCAACGCCTTTTGCTGAAGCAGCAGTCTAGAAATCGCCGAGATCGATATCAACCTTCGAAGCCAGCAATCTCTGGAACTTGTTCTGTTTTTGCGATTCATTAGCTTGGCCATTTTGTGACTCTTGCTTGTTGGCTTCTTGAGAAGCGCTGAAGCTGGGTTGCTTTTGAGGCGTAGTGGTACCGGATGCAGGCCTGGTAGGCGAACGTGGTCAGATCAGTACCATCGCTAATAAAAGCACATTGTTCAAAGCTCACCTTGACAACGCCGGGGAAGCAGTCTTGCCAGCGACAGCTTTAGGAGTGCCAACAGCCATACTAGCCATTGCCAAATTTCGTCTTCTGTCTTCTAGTGTCAATGGTCCTTTGTTCTGAATTGTAGCTGAAGTAGAGCCATTGCTTTGTTGCGGTTGATTCTTGCCGTCCATATCTGCTAGGATTTCGTCGAGACGAGCGACTTCTGCAACATTTCCAGCTCGTATCGCGATGTCTCTCTCGTTACGGAGCGTGTGACGGTCGTGCAGGTTGCCCTTTGCGTATTCTTTCTTCTTCGCTAGAATTAAGCTAATATCGTGCTGTGCATTTGAAAGTGCCCAGAAAAGACTCGACTTAGATCTGGCAACTTCGAGCTATAACGGCTATGAACACAGGCTCACCTCGGTCAGAACAGCATCCTTGTACTTGTTTAAGCTCTCGAGCTTCGCTTCGATATCGGACTTTGTTGGTACGTCGAGGTTTTTGGACTTCAGCACCGCGAAGTATCGGTTGATCTCGCGCTGAAGGCACATCTCGGTCAGATGGACTGAAAGCATTGACCTCTGGATAATCGGCTACTTACATCTGATGGCGCCGAATTGCTGACCATCTCCATGGTCATATCCTTCCTATCTTCACCAATGATCAGGGTCAGCTTCGAATTGGTAACGTTATTATCCAACTTATAAAGCCGTGAGGAAGCTGTTTCCGCGACTTTCTCGACCTTGGCCAGGCGATAGACAGGTTCTCCTTTCTCTTGGCCAACTCCCATTCTCACGTATGCTCCTTCAACATACTCTCCAAACCACGGACACGGCCAGTACTTGGCCAGTACAGCTCGTGGCAGGCATATCTTGCGTATATCCTGCATGTCTGCTGGTTCACGGGATTTACCCTTCTTCTTCGCAGATGGCTTCTGTTCTTTCTCATATTCTCCATCTTCATCTTCTGAATCCGTATAGATAGGTACAGAAGGTGAGCGACGTTCTTTATTCTCCTCATCACTATCATAATCTGATCCTTGTGCACGTTTCTTCGCCCTTTTCTCTTCACGTTCACTTTTGGATTTACGACGTTGTTTCAGCTCTTCCAGCTGTTTAGCACGTTTCGAAAGGGGTGCTTTTCTTCGTGTTCGAGGTCGCGAATCTTCGTCGTCTGAACCTCCAGAAGCGCCGCCTCCTTCTTGGTCCGCCACCATCTGCTTGAGTAGCTGTCTATCTTGATACTTTTGGAGTTTCTCCCTACGTTCTTCGAGTATCAATTCGCGATCTATCTCTGTCATTTCCATGAAGCTGTCAAGCAATGAACACAAGCCTTAGCGACTGGCCCCATTTAGCGAAAACCGGGCTGGAAGGCCCAGGCGACCATGCACTTCAGACTTACTCTGCCCTCTCTTGTGTACTCTTGTAGATGCCCTCCACGGGGAACATCTCAGGACGCAGCTCATCGCCATCATTGTCATCTCCCTGATCTGAACCCTCTTCGTCGCTGCTGCCTTGCAGGTCCATGTCTGATCCACTACCAGCGATTTCCATGTCTGACCCAGAGCCGGAAGACCTTGTACACACATTGATCAGCCACTTGGTCACTGCATAGATTGGCATGTTCATACTCACTCTCTCTTGCGCTTCTTCTTGTCCTTCTTCTTCTTCTTTGGCACGGGCGCCTCAGCCAGCGCGAGCAGGTCATCTTCCCAGTCGTCCATCTTTGTATGGAAGCCTAGGTCTAGTCGAATGAGGTTGTTGTAGACTCTAGGATGCCCTTGATGCTATCTCAGCACTGCCTGCTGCTGTTGTTGTCGGCTTAAAGCAAGCGCAAGTCCAGACCGCCTACCGACTCGTTGCTGGAGTGATCGGGAAAGCTCAGGCCAAACGGCACACTGAATCTATGTTACAGGACTGGGATTTGCTACAGTATACTACCAAGTGGCCAGCTATCCGAGCAACACTCCTGCGCACCATCGCAACAGTCCAGAGTTTCCAGGGGTATAGAATATGCTTGATACCCCATAGATTCCACGCAATAGTAATGAATATCACTGCCGGTATACCAATTTAACCATCAGTACTTGCTATCATTCCGCTGTCATGGTCTAAGAAGCGCCACTCTCACCATAGCCCAGCAAGACGTAAAGAGTGACCTTTTGTTCACCAGTGGGCGTGAGCTGTTCAGCTACGGTCGCGCGCTTGTGCAGCGCATGTAGGGCTGTCTCGTGTATGGGTGCCATGTTTCAGTGATATATATTGTGTTGTGCTCAGCTTGAACAGGATGAAGGTGTGTAAGTTGCGAAGGCAAGTAATCGTAGAACACAGCCCGCATGCTCACAGAAAGGGGCGCAGACAAAAGCTGCGCATTGAAGTTAAGCAGGGCGCAGTCATATCATAGCAAGCATGGTCTGATAGGATGACACTCTTGGCCTAGTGCATATCAACACAGCCGGTCCTCATGTAGCAGCCAAGAAAGCTTCTTCATCGATTCATCTCTTTTCCAAAGTACGCGACTGCGGCGGACACGTGACTCTGGACTGAGAAACCATCTCACGTGAGGCGTTTTGCTATGATTACTGAAGAGCACAGATATGACATGAAAAGCATTCTATGCTGCACTGGATCGGAAAATTAAACTAAGGCGTCTGAAAAAAGCCAGGATAGCCTATAGATAGATACCGTAACAACTACATTCTGCTCTTGCAGCACACCACACTGGACAAGATTTCGGGTAGTAGTAGAATGATTTTGAACATTATACTCTCATGCCTTGATCCCATTATTAGACCTGATCCTGCAAGCCACCAAAGCCATTGCTGTTATCCCCGCCACCACCACCAACATTCGCGTCCAGTCCAGTCTGTGCACTCCCTTCGAAGAATCTTCCCCAACCATAAAAGTCCAAGATACCTTCAGGAAAGTTAATAGCGTCGTAAACACCTTCTACAGGTCCCAGGAAATCCATATTCGAGTTTGAATTGTTTGAATCCATAAATCCTGTAGCTTCGAATGCTTGTTGGACTGGAACATCTGTAAAATTACCTGCCCCTAGGAAAGGTTGATTCTGAGCGTTGTTGTTGTCATTGTTATTGCTGTTCATATTATTACTGCTGACATTATTGTTGCTCGAAGAATTTGGTGGCTGGAAGATGTTGTCACCACCAAATAGATTTCTACTGTTGTTACTGTTGTTGTTGCTGTTGTTGACGCTGACATTATTATTGTTGCCATTTACATTACTAGCTTGCCCGTGCTGAGATGATCCACTGTGTGGTGTACCTAGAGTCGAGCCATTTCGTTGACCTCTAACTTCAGGTAAAGGACCATCATTGACATCCATTCTATCCATGAGATGGCTTCGGTAGACCAATTTTGCACCAGGGGTAGGGTTCAATCCTCGATGTAGTTGTTTGCCCGTTGCAGCCCATGTATTGACTGAAGCAGCTGTATTGTACAGCAGACTTGCAAGTTCAGATAAGCGTGAACGGACAAAACATTCTTCTGATGCTGCTCGCTTGAAGATCTCAGTTGCAAGCTTGAGTGCTTCGAGACTTGGGTGTTCTCTTCTCCGAATAAAGGTATGATACTGTAAAGAAAAGAAAGTACATTCAGCTTGCAGTCTCACGCCCAATTGTACCAAGAGGGACAAAGGAGAAAGGAGAAAGGAGGATGCAAAAAAGGACCCACCTGAATAAGTGCACAAACAATCAAACTATAAAGAGGAGGGAACCAATCCTCAATAACTGAAACATTCCTATCAACCCAAAGTATAGCTTCTTGAGATCGAGCATATAATTCCTGCCAATGTTCAAAAGTCATCAAGAAACTTGAATGACGATTTAATTCATATGAACGACCAAAGAAAGGTCTTCGCAATAGGAATGAAACTGGTATACTGCATAAATGTAAGAAACCAGCTTCAAAACCTGAATCTGGCCCTATGAACTGAAGTTCATCGGGTAGATCTCGATACCAGCTGCAAGGAATATAACGATATTGAAATCAGTATCCCAGCCTTTTACGTTGTCCAAAGACGTTCTTCGAATTGATTGCTTACCTGTTAAGCTCGTTCTGAACATCCTCCAATTGCTGATCTGTCACATATAGTATACCAGTAGCTGAATAGAGTAGCTTGAGAACTTTTCCAAGAATAATGCTCAGACTGAGCATCCAGTGATTGAGGAGATAAGGCTTCTGGGATGTATCGACTACACTTGGGTCTGTCATCGGTTGATGGTCGTGTATGCTCGGGTAGAGTCTGTCGCAGTCAGCTAGATCTATCATCATGGGCAGACCGTAACTGTTGTCGAAAAGGGCGCATCATCAGTATCTTGACAAGCCGAAGGAACTGTGAATGTAAGAGGAGGATGGTGGTGGAAGTTGGGCATTTGAGGAGAGAAATGTAGGACGAACGGAAATGTGAGGAAGGAGGAAAGGACAGAGATGGACCATGTAGATGAAGAGTTAAGAAAGATCCACCTACCTCGCAGACACCCATCTATCAGCAATTATACAACCCGCCCAAATTCTCCTTCTTTGTTCGACATCATAAATATTACTGGAAGGAGTTTCTCTGTGTAAGCCAATATCCTGAGCCATTCTCGCCGCCAGTCCTAAACAAAACCAAGTCCTACTAGCAGCAGCACCTCTTTCCAATTCAAAAGCATAACTATATAATAATAAGCCTTGAATAGTTTGTAAAGAAGATCTATTCATAGTTTCATCATCTTTCAAACTATGAGCAATTAATTGTTTAATAGTTCTTAAATCTGATGGTGAAACTTCGTGTGATAATGCTGCTACTCCGCAGATTGTATAAAGTAATAAAGGAGTCAATGATTGGCATGCTAAGAAATCTGTTCTTGAAATTACAGGAAATCGAGAACTTGCAGTGTTGAAGAATTTATTGATTAATTGTTCCATTATTTCAGGTTTTAATCCTGGTGGAGCAGGGAATGAGGTACCACTTCCACTTCCTGGTGTATTACTGGCATCGAGAGCCCCTCCTCCTCCATTTGCATTTGCATTTCCATGATGGTGATGATGGTGATTAGGTACAGCAACTTTGATAAATCCATCACCGGTAGATTTGAGTTCAAAAGTAAGTGAATGCTTAGTATCGTAAGATTGAAGGTGTTCAATTGGTAATGTAGAAGTAGAATGAAGTAAATGAGATAATGAAGTACTTCCTACCATTCTAGGTTCAGCGTTTGGAGTACCATGCCTATCGTTAGGTGAGAAGGAAGGTAAACTGGGTGTTCGGACTGGTGATGGTCCTTGATATGTTTGTTGCTGTTGTTGTTGGTGCTGTTGATGTTGATGATGTTGCTGGTATTGGGAGTAACCTTGGTGTTGCCCTGCACCTCCGCCTAGTTGAGATTGTAAACCAGGTAAGGTAGTAGCAGTATGTCCACCACCACCACCACCTGATGCGTGTGAGATAGTATGAGAAGGTAAATTCCTAGGTGCGGGCATTGAAGGTGATCCAGCCTGTCCAGATGTAATACCTCCTCCTCCACCAGCAGGGAGTGAAGTCGACAATTGAGCAGGTGATGCAGTAGCAGGAATACTGATAGAATTGACATTGTTATTGTTATTCGTAGACTTGCGAGATGCTTTAGTGGTAGTACTGCTGCTGCTGTCTACTCCGCCAGCTGGTGTTTCGTCCTTTTCTCGTTTACGCTTGAATCGAGTTTCGGTGATAGGTAGGACCTGATGATCATTCCAAGAATGATTTAGAATCAAAAGGAAATAAATAGTAGAAGTGAAAGTAGTAGAAGTGAAAGTGAGAAGGGAAGTGTTATGCGTCAGCTATACAGTAGTACTTGAACACTATAGAAGTGAAAGAAGGAAAAAAAAGAGAACTCACCCAAGTACAAGTAAAATTATGCTGTTTACAATGCACACAAAGAGGGGGAGAAGAGTCTTGTAATACATCACATCTAATCTTCCTAGAGCGACAACCATCACAAGCTCTTGCAGTTTTCTGTCTTCTTTTTTCTTCATCTCTCTCTGCTGCAGTTTGTCCTGATCCCTGTCCTCCTTGTCCTGATGCATTTGCATTTGTTAGACTTGGATCTAATAAAGCAGGAGATGCACGAGATGATGATGCATCGTCTCCTCCTCCTAGACCAGGTGTCCCTCCAACGCTTCCATCTTGATTCTTTTTCTTTCTACCTCGTTTCTTGGGTCCAGTAGTGGTAGTGGTCGTTGATGTAGTTGAAGTGTTATTTGCGGCGGCGGAATTGTTACCAGGCGAGTCAGGAATAGACTGATTAGATTGCAAGTAGGATGATGGGATTGAAGGAGATTGAATACCGTTGTTGTTGTTACTATTATTGTTGAATAGATGAAGAGGAGAGAAAGTTCCCGCTGACGATGGTGAGAATTGTTGTGGTAGAGGAGGAGGTAGTGAAGAGGAAGAAGGACTGGCACTACCTCTCAATGCAGCTGCTGATGTATATAGATGACCACCTCCTGGATAACCAGCTTGCAATGAACTTATTGAAGGCAATGGGAAGATCGGTCCTTTGCTGTTCGAGGCAGCGGAAGAAGGTGAAGCTTGACCACCGCCCTCCAATGAAGAAGTAGTAGTATTGCCATAGAATCCACCATTGTTGTTGTTCATATCAGGAGTAGTTGCTCCTCCTGCACTTCCTCCACCTCCACTATAGAAACCACCAATGGATGATTGCAGACTTGCAGGCCATCTTGCATTAGGACGAAAGCCAGCAACAGAGGAGGAGTCGTTATTAGACAAGGAGGAGGAGGAGGTTTGAGGAATAGCAATGTCTGTGCTGTTATGACTGTCATTGTTGCTTCCAATGCTCGACATTGCGCCAGTCAACATATCAAAACTGGACATCTTGCTCGTCTGGACCGTACTCTATAGGCAGCAGTTTCCCGCGGCATCCATTCGCCGTTGAAAAGCGAGAGAAGAGTGGGCGGTGCGATGCGATGAGCAGAAGGCCAGAGGACGATCCTGTATCATGTGCCATGTCGTAGTAGAGTGAGGGTTGTACACATTAGTAATCATACTGTCTAATCCACCACTATCAGTCACTCACTATCTCTATCTGCGTCGGGACCCCACCTGTACTTGAATTGCCTTGTCAAGTTCGGCTTCTCTGCCGTTCTGGAGGAGTCGACCGGCCGGCAAGAGGGAGAATCGAAGGGTTGGCTGGCAATCGGCAATGAGGAGAGCAGGCGAATGGCGAATGGCAGCTGGCAGCGGTGGCAAAATGAACAGTCCTGGGAAGATATATATATATGTATACATAGCATACATATTCCACTCGATCAATCATCTTGCTGTCTACATGCTAACTACTATGCTCCGCCTCAGTCCTTCTGCGATGCTAGATACGCTGAGAGGGGATCAGCCCAGACCTGTATGCATATCGACAAGAGTCAGCCACTGCGCATTCACATCAATGGAAGAATAGTCGCACTTCATAGCGCAGTATGTAGCCATCCTGCAGGACATCTGTTAGCTCTTGTAGACAATGTATGTATATTGGCTTGAACCCCACCTTGTCCAGCTCTAGCCGGTAATAGAACTGTTCTTTCCATCTGGTATACCAACCAGTACCGGGACGTGATCGACACGGACACACAGTAAAGTAAAATAACGAAGTATACATCAGTCGAAGCTCTATAGCTATGTAGCTTACACACAGCCTCTTCAAAGGGCTAAGAAACGAGCACCCTCGGACACTCACCCTTTCCCAGTACTAACATATTCAAAATGCGCCCTCTCTCGAGTAGTAACGACAGCTTTCACATTCTCACCAACATCATCATCGATATCCGGGTGTACATCACAAGTCCATTCCGAAAATTGCATACTATCGTCCACAACTTTTAAATATTTACTTATCATTTCAAAATATTCAATGATTGAATTTGTTCCTATGAATGATTTACCGAGGAATGGTAGTGTAGCTATGTTATCGGGTCCATGTTCGTACGCTATCCCGTTATGAGATACGAAATGAGAAGCGAGCTTGGAGGGTGGAGAACCAGTCGAGAAATCATGGCAGAGTGCTTGCGCTTTCGAGAGGTAGAATTGTCGGTCTGGCATGTCGTTTTCCCTCTGTTGAGTTGAGGAGCTATTTGAGTATGGTAGCTTGTCCCAGTATCGATTAGGTGGGGAGAAGAGAAGAAAGATGTATCAAGTTCCGTAGTCTTACGGAACTTAGTACATCTTTCTTCTTCTTCTCCTCACCGAGTAGTAATCAAGGCAGTATTAAAAGCCTATTATAAACTGCTATAATACTACAGTACTCCTTCTTCTTGGTAGTATACATTTTGAATCGCAATACCATGCATCATATATTGCATGAATGAGCCGGCATAAGTGGCGCACATCTTCAGTCAGTTTGGCCATTATTGAAGTCTGTAAAACAGAGCTAGAATGCTACTATTGTATTATTACAGATAATTCAAGACATCACAGTAGAAAGCTGTCAAACAGACACGAAAAATATGTGTGATACAAGTTCTGAAAAAGAAGAAAGTAAAAGGCAAAGGGAAGGCAGACGGAGATGGTTCCCACAGCGTATCCAAACTTCGGGGGCGTGTGCTGTATGAACGTTGTGTCAAGAAGAAAATGTCTTTCAATAGCCTCCACGGCCACGTCCACCACCTCCTCTTCCGCCGAATGATGATCCTCCTCGTGGTGCGCCTCTGAAGCCTGTTTTGATTCCAGAAAGAGGATTTGGTCAATTGAAGGTTTTTCACCGCACGAGATGCCAATCCAGTACAAGCCCATAGACTTGGAACCTGTTGCGTTTCCCGAGATATCCCCAGACTGAAAATTGACTTGACTTACCACCTCCTCCGCGACCACCTCCTGGAGCTCCTCTTCCTCTGGGTGCGAATCCTCCCTGGGAGATAAGAAGCAGGCTTGTCAGTATCTTCATCGTCGTCTTTGCCATTTCGGATACCACAAGGGAAGGACAGGCAAGACTCACCCTTCCTCCACGAGCACCACCTCGTCCACCTCGGCCTCCCGGTGCGCCTCTACCGTTTCCTCGTGCACCTCCGCGTCCTCTTCCTCGTTTTTCGACTGTTTGCACATTCATAATGAGGGTGTTGGAAGTCAGTATACTTCCGACTGTAGCAGGTCTAGTCTGGCTGTTCAAATTTCTCTATTTTGTCGGGTTATCAGACCTGGGAAGAAATTAGGCACGCTTGTTTCGAAAATAAGTGTGCCTAATTCTTCCCCAAGTCTGATAACCTGACGCAAACAGAAAAGCTTCGCTAAACCAAGTGTGGTAGGTAGAGGATACAAGACGTACCTTTAGTTCCAGGAGGAGGTTTAGGTTTAGGTAAGAACCTTTCTAGCGGTAATAATTTATCATTTGCAATGTAGACTTTATCCCCTTGTTGAAACGAGTGAGCTTGTACACCTTCACTTGTCTTAATTGTGAAATAAACTTGATTTATAGGTCCTAGGATCTCATCTACTTTGCCTATTGATGTTTTGTTTTGCAGATAGATTGGTGCGTTGAAATATGGGACCTAGATAAGTTTGACATTATTCGTTCAAATTTTAATAGCGTTGAGAGGGTATTGACGCGTATGTATAAAATGTATTGAGATATGCGATAGATTAGAAATCCAATGGTCAGTACAGCTTTCTTGCATTGATAGCTCCATGCAAAGATAGATCGAAATTTGGGCCCGTGACAAAGAGCATGGAAAGCTCGCAGGACACGGGGCCAATATCGACTTCATAAGAAGTTGGGTAGAGAAGCGTACCTTTGGATTCGTAGATTCGCAGACCATTTCACCTTCGCAAGCATGAATGAATTTTCCCATTTCTGATATAGTTTTATCATCGTAATGAACAGTTTTTGAGACGGGGGTATTCGAATTTTGTACAGTTTGTGAATCAATCTCAAATCAGAATTGCTGGCTTCTCGGCAGAACTTCATGACAAGACTTCCAAGATCAAGCACTTACCGAATACTTCGTCCGGTGGGCCTGCATTATAGCCAAATCTATCGCCTCCTCCTCCATAGCCTCCTCGTGATGAGCCGCCTCTCGAGCTGTAACCACCTCTTCCACCACCACCACCACGGTCTCCAAAAGACCCACGTCCTGATCCTCTAGCACCACCGCCGAAGCTTGGTGCGCCCCCTCTTCCACCTCTGAATCCACCTCTGCTCATTGTTGATGGACTTGCGTGAGGGAGAGAATCGATGCTTTCGAAAGCTGGTAAGATAAGTCCTGGAGACAGACAGACAGCCTGCTCGAGTGCATCCAGAAATTCTCGATCACGGTGCTCTACACTGTGCATGAATTTGGAGGATTACCTGACTCTCTCTTTGTGATAAAGCATAGGCAAGATGATGTGTTGTTATGAGTGTCCGTATAGGTTCATCACTCTCTGCTAATCTCTACCCCATCTGCCGTACATCTCGTGCTTTGCTCCGTCGTGATCGCTTGTATCTTAGTGCCATTACGTGCTCTGATGCTTCCTACACAAGTAGAAGCAGAGTAGCTAGTGAAGCTGTAGCTGCAGCTGTATTCGATGTTCCACACATCGCATGCTATATAACCTGCAAAGGCTCCTCCCTTTGTCATTTCGAATTCTCTGCGTTACTTGCGATTCTCGCGGTGCTCTCTGCGCGTGATCGGGTTGCTGGGCCTAACATACGCTCTCTGACCGCTCTGTTAACAAGCGCGATACCCAACTACTGTTCTCATTCCTCAAGCCTCTCATACTGCGCACGGCACACAGGATAGCTGCAAGAATCTCTTGCGCCCGTGCTTGCTTGCTTGCGCTCCTGTGGTCGTAATAGAGTACCCGCCGTGGGCTCATCAACGCGCCGTTTGCGAAGGAGCCTCTACATATGGAAGCAGGGCAATAAGAGCAGCAGCATCACCCACAAAGCACGCAAAGCGAGTACTAGATGTGGTGAGGTGGCACCTGAGTTGTATAGGGTAGTGATAGCATGACTGGTAAGCGACTCTCCGTTAATCCCGGTCAAATACTCGCTGACTGCTGATGCTTATGATGATCCCTTTGCCGTACTCTGCTGCCAGCTATGAGCGAGTCGCGCATCCTTCCAGATAGTCGGAGCAAGGCAATGGAGGGTGTGTATCTCAACACTGCTATGCATATTGACTGTTATGCTGACGTGCCATATGCTACCACAGATGGCCGTTACCACCTCGCTCAGCCTGGTCCATCGTCCTATTCAAGCGACAGGCTCCGCACTCCAAGCAATCCTACAAAGCAGCGGGCCTCTACTACTACTAGTAGTACAACATCCATGGATCAAGGCATTACTGACATTAACACGGCTACTACTGCTACTTCTCACAATGACAGATCATATACCTCCTACATGCCCTCTGCGGTCTCTAGTAAGACCGATCATACTGCCAACGCAAATGCCAATGCTACCATGTCTCCACCGCGTTATGCGACAAGAGCCTCATTAGGTTCAGTTGCTTTTTCACCCGGTAAATCTCCAGGTTCAACAGCGCGCTATGGTAATAGAAGCACTTCAAGTACTAGAACACCAGAAAAAGGCGATAATGATAGTCATCAATTGTCGTCCCTGTCTTATCTATCCTCCACCTCCCCTTCTAATCAAGACGATGATGGATCTTCGTCGGCACATATATACGGAACGGGATTACCGAATTCAAACACGCCAAATCAACAACAGTATGAATATTATGCAGCACGTCATGCAAGTGATGCTCCTACTATTACACCTGCAACAAGCAATAATAAGGAAATAATGAACAACCATGGTCTATCGCCTGAATTAGAAGAATTGGAAGCGTATCTAGCGAATGATTTATCGTCAGCATCATCATCATCATTGAAATATGGTAATGAACCTCCGACTACACCAGGTCACCATCATTCTACTACTTTTTCTTCTACTTCTACGAACAAAAAGAGAACACCTCCTACTCCATTGGATTTATCTCCTCCAACTACGAAACCATCTTGGTCGGTAAACTCGCGTTTGCAAGAACGACAGCATCCTACTGCTGGTGCAGCGACCAGTCCTCCTGAGTCGGCAAATACGTCAAGAATATCGGCCACTCGTATGTCTGCTACCGGTGATACATCGAGTAATAATAGTACTAGACAGCCCTATACTGGACTTGGCTTAGGATTACCCTTCTCACATTCACATACTTCGGATTCCTTATCGTCACTCGCTTCATCATCATCATCAACTGGAACTGATCATTTACCTCATACGTATGCTGGCAAACAACTTGCTAGTCCACTAATGGGAGGAAGTAGCACAGGCAACAACATCAACGATAACACCGCATACCAACAACAATCTCCAAATCTTACCTCTTCCTCATTCTCATCATCAGCTTCAACTTCGCATGTTCACCACCGTCAACAGCAGCAGCAGCAGCAGCAATATCAACAAAATAGACAAAGGTCATCAAGTGACCTGTTACTTAGCTCACCTGAGAATCTATCTCCGATAGTAGATAGAAGAGGTTTAGTTGGCTTAGGTGAATTGTCAACCCCAAGATGGACAGCTGCAATTCATGAACGGAGGTGGAACCATCTCAATCATCATCAATCGCCACATGATAGTATTGGTGGTAGTAATAGTAATCCTCCTTTACCGAGTAGTAGAGAAGTCCCTGATGAAGAGGGCGAGGGAAGTGATGGACATCACCGGAGAATAGTGGAGAGCGAATCGGGTGAAGGGTGGGAAGGTGATGTACTCGGTGGTTATATGGACGACAAAGAGGTATGAAATGTCCTTTTTACCTTCTTTGCTGCATTGGTTGGATCTGGTGCCAATTACTGACAGCTACCTGTATGTGTGTATGCACGCTCGCTATCTGATTTATAGAATGACCGCTATGCGAATTATCGCCAGTCAATGCCCGCAATCGATACATATAGATCCTTCAGTGACATTGCAGCATCGGCTCCTACTACTGGTACCGCAAACACCCACGGAATAGGTGGCAACGCTGGAGAAAAAGGGCAGATATCAAACAGTTCATCTGCTTATTCACTAGATGCTTTATCTATTCCTGAATCGAATATCTCATCTTCGTCAAGCTCGAATTCTGAAGCTGGTGCTTTTTATACGCCTTCACTGCGTGTCAATCAGCAGATTGACCCTATGGCTACTTATATGCTACAGCATGATAGTACCAGCAGCAACAGCAGCAGCAGTAAACGCGCTAGAGATCATGAGGATACATTCAAGATACCTAAAGATCGAAATGGTAATGATCTACTGGATTCAAGCACGAGTACTGTTCTTTCACCTACCACTTCCAAAATACGTAATCAGGCAGCAGCAGCAGCGATTGTAGGTGCAGGACAAGGAGGAAGGACTGCAAGTGGCGGAAGTCGAACATCGAGTCGCAGTACTACAAGTACCAGCGTCCAGTCGTCATCTGTCAGGAAAGGAATACCAGTCCGGGAAAAGGAGAGGGGAGACGTACCGTCTTACATGCGGGGTACAGCTGCATCAGCTAGTAAACGAACGAGCACGACCAGTATCGATGACATTTACCGCAAGCAAGATGCCTATGCCAGTCCGTCTTCTACTGCTATGAACAATGAGGATTCGCAATCACGGCTTGGTAGTAACAATAAGACGAGACATTCTTCACCCCCTCAACAGTTGAAAGGCACTCATGCGAGGGTTTCGTCAACTGCCAGACCTCACGAAGCAACGCTCTCTAGACAGTCAGGTCATTCTAGGCAGTCTTCTATAACTTCGAACTCGGGAGGAGCTGCAAGTCGTAAACACGTACCTACACCGATCAACACAAATCGTGATGGACTACCTCACCGCTCGCATGATAGTCATAAAGTACCTACATCAGCTAAGACTTCGAAAAGTCCCTCTGCGATTGCACATCATATCCTACAGCAAACCCTCCAACAAGGTCTGCACGATTCCTCAAGTGTATCCGGCTCTGGCACGAAAGGAAGTCACCGACCTGCAGCGGCTTATGAAGAATTTGATATTTCAGCTTATGCAGCTGTCAATCCTTCTACTGCTGAAGCTTTGAGCAGACTAGATGGCACAAGTAACGCTTCATCCCCTCGTGTATCTCGCGCTTTCTCAGCTTCGTCATTCAAAAGTTCTCATACAACTGGCGGACACGATTCCAATAACAGCAATGTTAACACACCGGATCATACTAGTCATACACCCAGGAAACATCTCTCTGAAACGAGCAATCTATCCAGACAGAATAGTAAAGCTAGTATGAGAACTACCTCACCCCATTCCAGACCTTCAAGCTCTAGAAAAAGCTGGGCTAAAGGCGTGAACACCTTGCAATCGCCTGGCTTGCCTCTCACTACTGGCAAGGATGGAGAATACACTTCGACATTACTCAGGAGGAAGAGCGATGACCAACATACTGCTTTCACCCCTGGACAAACTCTATCACCGCCTGTTAAATCACCTCTTCGAGCTTCAACGTTTGTGAACTCCTCCGCTCCTGAGACAGCTTCGCAGCCATCTGGCTTGAGGAAGCTGTCGCTCTCCTCTTCCGCCTCGTCGCCTGCGCTGGCCGCAGCTGCGGCGCCGGCCCAAGGTGCATCAGAGACATCAGCACGTTCACCCGTCAGCAGTACCCTCTCACCGGCCGTGGGCTCTAATCACCCTCCTCCTTCATCGGTGCCTTCCAGACGCAGCTCTGGCAATCGACCTTCTTCTTCGTCTGGTGGTGATGTACCACCCACTCCCTCGTTGAGCAGCAAGCGGTCTTCGTCAGCCAGCCTGGCATTCGGGACGAGTACGAATGGATCAAGAGACTCTACTTCTGCAACCTCTATATCTGCTTATGGTTCACCTGCCCAAGGCAAGATGTCCAAGAGCCGTCGAGGAAGCACGAGCAGCGATGTCTCATCTGTCCACAGTGGTGTCGATGGTCCTAACAGATCAGATAGATCGATAGCACCCGAATCATCTGATGCAGAGCAGCAAGCATTCGCGAGGCTTATACCTCCTGTTCCTCCTCTGCCTAAAGACTGGGAACTATACAGGCCATCCACAACCGGTGGTGACAGCTCAGTGCCTACTTCGGCTAGTGCTTCCTCTTTCAAAGAGAGAGATGCTTCGAGGATCAGTGCTATGCAAGGACTTGGAGTTGCGGATCATAGACCTGGTCAGGGATTAGGCAGCCGATCTGCTTCACTGGAGAAGCCTGCTGGACCAAGACCACTTCGGGACGCATCTGGCTCGTCTCTCTCGCCAGCTACTGTTAGCTCGCCTAGCTTGGCATCTACCCCAAGCTTGCCTAGTCCAGCTACCACTACCGCCAGCCTGGGCTCCAATGGCCTAGGCGAAAGGCACAATAATGCCTCGAAGACACCCACTAAGCCGAAATGGAGCTTATCCAACGCTTTTGGAATGAGCAAGAGCCCTACATTGCCTTTTTCGTCCTCGCAAGCGTCGTCTCTTTCTAGCTTCTCAAGCTCATCATTGGAGAAGTCGACTTCGTACAATGACCTATCATCTGTCAATAAGCGTAACCTTGCACCTGCCAACAGGACATCTTTGAGTGAGATTGACGCGCCATCGAAGCTGTCTAGACGTAAGCTGGCCTCAGTACCCGATATCAAGTCACTGGCTGCCGGCGGAACACATCCCGCTCCGGAGATCAAGCTTCAAGCCCTACCACACTCTGCTTCAGCTCATCAGATTGGCGGCCGCGCCCGCACGGACTCCCAGAGTACTTCCAGTACAGCCAACGCTACCGGTAAAACAGAGGGGCATCATCATGGCTTGCCCACAAGCCCTGGAAGATCTATTTCTAGTTTGCTGTCCTCAAGCAGGAAAGAGTCCGGATCACGACAGACTCCTTCGAGCATACCCTTCTGGAGCAGACGTCCTTCAGGCTCACATCAACCTCAGCCTACAGTGACATCCTCTTCTCCTGGCTCTCGCAAAGCGAGCGCTTCAGGTGAAGGACTAGCAGTGCCGGGCACGCCTTCGCAATCGGAAGAGAAAACCGGTCGTCGATCTATACTTGGTATCAACCTTTTTGGTCGCACCTCAGCGCGCAAATCACTTTCATCGAACAAGGACAACCTGCCGCCATCGCCTGGTCTACCTTCGCAGTATACCGCGTCAAACAGGGCCAGCTTGGCCAACAAGGGAGTCAGGCAGGAAGAGAAAAGGTCTGAACTTGGTATGAGAGAAAGTCAAGAAAGCAAAAGAAGCAGTGTCAGCGCGCGTGCTTCCAGCCTTATTACAGGCCGCAAGCGCGGCAAGGTGGGTATTCACATGGAACCCGCAGTTTCATACAGATATCATAGCTAATTCCTGACTGACTATGATTAGACACTGCCATCTTCGGCTGAGCCGCCTGTGAAGCCTGCCTCCGTCAACCTGCCCCCTATGCAGATGAATGCTTTGCCATCATCTACTGCTTCCCGCTATAGCTCAGCGCCCGGCGAAGACAAGTCTGCAAACGACGCTGGAACGCCATCTCAGCAGCGGCCTCTGCCGGTACCGCCACGCGTACATCGACCTTCTCGCGTTGGAGATTCGCTATTCGGCAAAGATCCCCTGCCGACAATCACGGGTTCCCCATCGGTAGCACTGAATACTACTGGCGAACCTGCAGAAACAAGTGGACAAGCCTCGAAGCCCGCCACGCCGACTCGCATACCGAGACTAGCAAGCAGCAGGTCTAACGTGCCTAGCCCACAATATCTGGAACCACCTTCGTCACTGGGCGTGGATCTCGTATCAGGCGAGTCGACTTCCCCGCAGCGACGAGGCAGCCTCAAACCTGGATCAGGCATATCATCTTCTGTGCCAGATCAGAATTCATCTTACTTGCAAGCTGGCCGAGACGAAGGTGGCAATACTAGCAGTTCTTCCAGCCAAGGGACGTCTCCTTTGGTCGACTCTGCCGCCGAGAAAGCAGAGGAACAGCCAAAGCGACGCGTTCTCGGTGCGAGTGCCAGCCAGGTACCCGTACTATCGTCCAGCCGCACGTCCGGCAAGTATCAATCAACTTCAGCTGCAGTGCCATCTGACAAGCGCAGGTCTCTCATTCTCTCGGAAAAGGAGGACTTCAAGCCTACACGCTCACCCCTCCGTGTTAGCCAGCCTACAGCTATAAATGGCGCGGCTGCCCAGAACCAGAGCTTGCCTGCAAGCAGCTCTTCATTAGCTACGAGCACGCCTCGCCTTCGAACGAAAACATCCGAAAAACCTTCTTCCAGTCACAAGTCCTCTTCTCTGGTAGACGGGTTACCGTCGTCTAGATCCATGGGTAGCAGCATTGTCAGCAAGTTGTCAATCCCTACACGCTTGTCCAAGTCAGCCACTACGTCTAACCTCCGACAATCGCCGGCACCTTCTGAAGTAGGAGGCCGCTCAACCAGCTCATCGCGCTACGGTACGCCCGTAGGCGAAGACGAGCTCAGAGGGGACGAGGAGATGATGGAATTTGTGCAGCGTCAGCGCACCAAGCAAGCATCTCGCGGCATGTCCGAGGAGGAGATTGACCCACTATTTACCTTCCCCGAACCTATCGAACCGACTCGCAGCTTGTCACCTCATAGTAAGTTCTAGCATGCGCTCACCTGAGCCTGTTTCGTCACATTGACCTTTTGCCCTGCTAGGTGCACTGCAACTTTATCGCCACGAGATGTGCGAGTACGAGCACGATGAAATAATGGATTATAAAGAAGTCTACTATGTTGGAAGACGGGACACTAAGAAAATGGCTACGAAGCTGGATACTACTAATAATCATGGCTACGACGATGAACGTGGAGACTACCAGATCATCCCTGGTGACCATATTCAGTTCCGATACGAGATCATCGATACTCTGGGCAAGGGATCTTTCGGTCAAGTCCTGAGATGCCGGGATCACTCCACGGGCGATATGGTGGCTGTAAAGATTATTAGAAACAAGAAAAGATTCCATCATCAAGCTCTCGTAGAAATCAAGGTTCTCGAGAATCTGAAACGATGGGTAAGAAGCTCATGCTGCCTCTCTAACTGCCATCCACTGACTCGCGCCTGCAGGATCCGGAAGAGAAGAATTGCTTGCTCAAGATAGGCGAGAATTTCACCTTCCGCGGACATCTATGTATCACTACTGAACTGCTCGGTATCAACCTTTACGAACTCATCAAGGCCAACAGCTTCCGCGGCTTTTCTACCACACTCATCCGACGCTTCACTACCCAAATACTGGCAGCCTTGTCGTTACTACGTCATCATCGCGTGGTCCATTGTGACTTGAAGCCTGAGAATATCTTACTCAAGCACCCAGCGAAGAGTGCCGTCAAGGTAATCGACTTCGGCAGCAGTTGCTTCGAAAATGAGAAGGTCTACACATACATTCAGAGTCGGTTCTATCGTTCCCCGGAGGTCATACTGGGCATGAACTATCACATGGCCATCGACATGTGGAGTCTGGGTTGCATTCTTGCGGAGTTGTACACTGGCATGCCTATCTTCCCTGGTGAAAATGAAGCTTCAGTAAGTCACACTGCTTCATTCACGTGAGATGTTGGCTGACAGTCGTAACAGCAACTCGCTTGCATCATGGAAGTACTGGGTGTGCCCGACAAGCATATTGTGGATCGCAGCTCGCGCAAGAAGCTCTTCTTCGATTCTACCGGCAATCCACGACCAACGGTTGACAGCAAAGGCCGTCGACGAAGACCGGGAGCCAAAACACTACAAGCCGTGCTCAAGTGCGATGATGAGCTTTTTGTGGACTTCATCGCGAAATGTTTGACCTGGGACCCTGACAGGAGACTAAAGGTAGGTGTCTGCAAGATAGTCGCACCGGCTCAAGCAGCTAATTTTCCATCTCTCATCAGCCTGGTCCCGCACTCCGTCATCCATTCTGTGCCCGAGGTAGGGCGCTAGCGAGCGCCCCTATCCCTCCTAGGCAATCTACACTCAGCACACGCAGCCTCTTACGTTCTTCAAACATATCCACACCTCGCAGACTTGAAAAGAAGCCATCGGAGTCCTCCAGCGTATACTCTACGCCTGCTACTCGACACGATGCCTCAGTCCCATCAACAGCACCCGTTCAGCGTGTACGCACCATTTCAGCAGCCGTGCCAGGCAGTGTTGGTCCGGCATACACTTCTTATCGATCCTACGCAAAATAACGCACCAACTTAGTCGTTTCAAAAATATCAGTCCGCTGCATTTAATCGCATATAAGAAATGGTTCTGCATATTCTTCTTTAGTCCTATTCACCCTCTTCAGTCATCGTTATTCCCGTTACATCCGGATTTAGTTCGAAGGAGTCAGCAGTAGCGGTAGACGATACGATATGATTCGGAGTAAATGTACAAAGTAAAGTCTTTTCTTCTCTTCCTCTTCTATACAATTAACGACTTGCAAGCATAGAATATTTCGGGGTTCAAGATCGTACGTAGCCTGATATTGAAATTGCCATATTTGAGCTCCACCGCGAGCTACCAGTTGGAAGACACACCTTGTAGAACATCGAAAACACCGAGACGGCTCTGAAAGCCCGGTAGACTTGTGACAGCTGAGCGAGACATCAAGTCAGATGCGATCTGACGCGGAATCTGACACGACTACTTACCAAGTGCCATACGATTTATCTGATTAGCAATCGTCCTTAGTTCTGCGGTCTCTCGGAGTCTTTGCGACTCTCCCTCGTGTATTGAGTCGCTATCCGGAGGTCCGTTCTCCAGCTCTTCCTTCAGCATCTCGATACGTGTCAAGGACAGTGTATCATCCTGGCCTGACATAGCCAGCTCTATCGCCCGGTCATTGTCTTTCTCCTCTAGATCTCTCAAGACTGCACCCATGCCTACTATAGCACGCACAAATACACGACAAGCAGGAGGCGCATCGAGACTTCCGAATGATGCACGACGGTCTGGGCCATAAGTCACTAGCCGAACTCTTTGCCCATCAGGCGTAAGACAGTTTGTGGACGCCTCCACCACAGCTAAAGCTACTGCTGTGAAGTAACTGTATGCGAGCAAACGTGAAATAGTCAGTCGACTACCGTGATAAAGTCCGGCTGTAACTCACCCTCTGGCCGGATCTTCTTTCAATATAACTCCTAAAGTGTTAGACTGCGATAAGACGTCCGCTAATACAGCATAAAGCGTTTCGCGGATGGCTATAACGTTCTCATCGTGTGTCTCGGGTATAGGGCTCTGAGGTTGTAAATGTCCATCGCTTTGACTGGCTATGGACGGAGGCCTGTCTGTCCGACTCGGTCTTGGAGGGACTGGCGGGGGCGTATCCGCAAAAGGTTCCGAGGCATCTTGTTGATATGCGTTGTTGTAACTTGTAGATGAGTCTGCCTGAAAGTCATGTCTATAACTCGGAGGTCTATTGAAGCTTGAACTCCGTCTATGGAGAGCCATTTCCAGGTCCTGTGTGTACCGCTCCATGAAGGTTCGCCGTTGCGATATCTGTATTGCTATGGCTTGTATATCCGCAGCTAGCTTCACCATGAGAGTACTGACTGGTGAAGTTTCAGGCTCCAAGTCGCATATAAGCCTCGCAACATCGTGTGCTTGCTCGGTTGACAGTTTCTGGACTGAGGGCACAGTCCGTTGCCAGCGTCGGAAGAGTGGTAGCATGTTGACGGGACATGTCGAAACCGATAGAAGAAAGGCAGGGTGGGCATCTGAAGGTGGTACGTCGACCGAAGGAGGATCTGCGACATTCTTCCAGGCTCTGAAAGCACGTGCACGGGAAAAGGTGCATCAGCAAGCGGCATCATCAGAACGGGATGAAGAGCTGTACAACTCACGCGAACAGCAAGGTCACTAGTGTGTACGGTCAAATCTCAGCTGTAGCTCATTCCGGTATGGCATTGTCACACGGCTTACATGCTGGTCCCAGGACCTGCAATTCTTCGGCGGTCGCCTCTTGCAGGAATGCGTCGTCAATCAACCCATCCTGCCGTGCTTCTGAAAGCGATTCTCGTGCAAGAACATGGAATGCCTCGATGACATGGCGTTCTGAAACCTTGTTCTCCTGAGCCATCTGTGGCCTACTCGTGCTCTTGGTTCGTGCGTGCTCCTTCTACCCAACAGCGTGCTCTATCTGTTACGCTAATTACCGGTAGAGACACGGCGCGGATAAGCTGTTCATTGACGTGCAGAGCTGCATTGTAAGAAGGCAGAGCAGCAGCTGCGTGAGGATGATGGGTGCCAAGCCTATCCACAATACGAGGCTGACAAGGCTGTCGGTGTTTGGCTGTGGTGGCTTTGGTGTTCCAGAGGAACAAAGCAGAACTCTGCGACGGGAGCGACAGCATAGCACGTGGCAAATCTAGTATTCCTAGAGGCATGGATTGATACCATGTCTTCAAGCTTCATAGCTGCTCCGAAGCTTGTTGTCACCCAAGGTCCGAGCTGCCTCGGGCCTCGAAGCCAAATGGTCTCCTCGATTGTAATCACGATGTTGCACACTGCCCAAAATGATCTATAGCTACAGTATGCACTGATTATTCCCGTACCACTTTTCAGAAGGTATAAGACTCTAACAGGTCAAAGCCGGTATTGAAAGTGTTTGCGAAATCAAGCGATGTCGTGATGTTGAGTGGATCATTGTCGACAGGCATCTGTCCATTCATGTTCAGAGTCATGGTGCTTGGCTGCCATTGATTGCCCGTGTCCAAGAGACCCAGAGATGCTAGCAGTTTACGAGTCTCTGGATCGTCAAGCCAATTTATGGACGCGGTCGCCGGCAAGACTGGCGAGGACGTTGCCTGACTGACGGGAGTCACGCTTGTAGAGTCCCGCTTTACATTTGCAGCGATCTCCTGCATATACACTCGTGTCAGCTTTGTATTTCCGGTTCTCCCTAGGCAAAGCAAGAACAACTTGCCTTCAACACCCGTCCATAATCCTGCCTACTTCCGCCACCTGTCTTTCTACGAGCTTCTTTTGCATGTTCTAGTGCTTGTAGTAGTAAGCGACCTCTTTGCCCGAGCTGGATAGGCACCTCAATCAGCGTAAAAATACTTCATTACACGGCATTTATTGTAAGCCGTACCAGCTGCGATGACGCTGCATCGGCTTGCTCCGCCTTCATGAAGGCCTTGGCGACATATGGCATATTGACTAGCTTTTTGTCCGATTCCTCCGACGAGACGCCAATATCGGCATCATGTAAGACGTCGATATAGATGGTCGTCACAGCGGCCAACAAGTGCCGTGTCAGGAACCCTATTATGAGATCATCAAATTAAACAAGCTGCAGCAACGAATAGTGCCAATAACACGGCCCGAAACGGCACGCACAGACACTCATATATGGCGCGTTACATTCGACCAATTTTCGAAGAGCTTCGAGCACTCCGAGTGCTGCATTGACGCAAGCAGTGGTACTGTAGCCGAATCGCTGAGGTTCCCTGTAGCCCCGAACCATGAATGGGCGGTGCAATCGCATACGGCGACAATTCTGTCCAGAGCTGCCGATCAAGAGACGCCCTGGAGGCATAGTATGTCAAGTTAGTGAGGTCACTACTTGTAACGGGTGAATGCCAGCAATTGCCGAGGTAGCGATACTCACAGCCCTTTGATTCGTCATTTTGCCAGGGCGATCCCTTACCGAAAAATTTGCCAACTTCTCGTAGGAATCTCTCTTCGCGGGCTAGCATGGCCTCATAGTATTTCTGTAGCTCGGCGTTGTCCGATGGGAGATCGCCTGCTTCGTATATACTGTAGACAAACTTTTTAAAGGCATGAGAAGAACACAGTCAGCGCTCCGCATAGATTGTCAGGATCAGAAGTAAAGTAAGCTCACCTTAGCAGTTTCCGTCTTGCCAAGCTGGATAAGAGAGTCGGTACTATGTATGGAGGAGGAGCACAATCAGAAGGCTTGTATATAGGTAGAGTAAAGCCAAGAATACACCTACGGCACATCTAGTGGAAAAGGTTGTTCATCCCACATGCCCTTTTCGAGTTGCTCGTCCGTAAAATTGCGGGGTCCAGGAGTTGTGAACTGATCTTTACGGACGATAGGATGTCTGTTAGGGATCAACCCGACCCAATCTTGTACCAGTAGATCCCACCACATGCGAATCGCGTTCTCACGAGCGAACAGAGAGCCATCTTGTACCGATATGTCGCTCTTAGGCATGACAGAGGGATCGCTGCCTAGTAAATGCCAACCTAAAGCTTGGGCGCAGGCTATCGCTTCATGAATGTACACGCGAGAGCACTTCACTATTGAATGCAAAAACAATACCACGCATAAATGCTATTAGCACGATAACTTATATTTGGGTAAGGAGGAAATACATACTGTCATTGTCGTTGTTCATGTACATACATCGGAGGAAAAGTGTCTGTATGACCCTTCTCGTCGGGGTCCGACGCCATTCTGCGAATTCCAGACATAGCTTAGAGAGTTGGTACATATCCTCAGCTTGTATAGAGCCAAGCTTTATCTGTTGCTGCGTCTGTAGAGCTATAGCTAGGACCTAGCAGTTCAGGGAATCAGTGTATACAAGCATTTCTTACTGTCCCAAAGCACGTGTCCGAAGCTTACGATGCACAGCAAAGCTAGCCAGGGAAGGTCGAATTCGCGCTGGCCGGTAGCGACATGTTCCCAAAATGCCTCATGTTCGACTTTCAGCACGTTTCCATAGGTAGCCTGTTGGTAGAGAATGTCAGAATTTGTCTTCAAGAGGGGTGGAGGGTGACGACGGGTCAGGGATTATTAGATAGAAACAGGGAAGCAAGACGTGGCATGCTCAAGAGAGAGACGCGGACGGACTGCCCTTGCTCTTCGCTCTCTTGGCTATTTCACCTATTACTTCCTCACGCTAGAGTACCTTTGCGTTTATGTGGCTTAAGTCGCTTCCAGCAAATTTGTGCTCTCATCGCACAAATTTGTCGGAAACGACTGAAGCCACGGAAACGCAAATGAAATGCGGTTTGTTCCACACCAACTTCCACTCACCGAGTAGATCCAGCCTGTTGTACTGAAGAAGTAATCGAGTAATCTGGTAGGTTGTTCTCTGACGACATGAACGACAACAAGAGTCCAATCAAAAAAAAACCGTCAGATCGGGAGGGAGAGAGAGAAAATTCATCTGCCGTATCAAGCAGGACAGCTCACTGGGTTTGTAGACAAGCCAATATAGAGTCCGTTATATTCCTTCTGTTAAGGAAGCCCAATAAAGGAATACGACTGTTCCCTTCAAGTCTCGCATTACTATCAGCTGCCAATATTGAAGTTTTCGCAAATTCCTCCAATGGTAATAATTTCCCAAAAGTAGGTGGGATTGTTTTCGAATCACCATCAACAAGTCCAGCTGGTTGATCTCCTCCTGCTAATACTTCTAATGCGAATGCTGCACCTGCTGCTTCATCCCCACTTTGACTTGGTTCTGGTGAATCACTGTATGATTTATATGACTGATTTGCGTTGTTCGTGGATGCATTGTCATTGTTGTTATTGTGGGAGCTGTTGTTGCTGTTGCCTAATGCACCGGCTGCAAAGGCATCCGCTAAGGCTCGCTTGACTACTTCATTGGAGGACTCGGGACTTTGTACGTTGAGTAGGCTTTCGAGATGGGCTAGTCGGCCTTCAAAGTGACCTCTCAGGCTGTATATAGTAGCAAAGGCGGTTAGTGTGCATCTCGCCGATGATTTGGCCTGCATATGGCTATCGGCACGTGCCTGTCGAGGACGGAATCAAGTGCAAACACCTGTTGAGGAGGCTCAAACTCCCTATCTGCCCATTTGCACTCGGCAGCTGCACCTCTCTTGACGCATGATTCACACGGTATATTACGACTGTTATTGCGTACAAGTGAGTATGACGGGCGGTTGTGGCATGGGTCCAAACGAGAGAATCCAAGATTAGAAAAGGTGGCACGTGGTAGACTTGATAGACGCGGACTGGATGTAGGAAGAAAAGACCACTAACCTGCATTTGATCTTCTTTTGCTTGCATGGTAGACATGATAGTACTGTGCGATTCCTCTGTACACAATAGGGTAGCCTCGTCAGCTTATCGCTGGCCCCGAAGCATAAATCCGGACAAGCTCAGCCAATTTCCATTCTCCATTCTCTCACCTTGCGCTTCTTGCCTGTTGAGAGTCGGTTGGTTCAGGGGAAAGAAGCGAGACAGTGTACAGAAGAGTTAGCAATGAGTTGGCAGGATATTAGCACAAATGACTCTCTGACATGTTCTGCTCGATGTGTCATCGCTTACCTGCTACGGCTTCGCTTCTATTGCTCGGCCCTCCGTTTGATCCACCGACTGACACATCGCCATTCATGATTCCCAAGACGCTAGACCTTCAAGTCGAGATTGTCCAGTGTTAAGGGTTGTCGATAGCTTCACTGATCTCCTCTATTCTCTCCTTCTCGCAGGATGCAGACTGACAGAATTCATGTGTTTGTTCGGAGAAGAGGGACGGCCGGCCGACCGCGAGGGTTTTCGAAAGCATGTGCTGGAGAACGCCAGGCATTGAAAAAAATCGCTGATATGAGGCTGTCCAGGGAGTCATGAGCAATACCAACGGCCTTTGAAAACAGTAAGAAAGGCCGTTGGTGTTGCTCATGACTCCCTGGTTAGCGCTTAGGTGCAGTCAAATCTGTTCGCAGGACAGCACCGCGTGCCGATAATGCAGATCTTCAAGCGCGATCTGCCCTTGTAAGACGAAGGAACAGTGAAGCTGGAAGCTGGCCGCATTTCTCATACCAGAGGGTATCCCAATCCACTCGCAGCTGAGGTTGCTAACACAGTCTTGCCTCTTCTTGCTCTTTACTTGGTGCTTTCGCCTGGCCAGCCTTTTACACGTCAGAGGATCCCGCGTCGATCAGCCGCAAGCAGCGGGCAATCTTCTCGCTTCAAAGAACTTATCACTCGCCTTTCTGCTCCTGCCTCTCTATATAATTACTTTACACTTCATCTACTCCTTCAAAGATGTCAATCCCACAATCAGCCAAGCAAGTACTCAAGGAAGGTGAGTCCCTCCGACACTTTCATCAAGTCTGTTGGCGGAGAAAAGCTGCTTTACTGACGTAGTGTAACATCGACTTTATCATTGAAAACAGTCAAGCGCTTCATCCCGCCTTTGAGCGAGGGTCTGCATAAGGGACAAGCTGGTGAGCAGTGTCGACATAAGCTACTGTGCCCTAGGGACCTCCTCTGACCGTCTCTTGTCAGGTCGAATTGGTGTCATCGGTGGAAGCAGAGAGTGAGGAGAAACAGCTGCATGCTGTGCACTCTCTCCTACTCAAAGCCTGCTGACAATTCTATCTTTCATGTAGCTACACTGGAGCACCCTACTTCTCAAGTTTCTCCTCTATGCGCCTAGGTGCCGATGTGGGTGTGTCCCGTCCCTCAGTAGTGGCGTCAAAACTGACAGGTCCTTCATTCTGCAGCTCGCCCATGTCATTTGCGACCCCGAAGCAGGCCAGGTCATCAAAGGCTATTCACCAGATTTGATCGTTCATCGAGTCCTACACCCCGATTCCACAGTCGATTCAATCAAGAAAGAAATTGAGCCCATCTTATCACGATTACACGCTATCGTCGTCGGACCTGGTCTAGGTCGTGAAGATTACATGCAGAACGCTGCTCGTATCGCTATTGAATATGCGAAGAAGAATAACATGTACATCGTCATTGACGCGGATGGCCTGTTCCTCGTTGGTACTGACCCTTCAGTCATCAAGGGATACAAGAGAGCTGTCTTGACACCTAACGTAGTCGAGTTCGGCCGCCTGTGCGAGTCAATGGTAAGTCCTCACCCTAACTATCAGTATCGAGACTATCTCCTGAACCGTCTCGTGATATATCGCAGGGCATCGATCAGAAGGGACCCGCTGATGGTCTCGCTAAAAGCCTAGCCAACTCACTTGGAGGGTTAACAGTGTGCCAAAAGGGTGGCACGGACATCATCACCAACGGTGACGAAGTACTCAAGGTGGATATTCCAGGCGGTCTCAAGAGATCCGGTGGACAAGGTGATGTTCTATCCGGTTCAATTGGGTGCATGCTCGGTTGGGCATTGAACTATGAAGAAGGAGTAGGAAGAGATAACAGCAACGTCGTCAAGACTGAACGATTACCTTTACTAGCTGCTTATGGTGGCGCCTGTATCGCGAGATATTGCTCTAATAGAGCTTTCGCGGAAAATGGTAGATCAATGCAGGCTAGTGACATGCTTAAACAGGTCGGCCCTGCTTATGAGCATTTCTTCGGTGATGAAGCTTCCCTTTAGGAGATCTTTTAGCCAATAGCATATTGTACTGAGAAAAAGAATGTGTAGCTAGTAAACTGCATCCTAAAAATGTCAACTTCGAAGGAGTATTAGATTCCGCCACTGCCCATGACAATCTTCAAACTGACTGACAACCACAAAAGAAAGCCTCCTTTTGCCTCCTCTCCCCAGTTTAGCAATGTACTTCGCTTTCTTGAGTTTGTATATTGCTTGGTTGTTGGGAGTAAGCGGAAGGAGCTTTATGTGCTGTGAGACGCTGAACCGTTTTGGTGCGACCTCGTCGAGGCCCTCATAAATAATGGCTTTGACAGAACGAGTTGCTATGATATCGAAAGTCTTGGCACTGCATTGTACATGGTATCATCGAATCAGCTTTGCACACCTCAGTCGCTTCGGGCGGATGACAGTGCGATGACTTGGCCCTTCGGCAAGCACGTGTTTTTTTAGCGCACTGACTAGAGCCAGGAAGAAGCGCAAACAGGCTAGTGGGAAAAAGTGGGAGAGCTTCAACTGAGCATGGCTCCAAAGCAGTGTGTGACACTGCCTTCAGCCAAGTCTGCGAAGACGTGCATTCATTGCGTTGCCTACAAGCTCTGTCAACGGAACAATCACCTCCGAGTCTGCCGCCCCGATCACGTCGTCTGTAAAGTGGTGTCAGCTAGACATGTCAGCTTTCGAAACGCTGTACAAGACCTATACTCGAGCATTGGATATATCCCCCTTGACTATATTGGGGACAAGGTCTACCTCTTCACCGGGAGCGGCAGCAGTGGGCGCGGTGGAGGCCATGTCAAGCCAGTTTGAAGATGGTGCGGGCTCCGAGTTCGACGGTAGCAGCCAAAAGGAGAACGGTAATAACCATCAACCAGATAGCAAGAAGAGGAAACGGAATCGACAAGCTTTGAATTGTAATATGTGTAGAGCTCGAAAAGTCCAATGTGATAGAAGGAGACCAGCTTGTACGGCTTGCATAAAGAGAGGAACTGCTGGAGAATGTAAATGGGAAGATAAAGGCGCAGAACCGACAACTCAGACGTTTGCTCTGGAAACGGTAGTCGATAGGTGAGAGAGCAGACCTTCTTTGAGATGTCTATCACAATAGAATACTGAGGATTGCTCCTTTTCCTTATCTTCGTCATCTTTATCCGCTGAAATGTCGCTCGGACAAACGCTCGGTCGACCGATGGCTACCTACTTTTAACTTGCATCGGCAATTGTGGCATAACCGTACAGCATACGTTCACATTTTGAGCAACGGATATCTCAAATAGAACGTCGTCTAGATATACCAATAACTTCAACGAGCGAAAATGCCGCTAGACAGGCATTCTTAGCAGCTTTCAATAGTACACCTGGTTTCGCTTCCACTAGCGGCGGGGGTTCTGTCATTGCTTCTGACACGCCTGCGCCGAGCAGAAACAACAACACAAATCTACATTCAAGCTGGCACGATTCAGATGATAATACGACGGAAGAGAAAGAACTCGAAGAACATGATGAAGCAAACGGTGCTGCAATGGCCTTGGAAGTACTCGCAGGCGGAGACTTTGCCAAAGCTACTAATGCAGCTTCTGTCGACACCTCGATGACCTATGGACCTATCGAGAAATTACCCATTAAACAATATGTCTTCAAGTCGATTGTGATGAAGGATTTCATAGACCCTGCTGCAAGAAGGTCCCGCCTGAATATACCCGGTCAAATGACGAGGAGAGCAGTCGTCAATGCTATCGTCTCATATCTGGGCAACAAGCAGAAGGCGGATAGTCTGATGGACTACTATACAGGGACGGTGGTCATCGTGGCAGGGGTAAGAGTCTGGTATATATCACTTGAAAGCTGACAGGGGCTGATTCCTTGGCACGGTTTTAGTCGAGCTGGCCCAAACTGATACAATACGAGCACGAAGCTTTCTGGGCATTGTTACAGACAGGAGAGACTAGCTTCGATCCAGCCTGGCTGGCAGATTATTGTGCTGTAAGTAACACCAAAAGAACGGGCTGGTCTGCAACGCTATTGATTGACACGGCGACTATCTGGCCATAGACTCTAGCTATCTCTGCCGCTGCGCAGCCGGATGGACTACCAGACGATATATACGCTGAAGACCTGTATGAACTCAGTAAAGCCGCACTGGAGGTAGGTGACCGTTCGATCCCTTCTACAATGGACACGCGGAGGCTCACATATAAGCCCTCTTCTAGCTATTTGACTGGCGTCGCAAGCCTTCTTTCCGAGTCGTATCGTGTCTTGGCCGATACTTCATGTACATGAACTTTCAGAACGAATGGCCCGCGGCTAGCATCAATCTTGTCGAGGCTATCAAAGCTGCCTATGCTCTAGGATATCATCAACTCGACGATGATCCTTCAATTGCTGTCTCCGACGTAGCCTTTCCGCCAGAGAGCTTGATTTCGAGAGAACTGCCCGTACAGATCATGTAAGTCCTGATATATACATGCCAAGGCAAGCGATTGACGAATGGCATCGTATTTGTAGATGGGACCTGGTCAGCCAAGATTGGCTAGGACAGTCGCTGGGCAGAGAATCCGCTGTCCACCCTTCTCATATCAATACTGCGATGCCACGCAACTTTACCGACGACCAGCTGGAATTCGGGGATCTTAAGACCGAGCCTGAGGGACACGATGCCTAGTAAGTTGCACTATATCCTTAACGAGCGAGAGCGTATGCTAAATGCATCGAACTGAACACAGTACGATCTCCTTCCCTTGTTGGGGCAAGGCGGAGGCGGCAAGAGTAAGTGTCTGGGTTGCTATCTTTGAAGCCGAGGGCTATGATTGAGCATACGACGAACAGTACACCAGGGCGCACATAGACCTCGGAAAGCCACCTTCAGGTGGACCGGAGTTAGACCAATTCTATACACGCCTTTGCAAGCTGGAAGACGAGTTCATGGCGCACATAAGACCCGGCATCAAGTCTATGATCGCATTCGGCGAAGATGACTGTGAGTGAGAAACCATAGCTACTGATTCTTTCTTGATGCTAATGTACAACTTTTTGTTAAATAGGGAGATGTATGATGATGAGATCGTACGTCCCAATTTGTACAGGCACTTAAGCTGGATTTAGGTTCACTGACTCACTCGATACTACAGAGGTATCGGCATGAAAGCATTGCATATACATAGGTAAGTCGTAGAAGTATAGCATACTGGACTGTAGCTGAATAGGCATCTTTACATCTCGTAGACCGTTCATGCTGCGGGGATATCGCGATCCCGAGAAATTTGGAAGATCCGCAAGTGCCTGCGTCGAAGCAGCTCGGACTGCTTTAGCCATGATCAGACGTATGGCAGAAATTAGAGCGCCTATGACTGCTATTTGGTTCTTGGCACGTCAATCGCTAGCTGCCATCACTACTATATACATCGATATCTTCCGAGATGCAGATATCGGCATCGACCCCTCACTATCAGATACAAAATTGTCGGACATACCTTATTCCGTCTCCCTGTTCAGATCATTGGAGTCTAACGCTGCCCCCAGTGTAAAAGAAGTACGTGTTACACAGTTTGTGATACGGAACTCCGGCTGATAAGCCTGTCTTGATAGCTCGGCAGGAAAGGCCAGCTTCTGGTCATGGCTTTGGACGCTGCAAAAGAGGCTCGTAGAGCAAAGGCAACCGGACAGAAAAGCAGCGGAGGCTACGGCAAGGTATTCAGGGTAAGCTTCCACGTCCGATGCCGAACCAAAGCGTTTCTGACGCAGTTTTCAAACCCTCTAGCGCATTGCTGCAGACGTCGAGAAGTGCACCGTTTCCAACCCTTCTTCTTGCGGGTCTGAACAAAGCCCGATACTTCCGCCCAATCAAGTCGCTGCACAAAGTGGTGATAGTCGACCTAGCAGTAATAGTACTCCAACCATAGGATGGCTTGACGATGCCGAAACACGCAATCTCCTATCGTCGCTCGGCCTTATCAACGAGGAAGGAGAATGGAGAACTTCCTTCACCATGAATCCAGCTCTCGATCCAGCTGCCAACCTCATCCAAAATACATCATATCAGACCAGTGCTCATGGCATGGGAGGGACCTTGTCTTCACCCTTGTATGATATGCGACCTCCACCACCCCCGCCTCAAAACACGGCTCTCTGGAACCCAGGCCTTCCCGTCAACAATATGGAGCGCATGGATGGCGCCTTTCGCGCCCTCAACAATTACTCTCAATATTCCTTGTAGATAACTTCCGCACATGGAGTACCACTAGCTTTTCCCATAGATTGGGTCAATGTACTATACTTTGCAAAATACTAGTCTGCTTACATGGAATCAATGGCTATGCTTATCCCACATTAACTGTCCGTTTCTGGCTGCTGGCAGTACGGTGGGTACTAAGGTTTGTGAGTACGCATTCTTCATCAAGCAAGTCTCTCTTGCGTCTCGCGTAGAGTATTGGTATCGTGTCGAGCGTCGTACGCTGGAGAACGATCGTGTAGAAAGTGCACGTGACTACTTTTCATTTCCGGCTTGGTCTGTGCGCAACAATATGACTCCAATATATATATGGGCCACTGGGGCGCTGCCACGCTGAGCTGGCGTCACGAGTGCTGATTTACTAACAGAATACTGATGTCCACTGACTCATGAAGCCTACTCGCCTAAGTGACCACAGACCCGATACTTTCGCGTTTCCCAAATCTGGACTTCACTGCACGAACGGCCCGCACATCTGACGCGGACATATTGAGAGACCTAAAACGACCTTTCGCGGTCAGGAGCAGGAGGAATACCAAAGCTGAGAAAGCCTATCTTTATCTGGTAATATCGCTTGGGCTCACCTCTACCTTGAGGCACCTTCGGCATGGTCTAGATACGGGCTGTTTTCATCATCACTGCCTCGTCAAGAGCTCTTTCACGACATGATGCTCGTACCACGACGGTGGGATGGCTTCGAGCTCAGCATCTAACTCGTGTGGCATTGGCGGGGCTCTGAGATCCGCTGACCGTACGTCCTTCGCGAATGTCGAGCAAAGACCATACCTTCTACCACTCTGCCGTCCGACGGTCGAAATGCTCGCTAATGCTCTACACCTGGCCGAACAGCAGTCAAGTATGCTCTACTTGTAAGTAGGATATCATAGGACGTCTTTTGGAAGCTGTCCAGACCTCATTGCGCCCGGTTTTGCAGTATAGAAGATACTGACGGAAATAGTTGTTTTACAGGGTGGGCTAACTTCTGAAAAGGATGTGAAGCTACCATACAAGGCTTACTAAACTACTGCAGCTCATGTGGGCATCAGCTTAGTGTCCACAGTCAGGCTGATGTACTCTGGGTACCGCCTGGCTGTGTCAGCCTAACTTACCGTTCCAATTGTCCAGCAACCGGTCGAAGGGTCTCGAAAGTTCCATGTGACCGCCACAGAATGCTCTGCCCTTTGAACTTTTGAAGGCCGTCGTCGAACTGAACATCTTTGCTCTCTTCACGCCAACAGCGAGACTATACACTCTACAGTCAAGCAACCATGTCAGCACCTCAAGCAGAATCATTCCAGTTCCAGGCTGAGATTTCTCGTAAGTAGTTCTGCATGCATCCGCATTCATCTTTTTTCTCCATGTTGGACCTGGTGGCTGACTTTGGAACCTCTTTCACCACTCTACTTCTATATATACAGAGTTGCTGGATCTGATTATCAACACCTTCTACTCCAACAAGGAAATCTTCCTTCGTGAACTGAGTAAGTCGCTTTTTCCGCTGTTTTGTCGAAAGCCAGCATAATCTATCATGGTGCTGACTGGAACCGTGCTGTACAGTCTCCAACTCATCCGATGCCCTCGACAAGGTCCGCTATGCATCCCTCACCGACCCTTCCGTTCTCGAGACAGAGAAGGACCTCTACATCAGAATCACACCTGTAAGTTGGCGCATTTGAGATTTTCGGTTTTTCTCCATATGTCTGACACGTTCTGCCCCTCACTTTTTTCTTCCATCTTTTGTAGGACAAAGAGAACAAGATCCTTTCCATCCGTGATACCGGTATTGGTATGACCAAGGCCGATTTGGTCAACAACCTCGGTACAATCGCCAAGTCCGGCACAAAGTCCTTCATGGAGGCTCTCTCCTCCGGTGCCGATATCTCTATGATCGGACAGTTCGGTGTCGGTTTCTACTCCGCCTACCTCGTCGCTGACCGCGTCCAGGTCATCACCAAGCACAACGATGACGAACAGTACATTTGGGAATCATCTGCCGGTGGTACTTTCACTATCGCCGAAGACACTGTCAACCCATCCATTGGCCGTGGTACCGAAATCCGCTTACACATGAAGGAGGATCAGCTCGAGTACCTTGAAGAGAAGAAGATCAAGGACATCGTCAAGAAGCACTCCGAGTTCATCTCTTACCCCATCCAGCTCGTCGTCACCAAGGAGGTCGAGAAGGAGGTTGAAGACGATGACGAGGAAGAGAAGAAGGATGACGAGACCAAGGAGGCTAAGATTGAGGAAGTCGATGAGGACGAAGAGAAGAAGAAGAAGACAAAGAAGGTCAAGGAGAACGTCACTGAGCAGGAAGAGCTCAACAAGACCAAGCCTTTGTGGACACGCAACCCTCAAGACATCACCACTGAGGAGTATGCTTCATTCTACAAGTCACTTACCAACGACTGGGAAGACCACCTTGCTGTCAAGCACTTCTCCGTTGAAGGTCAACTCGAGTTCAAGGCTATCCTCTTCATTCCTAAGCGTGCTCCCTTCGACCTCTTCGAGTCAAAGAAGAAGCGCAACAACATCAAGCTTTACGTCCGACGAGTCTTCATCATGGACGATTGCGAAGACATCATCCCAGAATACCTCAACTTCGTCAAGGGTATTGTCGACTCTGAAGATCTCCCATTGAACATCTCCCGAGAGACTCTCCAACAAAACAAGATCCTCAAGGTCATCCGAAAGAACTTGGTCAAGAAGTCTATCGAGATGATCTCTGAGATCGCTGAGGACAAGGAGAACTTCAACAAGTTCTACGAGGCCTTCGGCAAGAACATCAAGCTCGGTATCCACGAAGATGCTCAGAACCGAAGCAAGCTCGCTGAGTTCCTACGCTTCAACTCCACCAAGTCTGGCGAGGAGCAGACTTCTCTCAAGGACTACATCACCCGCATGCCAGAGATCCAGAAGAACATCTACTACCTCACTGGCGAGTCCCTCTCATCCGTCAAGGAGTCACCCTTCCTTGAGGTCTTCAAGAAGAAGAACTTCGAGGTTCTATTCATGGTCGACCCCATTGATGAGTATGCCACCACCCAGCTCAAGGAGTTCGAAGGCAAGAAGCTCGTCTGCATCAGCAAGGACGGCCTCGAGCTCGAAGAGACCGAGGACGAGAAGAAGGAGCGCGAACAAGAAGCAAAGGACTTCGAGAACCTCACAAAGGTCATGAAGGACATCCTTGGCGACAAGGTTGAGAAGGTCACCATCTCCAACCTCCTCTCACATTTCCCATGTATCCTTGTTACTGGCCAGTTCGGCTGGTCCGCTAACATGGAGCGAATTATGAAGGCACAAGCTCTCCGTGACTCAAGCATGTCGTCCTACATGATGTCCAAGAAGACACTCGAAATCAACCCTCACAACCCCATCATCGTTGAGCTCAAGAACAAGGTCGCTCAGGACTCCGCTGACAAGACAGTCAAGGACCTCACCCAGATCCTTTACGAGACCGCCCTTCTCACATCTGGATTTACTCTCGATGCCCCTCAAAACTTCGCCGAGCGAATCTTCAAGATGATCTCCCTCGGTCTCTCTCTCGATGACGAGCCAGAAGCCCAGGCCGAGGCCGCACCTGAGGCTTCAACAAATGTTGAAGAGACAACAACATCAAGCATGGAGGAGATTGATTGAAGAAAATTGAACAATTCAGCAACGTCTGAGCAAGTCTGATTGAAATATGTTGTTTTCCGTTAGAAAAATTGCAATACGCCCCAGATCTTCAACTGGTGGCAAAAGTCACAGTAATGACAGCATACAGCTAGATACAAGTACGAGCAGGTTCTTGTCGCCCCGTCGCCTTGTCGCCTCTCCATTGTCATCGCCCATCGCACTATGTTGCGCAAAACTGAGTCATCACACGTCATGACAAGCGTTTGGTCACATGGGAGTTGCGTTGCATCGGGCAGCGATAGTCTGACATTGACAACATGATTGCAAAAGCTTCCACTGATATTAATACAATTGGGCTCTGTTTCAGAACACGGGTTTGACTGTACTTTACTACTTTGTAATGTCAATCTTGAACTGCCACCGGTCCTCTAGATAGCCGGACAGGGTATCGTCGAGCATGACTTGGTATCGCTTCTGAACGTATGCAGTAAGATCGAGCACTTTCGCTCGCAGCTTGGGAATGTCTATCGGTTCGAAGGGTTGCTCAATAGCTTCACTGAGGTTCTCGGTTGCCATCTCCAGATCCCTGTCAATGTAAAGTCAGCATGCCGCGTTCGACACGGTCAATGTACATGCAAAGCTCGGTTCAGTAGACCTGGTCAAACGCTAAAACATTGAGCGCGACCGCTCAGTGTTTAAGCGTTTGACCAGGTCTACTGAAACAGTGCTTGCATGCCTTTATCAGACAAGCGGATGCTCACCTCTGATTATCCTCGAAAATGCGAGTAGAGTTTGGCTCTTCTTGCAAATAGAAAGCCATGCCATAAGTCCACTTGAGTACATTACGGCATTCGCTAAGGACATCGACTGCCTTCTTGAGGAACTGGACCTCGATCCAAGAAAGAGCGGACGAGTTCTGAATCTCCTCCATACGTCTCTCGATTCGTACATACGTTTCCTTTTCGAGCTTGGCGGATTGTTCGTGGTTTGCATAGCGATTGTAATAGTGAAGGTATCGTTGTAAAGAGATTCGACTCGTTGATTGTGGATCTTTGCTGTCGGACTTGGGGTCGTAGCGATTGCAATTGTACCAGCTTGTTCCATGCGCAGACCATTCACCCATGCAGATCCAGCAGAAATCGTACTTGCACTTCTTGCAAGTCATGTGCTGCAACCATAAGGAGATTAGCTTGATTCACCTACTGACAGAAGGGGTCCTCTTACATTACATCCACCATTCTTCTCTATGGTCGCTTGACATTTCGGGCATTCTTTCGTGTTCGCTTGAATCCAGTTCGCTGTTTCCGAGTCATCTTCGCACTTTTGCAGCCATTTCTTCACAATGATACACAGACAAGGAGAATGATCATAATCTCGGCCACAACCAAAACAAAACTTGTTGCCGCATGCGCAAACTACTGTTGGGATGAGGGTATCGAGAGACTTCTGTGTAACGCCATAGCAGCGGACAGCGTATTCGCACCCTGGATGTGGACACCAGCGTAGGGAAGGGTCGTCGTCTACATAGCTACGATTCAATAGTTCGCGATATCTGGAGGAAAGGTCTGTCAGCTCTGCCTGCCTCAAAGCTGGAGGTCGCTGATGCCTGCCGCAGGGCTTACCTTTCCATTGTAGCTTCATCAACGAGTAGTTCTACAGTCCTCTCGTCCATGACGATAGTACAGTCTGTAGCCATACATTGAATGGATTTGGCCTCTCCTTCGTCCCTAGAATAGCAGAACCAAGTCAGTAAAGAGTGTGACTTGTAAGGCTGCGGCAAATGGCTCCACCTACTTGATCTTGTGGGTAACATAGCTTGTATAGCACTCTCGACAGAACCGATGATCACATGACAGGGCAATAGTCTCTCTCGACTGTTGGTCTTCCTCGTAGCAAATAGAGCACACAAAGCCTCGTATACGTTTGATGCGCGGTTGTGATTTGCCACTTGCGCCTTCTGGCGCAGCGTCGATACCAGCATTCTGACGGAGCTTCTCTGGATCTTCGAAATAGCGTTCTAGTACACGCTCCTTGTTCCACTTCATATATCGTAATAGAGCAGCTGCATCCTTATCCTGTATTGGTTTTCGAGATTGGTCAGCAGCGTCAGCAGTTGGGCCTTTGTACACACTGAAACCAGGATCGACGTAGGTGAATACTCACCTTCAAGCTGAGAGCCCCAGCGACGTGACTGATCTCCTTGCGCATCTCATTCTCGAGGTCTTTTGGACTCAGAGGCGTGTAGTCTACTTGATACGAGGCTTTGCCCTTCCCTTTGCCGGAGACCTGAATCATATCGCCATCATCTAGTCCACCGTCGTCTTCATAATCACCGGCTGTAGAGTCAAGTTGTCAGCAGATGAATGCTCGACCTGCTTCCATCCATTCTCTACTCACACTCTAGATCAGACATCGAGGCGTCGCCATCGTCTGGCTGGTCATCAATGTTGTCTCCCTCGTCCAGGCCCTCGTCCTCGTCAAAGGCGTAATCGTCGAGCTCACTCAGATCCGAGTCCGAGTTACTCATGGCTGGAGAAAAGATAGCTGACTCTGTGTGACTGCAGGCTATACGTCCCGACTGTCTTCACTGTCGATGCGCGCCGTGGGGTCTAGTAGGTGGTGATGTTATTGGTACCAGACCAACATGCGCGTAAAGTTGCGGGCGTGACTGTCGGCCGGCCGGCCGAAAGATCCATACAGTCAGCAGTTTCACTTTGCCTCAAGTTTGTTACGTATGAGTGGGTCTTTCTGGCAGACTTCAAGCGTGAAACGAGATAATGTTCTCAGATTATTATGAAGTACTCGACTGTTGCAATTTGCCACTATCTGACAGGTGAATTGCCAAGTATGTACTCCGAAAAGGTAGTTATCCCAGTTAAGAGCTCGAGGTGTGTTTGCTATGGTCGAATTTTGCTTGACTGTCTGCTTATAGGCAACAATGAAGGTACTATACTATCACTACAATACTCTCGTGGTTTGCTACTGCTAATGCGGAACTGAAATAAGTGGGTGGGGAGATAGGACTCAAAACGATAAGACTTCGAAGCAACTGCATACTGTACTTGACTATTAGGCGTTCCAAGTTGACTTCCGACTTCCGAATCACACATCCATGTCGAAGACGAGATCGTCTTCATCGCCCTCGGATCCATGCTGGCCGTGTGCCTCGGGGTGATGACGCTGCACGCTCTCGCGCCCGCTTCCGATATGACCGGGTATTTCTGTTCTCGCCAATGGACTGCCGACATGTACTTGTGCTCCCTCGTAATGATTTGAGGAGATTTTACGTGATCCAACGCCCGGGTGTTGCTGATGCAACAAAGAAGGCAGCTTGATACCATATGACGACCCAGGAGCAGGTCGCCCAAGATTGCTGGGGGCAAGGTAGGAATTGCTGGTTTGCAGTGAAGGGCTAGATGATGTATGTTGCGTTCCGGCTGCAAGGTGACTTCGGGCAGAAGGTGATTGCACGAAAGAGGTAGGCGGCGTGTATCCGGTATGCTCGGAGCCGGCTGGAATCATATGCAAGCGGGAGAGACCAGCCGCCATGCCTTGAGGAAGTGAACTTCCGAGTGTTAATAATTGGCTTCCACCCGAACGCGAATTTCCAGTCCCGTCAGGACCACCTTGATCTGCCATCGTGAAGCCGCGCTCGACTCGATGACTTTGAGCTGGGCCGCCGGTGAGTAGGTGTTTCGCCAAGTTGCTACTCGAGGATGCGCCATTACTTCCTGATATGGAGTCTCCTATTGGTCTGACAAGCCCGCTTGCGAACGGGCTGAGGCCAACAAAGGTGGGTGGTGATCCAGGTGCACGATTGAACTGGCTTAACGCACTTGCAGCAGGAGCTGGTACAGATTGCGAATATCTCAATCGTAATTCGGCAGCGACTTCTTGATCAAAGTCATCATCGTCCTCATTTCCAGCATCATCGAAAGGATTGAAGAAGCCAGATTTTGCACCAGATCGACTATCTCTGCGTGCCTTTTCATCAGGAGTAAGAAGATGCTTTAACGAGCTTGGTACTAGCTCTTCTTCTAGAACGTTATCATCTTGAGTTCCATCCTCGTCATCGTCCGCCAAAGCAGACGAGCCATGCTTGCTTCTTGCAGAAAAGGACCTCGCCTCAAACCCTGGACGGGCGGGACTGATCCCTCTTCCAACACCTGGCGCGCGATTGGCTCTAGCCATGAACGATCCAGCGTCTTCTTCATGCGATGTAGATAGGAAGATAGCGTTTTTGCCGAAGGGACTAGTTCCAAAAGCAGCAGTAGCGGGCGAAGGGATCGGCGGCCTTCCGTGCTGATTTGCTGATCCCATTGGGACCATTGAGGGCGATAATGAACCAGGACCAGTTTGACCTAAGAAGGATCGCCCAGGTATTGAGTTTGAGTGCGAATGTGAGTGTTGCAGAGGTGGTGGGGCGAGAGGTGAAGGTTGATGATTGAAGCGCTGGTATGATCCAGATGAGAAGCCCTGTTGAGGTGCTTGAGGCAAAGCACCATAAGATGGAACAGCTGGCATATTGCATTCTAGCTGGTCCATATTGAATGCAGAGGGTATCGATGTCGACAGACTGGTGCTAGAAGCCCCGTTGTTCGCACTCGGACTTTGCATAGCTCGTGGTACGAAGGAGGGAGAAGCTGGATTGATACCATGCGACAAAGTAGAAACTGATGGTGAGGTAGATGACACGCTCTTGGCGCTGACTGGAGGAGAACGCAAAGCTCCTGGGTTCGTAAGACTCCCAACTTGTGGTAGTGCAGACTTTGGAGCGCTAGGTGATTGAGCCGTGTTCGTATTTGCAGCATTACTTGCTCCCACGATAGATGCATACGAGAATGTCTTCGGCTTGGTCGCACTGGACGGTTCAGCTCCTGGGGCTTTTGCGGAAGCGTTTCCTGCAGGTATAGGTAGATCCGCAGGCAGTGGGAGGCCGATTGGCGACATGCCAATAGCTGCACCTGCACCTTCAGCGGTGACAGCTGATAGGCGACCATTACTGCTAGGAGTTGCGGTAGATCCATTTGTTCCGTTCCGGCCGAACATGCTCGATAGTCCAGATGACACGGGCTGCTTTTGTTGCCCAGATAATGCACCTCCGTTTGTATTCGGCGATGATGGTGCGAGCGAGCCCGGTGAAGCAGGCGTAGGCGAGAGCGCATTGGCTTCCGAGCTACTAGCACCCGCTTCCGTTTGGTGTGCGACCTTTGAAGCCTTCTTGTTTTTCCTGTTACGATACAGCAGTAGAAATCGTTAATCTCAAGTCGAAAGCGTTCTATTTTCGCCTGATCAAACTCACCAATCCATTGAAGGTGGATCACCAGGCATTATGTGAGCGTTCGCACATTTATGGCCGAATTTGCAAGACCTGTAGCGGGGAATGTGCATGTTAGCCATCAGAGGCTTGGACCTGTGTGGACGCCACTGGGCATGTGGAGTCTATTGCATATGAGACGCACCCTTTCTGGAACCACTTGCAAGGTGGCTTTGTCTGACCAGGCTCTCTTGCCGAGTGCGAGAATGGACATGATGCTCCAGCTTTATTTGACAAAGTATCACGTATCGCATCGTCCAGACGGTGGCATTCCGAGATAGATGAGGTGTAAATGGCGACAGGGTGATCGTGGGGGTGAATTGCACAAGAGGCGTGGATTGCGAGATCTATCAGTGAATGGACATAGCAAGCAATATATCCAGCGCTCACCTGTGCATGCTCCTACGCGATAGAAGCGACAGGCGACGTGCGATAGATCTTCTGTGTTGTGTGTCCAAGTCATGCCGCCAAACGTGCCGGATGAGTGAGGAGGGCGATAAGCGGATTGCGCGTAGATTGATTAGCTCGATTCAAATACTATGCAGAGAATCACCGACGCACTCTTTCCTCCCTTCTTTGACCCGCCTTGACCATCATCAAGCTGCTCTCCATCGCCATGGTGCTGCTGTCCTCCTCCATTCCTTGCTTTTCCCAGCTGCTCCCAATCGCCCGACACGCCAGAGTCGCTTGCTGAATCCAGATCGTGTTCGGTCATGATGTCCGTACTTTTTGGGTTGGTGCAGAATCAGAAGAGATGAGATTGTTGATGACCTCCCTTATATCCGTCCTGCTGTCCCTCTTCCTGCAGCCACTCCTTTGTCTGCACTCTATATGCCGTATATGGATGGTACTCCGCACACCCTCCAAGTGAAAGCGGAGCCCGGTCTCCACCTGGTTCCTGAAGTGACAGGTGCGCTCTGTATGCGGATAGAGTGTCGTATGTTCGAAGTAAGTCCAAGCTGTTGTCGTGTGTCTTTACGAGATGGAGGAAAACAAAGCAAGTCATTGCCGGGATGATGCTGTCTTCTAAGGGAGGTTTCGATCACCACCCTAAAAGCCGAGAGAAACGCATGACCAGCTCTCTTGGTTGTTCCCATTTATACTGACATTTCGAGCATGTCATGGCTATCATAGAGGAGATCTCGTCAGACGATGAGCAGGCCCCGCAGCTCCGCAAGCAGTCTCTGCCTACTCGGGGCGCAAATGTCAAATCATCTGAAGCACCGTCTGTTCCTGGCAATGCTGTCCAAAAGTTGATCCTGAATAGGCAGCAGCCAGTACAAGAGAAGTCAGTGAAGAATACAATCTAACGAAGTGAATATGAGCTGAAACTCCCGCGATTCCAGGGATGTGCAAGCTCTGCTGGACTCGTCTGACCTTAATGCCACTTGGGAAGATGTTCTGATGGCATCAAAGGGTATTCTCGACGGACACAGATGCGACACAGTTGTCAGTATATACCGACCTATATAGTACAGTACACAGTATGCTGACACCAGCCTGCAGGAAATTCAGTCGCTTGAACGGCTTAGCAAAGTGGTGGCGCTCGTGTACAAACTTGCAAGTCCACAGCAGCTTGCGGACGCAATAGAAGGTAGTCATGCTGCCTTACACGTTGCGGTTACGGCTATATGTGAAGCTCTCAAGGTACCGCCTGTCTTTCTGAAGGAGGATTACAATATAAGTAAGTAGACTCCCCAAGGCTTTCTGTCTTCAGTTCTGATCTTGACGTATGACAGCTTCGGAGGATGCACAGAGACAGTCATTCTGCTTAGCAGGATCGACTACTGTTCTTGAGCTGCTACAGATGCTTCTGAACAACGACTCTGTCAAGATGTATGCTACGGAAGAGATTGAGATAGAAGCTAGATTGGTGATAAGCCTGTCGAAGTACACTTCGAGCCGAGGAGACATACGAGAAACAGGACACTCGAAGGAGGAGGAAGATTCTGACGCATGGGTAACTCCGCTGTCGAGTCGAATAGCTACGACTTTGCTCGATAGCTTGCTGTATTCCGAGAGCGATAAATCAGCTTCAAGAAGACACCAGATCAAGCTAGTCAAGCACATACTTCTGTCGTATATCAAGCCGCTCTTTACTAGCAGTCCTCATCCTATGCTCAATCCAGAGACGGGTCGCAAGCTCGACAGACGGAGAGGAGGCGACTTGTTCGGCGATTCATACGTTGATGGAGATTGGAAAGGGCAGTCGGTACAAGCGGAGGCTGCCGGAGCTATAGGATGCTGGAAAGTCTACATGTACTTGCTCACTCTAATCAATGTAAGTCCAGACCCTGCTGTTCTGCTCGAATTCACAAGCTGACTGTTTTGCATACCCACTGATAGAAAGATGACTTTGAGGAGATATGGCCTCTACTCGTGCCACCTATGATGACGCTGCTGGATGACCATCAAACATACTTCAAGCATCAAGGTATCATTGCAGTATCTATATTCCTGTCCCGCACTCCGGCTGTGCTTCTTTTGCGAACCGGTCTAAACGATCTGATACAGAAGGTATGTCTGAAAGATTCGACAGTAGTAGAATTTCATACTTAGGGATGTCCTTGCAGAGTCTTACTACTGCATACAGCTTCACATCGGAAGTGCAGAACGTCTCAATGATACGAGATGCGATCGCAACCAATATACAGCTAGTCAATCTACTATTTCCGAAGATATCGACCGCAACTCCAGCCTCAATTGCGAATTCTTCATTCCAGCATAAGAGGAAGCGAGGTGATACACCTGCCTTGGTCAGATTCGATACGCTCAGCTCGATTTATCACAATTGCGTGATCAGCATCTTTACGTATGCAAGTTCTAGTATACCATTCATGACATTGGCATTCCAGACTATTCCACGTCTGGTCGAAGAGCTTGGTAAAGGCAGTATACGCTTTCTAGGCGATACGATGACTGTCTTGTGCTCTTCAATAGGAGGATCAGTAGCTTCGAAAGCTCTCGCGAATGTCTTTTCGAAGGAGACAGTCAGAATGCACATCGAAGCTTCCAGTGCCATCATTTCGCTCATCAATGTATGCAGGGACGTAGGACGGATCGAAAGATGGAGAGGCATGATATTGAGCTCCATTGCGACGCTATGGTGCAACATCAAGGAACAAGACCATGATCACCTTTCAACGAAAGAGCTGCAAGACGCACTCAAGCTGGTGATTACGACACTTACGCAAGTCTGCGGTGATCTGGCGATTGTAAGCAAAGACTCTTTGCAAATGTTAGTGCCATGCTGATAGACCGGTATAGGTGGATTGCAAGCGGATGCAAGCGCTCGACCCGGCGCTCTTCTCTGAGCTTTTTGCGAATGCAGTTTAAACTATGGTACATGAGCCTATAACAGGCGAAGAAGCTACAATAAGGTGACTCATGAATGAGGCCCAGTGACAGAAAAGTCTTTATGGGCGATCTCTATGGTTTTGCGACAGTATCAACCGCACTAGCCAACTGCCCAGCACTCAACGGCCATTATTTCAAATTTACCCTCTGGATTTCCGTCTACGCCATTCCGGATCAGCGAGGGACTACAAAGAGGCTCATTGGCGAAAGCAGGGCAGGAGGTGGTAAAGCCCTTGTCGAATGATGAATCAAGCCACAGGCCAAATTTGCCATCTCTAAGAAAGTGAAGGGTAATGTTTGTTCAGCTCGAACCGGGACGCTTCTATGGCAGACGGGAGGAGCTAGTACGTACCCGCCACCGACACTCAAGAAGCCGGAATCTGATAAGATGATATAGTCGTTCCTTGCCGTCCAGCGGAATGGACGGACTATTGGCCCAACTCGAAAATTGTCGCCAGGAGGGAAGGATTCAACCTTCCACAGGAAGCTGCAATGCTCCTCAGCTTACTGTAGCAGTCGTGTTCGGGCCACTAGAGCACGTACCATTCTCCATTCCCATAATACGACTCGCTCTTCTTGAAAGCCTCGTTGACGTAGGCACCGAAGATACCGCCGTCCATATCTTGGACGACAAGCACGCATCCGCCCGTCGACTTCTGCAGACCTGCCTGTACGCGTGTATATAGAGTAGTCAAGGATGTGCCGTGCGCATCTAGAGAGTATAGGAGAGTCCAGCTCTTGCATAGCTTGATTCGAGGAGGTAATGCCATTCGAATCTAGAACAACACTCCTGCTCAGTCATTGCCCCGAGGGTCTAATGTACAATTCTGTGGACGATCACTCACGCCGTCAGCTATGTCCTCTGTCAACACGCGCTTGCTATCCCTCGCTGCACCTGTCACTTTCAAGACAAGTGGAGGTAGAGGGTCCGAATCGATAATTAAGCTGCTAGCAGGCGAAGGGGTATTTGACCCTGACCGACGCTCGTCCTTGATGTGTACGGCAGGTTGCGGAAGCGTCTGGGACCGACCAGATGATGAGACGCTTGAACCTAAGGAGCTGAAACTCGGGAAGTCGAAAGTTGGTTTGCGGAATGATTTAGGTTTGCTTCCTGGTGATGATGGCGGCGGAGCGCTTTGTGACGGACTGTTACTATGTGGTACTGGGATGGGCCCTGAAGCCTGTGATGGACCTGGAATAGGCTGTGTATGACTCGAGGTCGACTGCTTGAGAGATGGAGATGAGAAGGGAGGTGGTGGGCCGCGGAGAGCATTCTGAATGAAAGCAGCTCTGCTACCTGATGGTTTCCGAGATTCCGGCTGAGGTGAAGGTGCGCTGTTTACGCTTTGACCAGAGGACGATATTCCATCATTCAATGTGTGGAATGCTTGTCGGTCAGAGCTTGATGTCCTTCGCTGCCTGTCACTTGTCGCGACTGGCCCATCGAAAATAGATTGTGCAGGAGGCGGTGGAGGTGGAATACCGCTGCCACCAGGTCTACCCACATTTGGAAAGTAGCTCTTCTGCCGCAGTGAATCGATGGTCGAGCCGGACCGAGGCGATGAAGGGTGAAACAAAACAGCTGGCTCGTCACTTACACGCGTGCTAGGTGAAGCAGGCACGTGTCCAAGTATTTCCATTGTAGGCGAATGCTGCCCTGACGAAGTGGTATGAGCATGTTGAGCTCTTGTTTGCTGAATATGCTCATCGTGCATAAGACCACTCCTACTCATCCTTCTCGGAGGAGAGAAGCCAGAACTTGGTCTGCGCTGGCGAGGTGTTGGTCCTGTAGGTGGGGAAGCAGCGATCCCTTGATTTGAAGGGGCACTGCCAATGTGCGTGTTGAAAGGCTGGTCTGCGTTATGGAGCTCTTGTAGTAGATTCTCTTGCCGTTGTGCTGCTTTGGCTTGCACGCTGGGAAAGGCAGCGCTTTGAGATACAACTTGCCCACCGCTATGGCTCGAAATAATGTTGTGTGGTCCATTCAAGCTGGCCGAGTTTGATGCGTGAGATGTGGATTCATCGGTATGCTCGTCGAAGGAGAGTAGATCTAGTGGAGCTTGTGACAGGGATATGGGCGCATGGTGACTTGCTGTAGCAATATGTTGGATCTCGCTGCTCTTTGCCGATGACGCTGGAGTTGTCGAAGCTGTGGGCTCTGGAAACAGCGGGGATGAATTCGCTTGCGGGATGGCAGTGGCAGAGCTAGCACCACCATTGGACGAATGAAGAGGGTCAAACGCATTCAGAAGCTCATCCATGCTTCTGCGACCCATGGTTCAGAGAAGCGTCAGTCAGTTGATCATGAGCAGAGCCGCATATATGCTAAAATAGCCGGCACCTCGACGAGAGGCGGAGAAAGCAAGTGAAGCATGAGACATGGGTGTAGTATGCTACTTTGTACCTAGTAAGGGCCACGAGTCGAGCTCCACAATAAATCGTAAGGCTGAACCCTCCCAGTATGAAGTCAAGAACTCGATCACGTCGGTGTGCAGAGCACGAGCAGCACCCATCAACCATTCCGGCCTCTTAATCCAGCACGCATCTCTGTCTTCAACATCCGTTGCTTTGGATGGCGAGTGTGTCAATCCGACCGCCTTCACACTCGCTCTCAGATGCGTGTTCATAGTACCACCATCATTGTCCCGCTCTCCAAGCAACGCGATTGACTGGGCTTCAAGCTAGACAGAGTGTGAGGAGCAGCAAGTCGACGAAGGAGAGGCCAGCAAATAGCAGCACGCTCGCCCATTCACACTACATCTTTTCAAAGTGTGTATAAGATATACTCGCAATGTCAATTTCAAACAAAGATGTCGCTTTCGTTCTGGGCGAGATGCGCTCGAGGTATGAAAGCATCTCCGCCGGGCCTGCTGGTCCACACACATGCGCCCAAAGCTAATTAACATTCCCATTATCGAATACCAGAAACGATGAAGTTCGCATGAGAGCTAGTAGCGATCTAGCTTCATGGGTGAGCTTTCTTACCGCTCAAGCTTCTAGCACCGTCCAAATGACTGAAGCCGGTTCGCTACTTTGCGCTCTGGCAGATCTCGAGTCGTGGAAATACAGTCGATGCCCATGCAAGGAGCATTCAAGAGCTGGCGCCGCGGCTTACCGCCCTTATCAACTCCAATGATCTCAATGACAAGCTAGCTGGACTGAATGCTATCGGTACGCTTGCTTTCTCAGGGCCTTGCTTCGAGTGCTGGAGCTGACGATGCTCGCGACACGTGTGCTTTATAGATACCCTTCTCGATGCAACGCAGGACCCTTCTATTGCAGCTAGACTTGCAACGCAACCATGGCTGGCTATTCCAAGCGTGGACCCCTCGATCATGGCTCATGCAGCAAAGACATACGCAAGACTAGTAGCTCGAGGTGGCGCATTGGTCAAGAATGTAGCTATTCAAGTACAGACAGCGATGGAGTGGCTGCAGGGTACGCGGGCCATCCACTTCTCAGGACGTTCAGCGACTTGCTGACATACAGACAATGCAGATGACCGCAACGAATCAAGACGATATGCCGCTGCATTGGTCTTTCGAGAATTAGCGCGCACTGCACCATTCAGTATCAATGACCGCATCGAGAACATACTAGATTACCTGTGGACAGCATTGCGAGATCCAAAAGTCAACATCCGCGAGGTGGCTGCTTCTGCTTTATCTGGCTGTTTAAAGATTGCTAGCGGTCGCGATACTGCCACGAGGAATGAATGCTATGCTATGGTCTTTGAACAGGCCCAGAGGGGATTCAGAATCAATACTGGTGATGCTATTCATGGTTCACTACTTGGCTACAAGGAGCTGTTCACGAATGGCAATATGGTGAGTTATGTCCCAATCACGTTAGTTCCCGGGAGCGGACGCTTATACCGCTCTCCATGGCGCCATCCTAGTTCATGCAAGAACGATACAATGAAGTCTGTGAACAAGTTCTCAGCTATAAAGATCATCGCGAGCCGCTCGTCAGGCGGGCGGTCATCGAGCTCATTCCAACATTGGCGAGCTATAATCACCAGGAATTCATCGCCAACTATTTGCATAGATGTATGGTCTATCTCCTGGGTCAGCTGAAGAAGGACCGGGACAGAACGACTTGTAAGTTGCATCGTGAAGTAAAGACAGGATGAGGTACCAGGATTGAATCAAATGTTGTTCTGCCTAGCCTTCCAAGCTATCGGACATGTAGCACTTGCTATTACGAACTCGATGGCTCCCTACCTCGACTCTATCCTCACAAGCGTCAAAGAAGGTCTACAACAGCGCGGGTGAGTCAACCTTTATATTACACTGCTGAATCATGGCACATCCACTAACATAGCTTCTTTGCGACAACCCAGCCGGAAGAACGCACCATCAGAAGCCTCAATATTCCGCTGCATCAGCATGTTAGCTACGGCAGTCGGATCCGCTCTCACTAAACACATGCACGAATTGCTCGATCTTATGTTTGCTTATGGACTTTCGGAATCTCTCGTATTGGCTCTGCAAGATTTGGCTACTAACATCCCTCCTCTATTGCCTACTATACAAGGTGCGTCCGAGCTTACAGTTGGTTAAGCCTGTGGTTTAGCAAGCTGAGACAACTGCCTTAACAATGTATAGAACGACTCTTGAACTTGCTTTGCTTGATTCTTGCTGGAGAACCTTTCAAGACTCCAGGCGCGCCTCTACAACCTAGACCACATGCTTCGAGTATCACACGAGATGTAGCGACACTGAATGTAAGCCTCTGATTTTGAGCTTTCTGAATCTCCCGTCTGCTGCGACCTACGCTTACTGCTCTTTTACTGACAATACAGAGCGCACAAGAGCCTGCCGATGTCGCTACTATCACCCTTGCCCTCAATACCTTGGGCACTTTCGACTTCTCGGGCATCCTTCTGAATGAGCTTGTCCGCGACACAGTCACAAACTACCTAGAACACGACAGTCGGGAAGTCCGACTGGCTGCAGCTCAGACTTGTTGCAAGCTCTTTGCCAGAGACCCGATTATCTTCCAGACTAGCAACCACTCAATAAATCTCGTCACCGAGGTGCTGGAGAAATTGTAAGGCTGCAGGAGGAGATACGCATGGCTGCAAAGTACTGACTACTTGCCCTCTCACAGGCTGGTTTGTGCTATTGCAGATCCAGGTAAGGCATTGTGGCTTGATAATGTAGTATTGGCGGAAGCTGACATCGCCTATACAGATCCATACATTCGGCAAAGCACATTGGCGGCCCTCGATCCCAAGTTTGACCGTCATCTAGCACAAGCAGAAAACGTGCTCACGATATTCCTCGCCATCAATGACGAGGTGTACGTTGTACGCGAGCTGGCCGTCAAGATTATTGGCCGGATTTCAGTCCATAATCCAGCTTATGTGATGCCTTCGTTACGCAAGACGCTGATTCAGCTCTTGACAGAGCTGGAGTATTCGACCTATGCGTAAGTAGATATGTTCACACGGTTAATCTGCATGTCGCTGAGAATTGAACCCAGTACAAACCGGGAAGAATGTGCAACTTTGCTTGGCTTGCTCGTCGGTGCTTCCTCAAGACTATCGAAACCATACGTCCTTTCAATCTTGCGAGTCTTGTTGCCGAAAGCGAGAGACTCAAACCCAAATGTCGCTTCAGCTATCATGCTCGCACTTGGCGAGCTTGCCAAAGTTGGCGGAGAAGACACACTTCCTCGACTAGACGAGTACATGTCGCTGATCATCGAGATGTTGCACGATCAGGCCTCACTGCAGAAGCGGGACGCAGCCCTCCACACTCTCGGTCTCTTGTCATCACATTCAGGCTACGTCATCGAACCATACCTCAAGTATCCCACGCTTCTGCCTACCCTCATAACTATTCTCAAGACCGAAAATGTAGTAGCGACCCGCCGCGAAACCGTCAAGGTGATGGGTATATTGGGCGCCGTAGACCCGTATAAGCAAGTTGCACAAGAAGCGCCCGAGGATGCCGAGGACGTTCCTGCCAACCCCACAGATCCTACACACGCAAATAACCTTAGCCCCTCCCACGACGAGTACTATCCTACAGTAGCCTTCCACGCCTTGCTGTCAATACTCCGCGATCCATCACTTGCAAATCATCACACTGCTGTTATCGAAGCCGTCATGTACATTTTCAACTCGCTGCGGCTGCGATGTGTAGCTTTCCTCCCTCAGGTTATACCTGCCTTCTTGGGCGCAATGCGAACTGTTCAAAGTGGATCCGCACAGGAGAAATACTATTTCGAGAACCTCAGCAAACTCATCAAGGTTGTTGGGCAGCATATACGTACACACCTTACTCCAATTCTTGCCCTTATTCGGGAATCCTGGTCGTCAGGACCAGCATTACAAGTCATCCTAGTCGACCTCATCGAGAAGATCGCTGTTGCATTGGAAGGAGAATTCAAGGTGTACCTGCCAACTCTTCTGCCTCTTATGCTCACTTCCTTCGATAGCGATTTGACGGAACGTCGAGTACCTTCGCTGCAGCGAATACTGCATGCCTTCGGCGTGTTCGGAGCCAATTTAGAAGAATACCTGCACCTCGCCATTCCTGTCATTGTTCGAATGTTCGAGCGCCAAGACGCACCAATGCAACTACGCCGCCATGCTATCCAGATTGTAGGCGTACTGTGCAGGAAGATCAACTTCTCAGACCACTCTTCCAGAGTCATACACCCCATTGCACGTCTACTTTCAACTGGACCTACAGAATTACGAAACGATGCAATGGATGCTCTATGCTCCCTTGTGTCTCAAATTGGCTCAGACTTTGCTATTTTCATTCCCATGATCAACAAAGTAAGTTAACAAATGCAGTCTCAGTTCGGAATTGCACTGACTAGCGTACTTTCGTAGATATTGGTACATAATCGGATACAGCACGCAAATTACGATCAACTTGTCAGCAGGCTTTTGAAAGGCGAGCCATTGCCCGATCTTGGATATGTGGACAAGTGAGTATCGCCGTGAATCGCTACAATTAGCCACCAGCTAACATCCTCCTTCACTCCACTCAGCGTTACTGGACCTAGCTCAGAGCTCGATCCTGCAGCGGATGCAGGTATGAACAAGCTACCTGTCAATCAGCAACAGCTCAAGACGCAGTGGGAGACTGTTGAGAGCGCGAAGGCGGATGACTGGCGAGAATGGATGAAGCGGCTCAGTGTGGCGCTTTTGAAAGCGTCGCCTTCTCTTTCTCTCCGCGCCTGCTCCGGTCTTGCCGAAGTCTACCATCCCCTGGCCCGCGACCTGTTCAACGCTGCTTTTGTCTCCTGTTGGACTGAATTGTACGAGCACTACCAAGTAAGGAGCTCCTCAATGTTCACTTTCGACCAAGCTAAAATTTCTCACAGGATGAGCTTGTTCGTGCTATCGACACATGCTTCGATTCCCCAACCGTGCCTCCCGAGATCATGCAGACTCTGCTCAATTTAGCCGAATTCATGGAACATGATGACAAGTCCTTGCCGATCGCACCAAGCCAACTCGGCAAGTATGCACAGAAGTGCCATGCTTTTGCGAAGGCTCTGCATTACAAGGAGCTTGAATGGTCATCCGAGCCAAGCACGGATACGATCGAGGCCCTCATTCGCATCAATAACCAACTTCAGCAGCCGGATGTTGCGGTCGGTATCCTTAATCAAGCGCAGCAAGTGCATAATATCGAGCTGAAAGAAGACTGGTACGAGAAGCTTGAGCGGTGGGACGAGGCGCTAGAGGCGTACGAGAAGAAACAAGCTGAAGATCCCAACAATTTTGACATCAAATTCGGTCGAATGCGTTGTCTGCATGCTCTGGGCGAATGGGAAAGCTTGTCAGTCCTTGCACGCGAGAATTGGCGTGCCGTGTCGAGCGAGCAAAGGCGAAAGATTGCCCCGTTGGCCGCCGCGGCCGCTTGGGGTTTGGCTCAATGGGAGGTAAGAATGCATTTCTCGATGTGCGATTCCTCTCGATCGGGATGCTGATATTCTCGCAATAGGCTATGGACGACTATATTGCTGTCATGAAGCACGACGCTGCAGACAGAGCATGGTTCAGAGCCATCCTAACTGTTCACCGCAATCAGTTTGGCAAAGCACAAGCGCATGTCAACAGGGCCCGCGACCTACTAGATACCGAACTGACCACGCTTGTCGGCGAAAGCTACACGAGAGCGTACAACCAGATCGTTCGGGTGCAAATGCTTGCCGAGCTGGAGGAGATCATACAGTATAAGGAGTCCGGAGATAATCGCGATCGCCGGGCCGTTATACAGAAGACTTGGATGAAGAGGCTTCGAGGCTGTCAGAGAGACGTAGAGGTCTGGCAGAGAATCTTGAAAGTCCGAGCTCTGGTTGTGTCGCCTCGTGAGAATATGGAGATGTGGATCAAATTCGCCAATCTCTGTCGGAAATCTGGTCGCTTGGGCTTGGCAGAGAAGACGCTGAACTCGCTATTTGGTGAAGAACAGGATTTCGACTCTAATGTAGGTTGCAGAGGCTGTCGTACCAGAGACAAGTACTGATGATAACTTTTGTAGTCGATGCAAGGCCCTCCACACGTTATCTACGCCCATCTCAAGTATATGTGGGCGACAGGCGCAAGGGAGGAGACGCTTTCGTATCTGCGCGACTTCACTGGCCGCCTGACGCAAGATCTGGGACTAAACCCAGACTCTGAAGAGCCTAATGCGGCTTCGGAGCTAGCAGCAACTGGACAGCTCCTGGAGTATACGAAGCTCCTTGCACGCTGCTACTACAAGCTGGGAGAATGGCAAAGTGCCCTTCAGCCTGATTGGGGATCCGTGAGTATTGTCTGCGCCGAGAGACCGTGGCTGCAGCTGAAATGAGACCGATATTACAGGAGCATACCAACGAGATTTTGACGTCGTATCTTTTCGCAACGAATCTTGACCGGAAGTGGTATAAAGCATGGCATTCTTGGGCTTTGGCTAATTCCGAAGTGGTCAACTATTATGCACAAGCCCAAGCGAGCCAAGGTACGGGCGAACCCTTGCCGCAAGAGATCTTCAGCGGACACATTGTGCCGGCTGTGAAAGGTGAGCTGAAAGTCGGAATGGGGCTCTTATACATAGTGGCTAAATACCGTTTGTCTTAGCTTTCTTCCAATCAATTGCGCTGTCAACGGGTAACTCATTGCAAGATACCCTACGTCTGCTAACTTTGTGGTTCAAGTACGGCTACCACGTTGAAGTGGGACAGGCAATCTCCGAAGGTTTCCGAACCGTCAGCGTTGACATCTGGCTCGAAGTTATACCTCAGGTATGTCCCAGCCGAAAGCGCGCTAGATGATTGCGGGATGCTAATATTTCGTTGTCATTCAGCTCATCGCACGCATCCACGCGCCAAGCAGCAGTGTTCGCAAGCTGATCCAAATAGTTCTCACCGACGTTGGCAAAGCTCACCCGCAAGCATTGGTCTACCCTCTGACTGTCGCATCGAAGTACCCAAGTCCGCCGCGTCGACGTGCGGCTCTCGCAATCATCGACCGTATGGCTGAACACAGTGCAGCGCTAGTTGAACAAGCGAAGCTTGTCAGTCAAGAGCTTATACGAGTGGCTATCCTGTGGAACGAGATGTGGCACGAAGGCCTAGAGGAGGCTTCCAGACTGTATTACGGAGATGGCAATGTTGAGGCCATGTTTGCTACTCTCGACCCGCTACACGATCTGCTGGAGAAGGTAAGCAATGCTGGAGCAGCTGAATTGCAACGAGCTGACGTGCCAACTGTCCATCAGGGTCCCGAGACACTGCAAGAAGTTGCATTCCAGCAACAATTCGGTCGCGACTTGCACGACGCCCGCGAAAGTTGTCGTCGCTTCCAGGCACATGGCGAAGTCAGCGAACTGAACCAAGCTTGGGATCTGTACTATCAGATCTTTAAACGTATAGCTCGAAATTTGCCATCGCAGCAGCAACTCGAGTTGCAACAGGTCTCACCAAGATTACTGGCCGTTGAGGACCTCGAGTTGGCTGTGCCTGGTACATACCATGTGGGCAAGCCAATCACACGAATCATGAAGTTCGCACCAGCCTTCGACGTCCTGACCTCAAAGCAAAGGTGAGGTGCCTGCCCCCGCATTACCTTGCATGGTAACTAACTCTTCACTTGTGACAGACCGCGAAAACTGCGTATCAAGGGCAGCGATGGCAAAGATCATACTTTCTTGCTGAAGGGTCATGAGGATCTCCGACAAGATGAGCGTGTTATGCAGCTTTTCGGACTGGTCAACACTCTCCTGACAAAGGATCCAGAGACATTCAAGCGACATCTTATGATACAGCCATATCCAATAATCCCATTGGCACCAAATTCCGGTTTGCTTGGTTGGGTCGACAACACGGACACGCTGCATGTGCTAATCAAGAATTACCGTGATTCGCGCAAGATCTTGCTAAACATCGAACACCGGATCATGCTGCAAATGGCACCTGACTATGATCACATGGCTCTAATGCAGAAGATCGAGGTCTTTGAGTATGCGCTGGACAATACAACGGGTCAGGACTTGTATAGGGTCCTATGGCTCAAGAGTCGCAATTCGGAAGCTTGGCTGGATCGCAGAACGAATTATACTAGGACGCTTGCGACGTAAGCCCTTCGCCAACATACTTTCAATTCGCAGCTGATGTCCTGCCTTCAGGATGAGCATGGTCGGTCACATTCTAGGTCTTGGCGATAGACATCCCTCGAATCTACTGCTGGACCGACTTTCGGGGGCTATCGTACACGTGGATTTCGGTGATTGCTGTAAGTTTAAATGCTCAATTTTGGCGGACATGCAACTGACGCTGGCAATAGTCGAGGTCGCTATGGTCCGTGAAAAGTACCCAGAAAAGGTACCATTCCGCTTGACGAGGATGCTCATCCAAGCTATGGAAGTCAGCGGTATCGAGGGAACCTTCAGAATAACCTGCGAACTCAGCATGCGCGTTCTGAGAGACAACAAGGAATCTATCATGGCCGTGTTGGAAGCTTTCGTGCACGATCCTCTGATCAACTGGCGTCTCATCAATACAGGTACGTCCCTGACAAGGCAGCCATAAAGTAGTCGGGCTGATTTTGTGGAGCAGGGCGCCGGACCGGCGGTACGACTGGAGCAAACGACCGAGGAACAAGGCGAGCCGGTGTCGATGAGATCAATCCATTGGATGGTGAGCTGTCAAATGCATGCATTACTGAGCGCCGCTGACACTACTGTATAGACGAGGCAAACGAGGCGCTGAATCAACGAGCATTGCAAGTGGTAGATAGAGTACAGCAAAAGCTTACAGGTGCGAACAAATCTCCCTTGTTCGACGAGCATCGCTGATGCATGACACCCGCAGGACGTGATTTCAAGCCGACCCAAGTGCTGGACGTGCGGGAACAGGTCCAGAAGCTTATCCTGCAGGCGACTTCAGTTGAGAACCTATGTCAAACTTTCATTGGCTGGTGTGCATTGTAAGCAACGACCATTCAATGCTTGAATGACAGTCTGCTGACCGGCATCACTTTCAGCTGGTGAGGCGGAGGCCCGAACCCGTCTAGAAGTGTATCAAAGAACGCATGTTGTTTGTACTATTCCACGCTATTCATTACGGATCAGACAGTAGCAGCAACCCAGCCTGCATAAACGATGGAGCCTGGAGACGCGCCGCGGACTTGTGCCATTCGTGCTGACAAGTCTGGAAACCGAAGTTACCGCTCTGCCCGTATGAAGCACCCTTTCTCTTCAATTGTCTCTAGATCAATCACTTCTGGCCCTGCCACTTCCAGCTCTTCGATGAATTTTATTGAGGAACGCTAGATCTCTTGAGTATGCGTTGCTATTACACGGGAGGTCCCATTAATACTAAGATGTCTTCAGGAAACTGGTCCCGCATGAGTCGCAGCTTGGTAGAGCATCCGATTCTCCTGTTTGCCTGCATGCCCTTCATCACTTCGGGCCGCGCTAGCGGCAGACGCAGGCCTTCAGGGAAGTAAACCAATCTCGGGTCTATCTCCCGCAGGATTGCACACAGCGAGTCATTCGAGACATTTTCGGCAACCAGGGGATACTGAACTGTCGCGAATGCTTTGCGATGGCCTGGTCCAGCACCTTCTGCCGTGTAGCTGACTATCATGAGGTCCAGGTACGCAACAGCAGATCGATTTGAGATTCGCTCCAGGACGGCTTTGATCAACGCGACCGGCTCGCGCAACGTAGCGGCTCGACTCGCATCAACAGCGGGATCTGCCAATGAAACATATTTTAGATTTGAAGCGCAGAGAGGCGAGCCCAAATTTCACTTGGCTGTGTCAGCCGATTTCGAAGAACCATAGGCTTCCTTTTGAAAGAAGTGAATCGCACCCGTCCGAAGCAATCGTCTCCCTTCCCCCAAAGCTGTACGCCTGGAATCAGGCCAAACTGGCGACATGTACGGAATTGTCCCAGGATCTTGGTGGCGGTAGTGTCTACCAACTCACTAAATTCGATACGCACGAAAGCATTGGTAGTATCTCGCAAAGCAGAGTCCCGACTCAAAGCGTTGTCGAATTCCCTTTTTGGGACGTTTGTTGGTCCGAATGGCGCCGTCAACAGGATATGTGTGGGGCTGTCCTTCGGAACAAGGGCATGTACTACGAAGTTCAGGGTCGGTCTTTCTCCTCTGCCCGTACAACCGAGAGTTCGCAGCATAGCTGCATAGTTGACTACCTTAAAATCGACTGGGAAGTATGCCGAAAGCTATGATCATTGTGGCCCTTCTTCAAGATGCAGATAGCCGCCTAACTTACCGTACCGTGCTGCAGCATTGGCAGAAACTTTCAAGTTGGAAATTTGTAGCGGCATTGAGGCGGAGAGCCGAGAATGAGATGCTTCAGTCATATATTTGCGTATTTTCGTTGTTTGGACACTCGAAGAGAAGAGCTTGTGTTCTTCGTGCACGATACTGCTAGGCCTAGGGCGGATCGAGATGAGATGTGAACAGCTCAGGACAGCCCTACCGGCAGCTCTACGGATACTAGCAAGTCTGTCGGTACTCTTTGCGAGCTCGAGTACAGGACTGAGAGTTAGTAACCATGACATCACCTCGGTCATTTTCGAAGCTCGCAATCAAGTCGGTTCACACAAGTTTGCATCGAGCATGCTTTACAGAGTGTAGGTACCTTGACCGGTCTATACTCTAAGACGGCGATATGGGAGAGGCCGCAGGCTGTAGCCAATTGAGACCAGACGAGATAGAATACACAGGTCATCCTTCACTAATGGATTATTTTCGGGGGACGGACGCTGGGATTCAAGCATTGCGTAACCATCCTGTCGACGGCCAAAAAGTAGACGCCCTTGTTCACCCAATAAAATAGTTACAGCATGGAGGTCCTGTTCGTCAATCATCTTAAATACATCGCGATGTTTTTCTGATAGGTTATACAAAGGGAAACCATGCTTGAAGACCTCCATAGGAAAACCGGATCTCTCAAGCTGCTTCCCCCGAGCGCGAGTCGTTGGAAGTCGGTATCCTTGCTGTACAGGTGCGCTAGAGATATCTTGATCTTCATAATCAGCTCTGGCACCAGTTCTGAACGGGTACAATGTCAGTATGGGCCTTAAAGTCGAGCTGCTTAATGAAAACAGCTCCTTCTGACTTTTATGATTGGCAACCGCAATCTCTGCTTCGACAGCTGCAGCTTTCTGCCGGTCGCCACTTCCTTTGGCCTCTTGTGGTCTTGCTGTCGACATGGTGATTAGGAGCCGATAGCAGATCGCCAGAGACAAGGCACGATAGGGATTGAGGACGGTTAAAGTATAAAAATCAAGTAGCAATCTTTGATCATGCACGTACCTTTCATCGAATCATCCGCGTTGCGCAGAAAGGCAGGCTTGTGTGGGATGTTGCATGGAGCGACTGGCATGATGGCGAGCTCGAAATAGAGTTTGTTTCTTGGCTTTGTACTGTTGGGTGCGCGTTCGTGATGACTGGAAGAAGCGCGAAGGCTTGTTCCTCGACCAGGCTTGCCCTTGTAAAAGTCTTTTCGCCACTCATCTCTCTTAGATAGACGATTTATGCATAGCCTGCACATGTATATCACCCCGTACAGCCGTGCGTAGCAATGACTCATAGCTTTGTCTATGCGTCTAGCAGGACGCCACATTATCGCGTAGAGGAACATGACAAAGCACGAAAATAGCAGTAGAAGATGTCCTCAGGCCATGAGGCGTAGCTCCTTCACTGTAGATGCGACCGCCAAGTTCTCCACCACAAGTGCTCTCCGGTAATAAAGGCGATCAAGCACGACATGTTGTTGCAAGCGTGCTCAAGCCGCCAGAGCTTTGCCCAGCAGCGCTTGTGCTGTGCCAGGCAGTTGACCTGCAAGATGGTTGGCGGCGAAGTCTCTGCCTCTGTGACCCATTTTCTTCCAAGTCTTCTGCACAATCGTAATCATCTTATCTTCATCGTGTTTTGCCATGAATTCCGCGAATTCCAGTTGTAAGAAGGTCAAGCAGATTGCGTCTGTGATGACATTTGTCTGTGAGCATATACGCTGACAGTACTGCATTATCGCGCCCTACCTTCGAATATCTGCATTTCCTCATCGCTAGACTTATCATTGCCGCCTTTCAATGTCTTCTTCTGAAGGAGATTCTCAATAGTCGTAAATATGGGTTGGTCTTTCTCTTCGGAATAGCCGTTGTCTCGCAGTATTTTGAATGCTTCCGCGGTATGAAACTTATTCAGCTGAAAGCGCCATGATTTATAACCCGCCAGGCCTTCCGGATACGAAGATCGTGGGATCTTCCAGCGTCGAATGTGCTGGCAATATGCTGCTAGAGACAGACCCTCTGACGGGTCGGCTTAATGATATAACAAGCTAATTAGTGAAGTTACCAATGTGTATGTGGCGACGGAACTGACAAGTGAGCTGCTCTACGTATCCAGCCAGTGTTTGGTGATACACCAAAGAGTAAGGCACCTTGCTAGTACTTGCAATAGAATCCGAGGTCCCGCCAGCTGCTGAGCCATCTATCGTAGTCTTCGCCTGCCGGACCGGCTCTACCAAAGTTGGGTCTTGAGCAGCTTCACGCAGGAAAGCCGCGACTGCGTCTTTGTAACGTTGTGTCTCTCTGTATGACTGATCTTGCGACATGATTGAGGCTTTCGAGCTGATTTGTGGCCGTCGTACAGAGTCGAAAGTCGGCGAGGCGGTCAAGCTTGGGAAAAGAGCGTGACTTGGAGAAAAAAAGTTGCAAGCTGTACAGCCTGTAACTTAGCTTTCGAACACTTCAACAACACAGAGAACATCAACTAGCATCCAAGCTGTTGCACCTCTTGAAGCACAGCTTTGCATTCAGTACTCGGCCAGGCGTACGCACTCGACCCTCGGTTCCACTACCTTGCATAACTGCTAGTCGAACCAGCAGTCCTAGATACCACTTCCACGACTCGCGAGTGCTCGGGACATACCAGGGCATCACAACAGCAGCAAGCATGGCATCAACCAACTCACCCCTCTTCGCTGGTCTACCTCCACTGCCTCAAGTGCCTGGCACCGAGCCAGAGCGCATCGCACTCGATGCCTTCAGAATTGCAATTGCCGATCAGGTAGCACGCTCCTTGAACCTGGATATTGCGAAAGTATACGAAGGTGTTCAATATGGTGCTAAAGGAGCGGACTGCAATTTGGCTATCCCTCGATTCCGCCTCAAGGAGGATGCTAAAGCCCTGGCTCAGAAGGTCGCTTCAGAGGTTAGTCCCATTTTTACATACGCCTACCCAAGTCACGTTTTGCAATGGAGTTAATCTCGACTTTGCATGACACTTTTGCTCGGTTACTTCAACAGTTCGTGCCCAATGAGTACATTGCCTCTGCTGAGGCTACAACAGGTCAACCATTCGTCAACTTCCACTTTCACTCATCTACCCTCGCCCGTCTCATCCTACACCAAATCAACCAGCTCAACTACCTCGAAGCTCCTGAAGAGACACCCGCAGCTCGCATAGAAGCCTCTACGAATGGCTCAGAAGAAGCCGCTCAGCCCGCTGCGTCCACTTCCACTTCGACTGCACCCGTACTAGGCGTCAACCGTGGATATGGTACCAACACCCGAGGCCTCGGCAAGAAACTTCTCATCGATTTCTCATCACCCAATATCGCCAAACCTTTCCATGCAGGTCATCTTCGAAGCACCATTATTGGAATGTTCACTGCAAATGTATACACTGCCAATGGCTGGAAGGTCACGAAGATGAACTATCTAGGAGACTGGGGAAAGCAGTACGGTCTACTAGCTGTTGGTTTTGACCGATATGGAAACGAAGAGACACTGAAGACTGATCCAATTAAGCACCTCTTCGATGTCTACGTCAAGATCAACGATGATGCACGAGAAGAAGTTGCCTCCCTTATCAAGCAAAAGCGGGAAGAGAAGCTAGCAGCTGCAAATGGCGAGAAAGTCATGATTGAGAATGATAAAGGTGAACAAATTGAACTCACTCTCGACATGGAAGTCCTACGAGCAGAGAAGGAGTACGGCGAGCATAATTCACCTACGCATAATGCTGCACGTGCTCTCTTCCGAAAGATGGAAGAATCTCAACCTGAAGCATTAGCTATCTGGAAACGATTCCGCGACCTTTCTATCGCCAAGTACAAGGAGATCTACGCTCGTCTGAACATCGACTTTGACATCTACTGGGGTGAATCGCAAGTCAAGCCTGAATCGCAAAAGAACGCTGTTGAGGAGTTGAAGAGACTGGACTTGGTGTATGAGGATAAGGGAGCTTTACTTTGCAAGCTTGATAAGAAGTTAGGCAAGGTACTCATCATGAAGGGAGATGGTGCAACGCTGTACATGACTCGAGATATTGGTGGAGCTGTCGAGCGATACAACGATTATCACTTTGACAAGGTAAGGTCTTCTCATATCTTGCCATAACCTGCAGGCACTGAGCCTTCAACGCTACAGTCAATCTACGTCGTCGCCAAGCAACAAGATCTGCACTTCCAGCAATTGTTCAAGATCCTCGAAATGATGAAGTACCCGTGGGCGAAGGACTTGCAGCACATCAAGTATGTATTGCGTCACTCACACGTTATGCCGTGCTAGTACTAATGTGAACAACAACAGCTTCGGCATGGTACTCGGAATGTCAACACGAAAGGGAACAGTAGTCTTCCTCGAGGACATCCTAGATGAAGCTCGTGAAACAATGCACAACCAGATGCGATCGAACGAAGCTAAATACGCTACGATTGAAGACCCCGAACGAACATCAGATATCATCGGTATCACCGCCGTCAAGATTCAAGATATGTCAGGCAAGCGAGGCAACAACTATGAATTCGACTGGAAGCGAATGACCTCATTCGAGGGAGACACTGGCCCATACCTCCAATACGCTCATGTTCGTCTGGCAAGTGTCGAACGTAAATCAGCGCCTGAAGTCGTGCTGCCACCTTATGCCGAACGACCATCGAGCATCAACACAGATTTGATTGCAAACGATCCAAAAGCTCGCGATATCCTCATGATGCTCGCTATCTATCCTGATATCGTCAAGAAGGCAATGGACACATTAGAGCCAAGTAACATCGTTACGTACCTCTTCCGACTGTGCCATGCTATTTCATCGGCTTGGGAAGTCCTGCTTGTTCGAGGACAGGAGAAAGATGTCGCTGTCGCTCGCTTATGGCTTTATGCCTCAACTCGAGACGTCCTCGCCTCAGCTATGAAGCTTCTCAGCTTGACGCCATTAGAGCGCATGTAAAACTAGTCAGCGGTACACACTATAATTGGTTTGCGCCATCTCAGCAATAAGTATTAGAACCCTCGCACACCAATCTCCAACACTATCCTGCTTGTTTCCATCTAGATTCGCATTGCCATACTAAATTACATATTTTAAGCCTGAACTGCGGGCTTTGTTTCCTTGTCAGCGACTCTTCTTATTAGGCACCTATTTGCAGATCTTTCCACCTCGTCTCGATTGCGCTAGTCACGAGACGATTTATCCACCCTCCTTTCGGGAACGGCCGTTTCCATTGATTATGTAGATGGATAGCAAATATGCTATCAAGTTTCGATTCCAACTCTTCTCCTCCTTGCTGACTAGATATCCAGCCATCGTCCTTCTCAAACGGGTCGGGCAGACGATTGTCCAGTCTACATGAACGCCCATCCGTCAAACAGTAAGGCAATACGGTGAACGGCTCGACACCACCTTGCAGTAGTCGTCTGAATAACTGATGGTATAGCAAAGAGCCCCAATCTGTTGTGCCCTGTCTTGGTGCTGGACCAGTCGCCATCATGTACAGCATCTCACATAGATAAGGCGAGTGCTGGTAAAAGTGCATGACTGCGCCGTTGAGTGGTGCGTATGGCTTATCATAGCAGTCCCACTGCGTGACGAACTCTTGTTCCGTGAGCGGTCGCAGGGACCGCAGAAGCAGTGTGTCCATGTCTATCCAGATCCCACCGTAGTTGTAGAGCAGAAGAACGCGCACGAGATCACCATCTACCCATGCGCGAGAATCTCGGCTGCCGCTCTTGAGCAAAGAATGTCCTGCCATGGGCGTTGAACGTGCTAACGCTTCGAAGTCTGCGTGCTGTACGCTGAACAAGTCCGGAGGTATGCGGGTAATGATGTCTTGCAGAAGTGGGTTGCTAGCAAGTTTCTCTACCTCATTCGTCCACAGAACAACACTTGCATGCGACATGTCTTGCGTTGTGAATATACTTTTGAGTAGAAGTATCTGACGTTCCTGCAGTGGCGCTAGGTCGGCGCGCCAATACAGATGGTATAGCGTCTTTTCGGGTAGCGATTGGCCTTCTATTGGTATTGAAGGTATTTCTTTAGCGAAGTTATAGCAATCATTGCCGAACTTCATGCTGATGCCAGGATTGAGAGTTAGATAATTGGGAGAACTGGCGAGGGTGGTGTTGTAGGATGATGCAGCCAGTGTTGAAGGCGCAAAGCAAGCGCCTGAGAGAGGTGGGACTGGCTTTATGGATCGCTTGATCCAGTCTTTATTGTAGAATTGGATCTCCACGTGTATCTCGTATGCACGCATGAACAAGAAGAGCTGGTCGCGAATATCAATTAAGCTGTCTCCAGCAAGAGTTATGTAGGCTAGCTTACGCAGAAGCCAGCAAGAAGCAGCAGGACGAACGATGCACGTATCCAGAATCTTGTTTCGAGGAAGCCCGCCCTCACACCGGCCCGCAATGCTGCGCCGACCCATCCTTTTGTAGCGTTCGCTCGAGCAATGATTCTTCCCCTGATACTACCTGATGTGACAGAGTAGTACTTCTTGAGCTTGTCATCTGCATCTGTGGGCAGATGAGCACTGTCATTGACATGCCCTGCCTTGCCATTCAGAGCTGTATAGTCTACATATGTCGGAAGCCTTGTGCTTGATCGTAGGAAGCTGCTGTTGCCTGGACCAGATGTCACCGCAGCAGAGGAAGCCGCACCAGCTGCATGGCCGTCTCTGCTCGCTTGTCTGTCGCGTTGTCGTTGCTTTCCTTTGCTTGTAACGCTGCCATCTTGCTGAAACGGGTGCATCGGCCAGTGCTGGCTGATCGAGGAGAGCAAGAAAGAGAGAAGCAGCAAGTTTAAGGAAAACAAGGCGATTCTTCGAGTTCACACCACCCGCATCAGATTCAGCTAATCTCACAAACCATGATTGGAGACGCTGCTCTAGGTCTCGTGCAGGACTCTGCTCGCTCTCAAGCAACTGGCCTGCTTCGACCCTACCTCGACGAGAGCGTCCGCCTGCTCGCCAGAGAGACGCGTTCATTGAATGAACAGCTCGTAGCCGGCCAAGAAGTGCTGTCTCAGATTGAAGACGACGATGCCTCAGTCTGTCAGCTCACTGTAGCTGCTCTCACAATGAGACGCAACAAGCGCGCTCTGCTGGTCTACCACAATCAGCGACTCGACCTTTTACGCGACTTGTTCTGGGATGCAGGAATAGGAAGCGGCTCAAGCAATCTCTCTGGTCTGCTATCAGCTACATCGTGTACATCCACCGGCGACGAGGTCAGAAGGAACATCTCACCCTCCGAAACAGACTTCCTCCGGTCATATGCCAACCTCGTCCGCGAATACAAATCCGCCTATATCGACCACACAGTCGACCTTTCCGCCGGAATGATGGAACGACCGCCTAAAGAGCTCCATTGTCAAGTCAGAGTACTCAAGGATGTCGGTGAAATTGAAACAGAGCAAGGAAGCATCTCGTTCAGGAAAGATACCCTGGTCTTTGTTCGTCGCGCCGACGTAGAAAAGCTCATTGCAGCTGGATATCTAGAAGAAGTCTCGGATTAGAAGGCCAAGGCAAATATAGCATTCAGAGTTAATCACCAGATACCACCCCTTCATATCACGCTAGCTTTCAAGCAGCCCAAGGCATCACGCAAGCAGCACTCGCGCTGCGCTAGAGAAGCATCAAACTGGCCACGTGACTGGAGGGAGAACGCGTTGGTAGCATGGCATATCGCAGGAAGGCCTTCCAGAATCAGGTATGGTGCATTCTCATATAGATATATCGACTATTCTGGCTGACGTCAATCGCTAGAAATTGCTGGAAACCTCATTGGCAGCTGCAAGATTCAGGCGCATACATGCACTGCGTTTGCGAAACCGTTCTGCTTACTGAAGAAGCGCCTACCAACGGACGTGGGCCTCTTGAACGGCAGATGGCATCGGAGTCCATCGGATGGCAGAGCAGATCTTGTGGAGCGGCTGCCTCATGATTCGACCTGTGACGACCTGAAGAATGAGGCATAGGATGCGCAGCCGACTGACAAAGGCCGAGGCATTGAGGACAAATCAGCTTGGCTTGCATGAGCACGAAATGCCTTTGTAAAGTAGGTATTCGCGTCGCGCAGGCGCCCGACAGAGCATTCATGTCGAAGCAATAATAGTGTAGTGCGTGCAGGACAGTCAACAAATAGATAAGACGACAATTGGGCGATGTGGTCTTTCACGATTCTCGACAAACATCATTCCAGGCTGTAGGACTTTGCCTCTGCGGCTGGAAAAGATTGCGTTTCAGTCAAACTTTCAGACTAGATTGCTGTGTAAACATGTCCAACAACGTCGTCTAAGATGACATGGGGTTTTGTGGGTGTGAATGATAAGGAGCGAAGGGAAAACTAAGATAATCCTTTGGCACGTCTGCTAAAAGAGCGCACAAAAGAGAATATAACGTCTCCACTCTCTAGTTCATTCGGCGGATGAGAGGGTTGATGTTGCCTTCACGCTTGCCGACTTCACCACCCTCGACGAAGTGTAGGAATTTGCGTGGTCGGAATCCGCCGGTAGGGTTGGAGAGCTTGAATGGCCATAGGAAGTTGCTGTAGAATGATGAATTAGAAGTACATGTCAGTAAGGGAATGTTTGAGCGTATAAAATGGAGAGTAAAGGGAGCAGTAACGCACCTGGCTTGCTTGAAGTGTGGGCCGGCTGTGACGATTTCGTGAACGAGATCTTCGATTGAGAGGATTCCGTACTTGCCGAGGTTCTCCTCGATGATTTTGTTATCAGAGAGGGGGATTCTCTGCTTGTTGACCTTTCCGTAACCTCTCTTGTAGATGAGTTCACGGACGGACTTCAAGTTGGCCTCGCCGTATGTAACGTAAGGCTCGATGATTTGGAGCATGTTGGCGGTGGCCTTGGTGACCTTGACGAAGACACCGTTGTTGATCTGGAGCAGACGTAGGAGTTGCATGATCTTTCTTGGCTTTGGTGCAATCTCGTTGATACTGTAATGATAACAGCTGTCAGCAGGAAAGCTCATATAGTCAAAGAGCGCAGGGTAAGCAAACGCACCCTCTCATTCGGATGACGAAGTAGACCTTGGCCTCAGCTGGGACGTAGAATTCACCAGTGTTCTTGGCCTGGCGACGGAGACGGATCTCCTCACGCTCCTTGCGCTTGTACTCGTTGACATAAGATTCGGCACGCTTGAAAGCAAGGACACGCTTTGCCTTGTTGGCCTGTATATAAAGAAAGAGATGTGGAAAATTGGTTAGCTTGTGTTCATGTACGCTTGCCCGGTGTATATGAAGGTAGGTAGGAGATGGAGGATGTCGAAGAATTCGAGAACGGAAGGGCTCAGATCCGCTGTAAAAAGAGACTCGAGTTAGTCAAAAAGGTCACGCCTAGCTGTGAAGACTCGATATACTCACAAAGATGGTATTTGTGTCATATATGAAAGCATCGACGCCTGCAAAAGCATCTCTTAAATTTGGGTATATGGGTTTGGTCATCGTAGCCGCTTCCTTGTTGAGTTCTCGAATTCTTCTGGGTGTTGAGGTGTGTTGGTGGTAGCAGGACAGGAACTGAACATCGCATAGAGGATACATGCCAGCAAAGACAGTCGATACTGTGTGCCTTGATGAAGACGCTTGTCCAGTCTACAGATTTAGATGGCAGCAGAGAATTGTGGTGGCCAATCTTGCAATGCAACCTCTGTAGACCAGGACAGCGCTCCAACAGTGCCAGCAACACTGCCAGTCTGTACCCAGCATGCACAACTCCCTCGATACGATGTCCTTGATCCCTCACTGCTCCACCACACTGGGGTACTGCTTCATGGACTACCAACTCGCCTTCTTTCGCTCTGTTCTCTCCTTCAACAGCTTCTCCCTGTTCTCGGCATTATCCCTTCTCTTCTTGAGCAGCGTCTCGGGGACGGGCTGTGCGGCGGTCGACATTCTTGATGATATGTGAGAGGTGTCGAGGTTGAGTGGATGATGGGGACCGCTGGGTGGTAAACCTCGTCTTCGCTGTCTGCAATCTTCACCGTAACTCTGCGGCAGTGGATGCTGTGGCGCTGGAAGCGGACCCGATCGAGGGAAGGAAATCCAGTTGGTGGCGGCCCGCTCAAGCAAGAAAAGGACGAGGAAGGCTCAAGCAAAGCAGGATTTTCAGACGATATTTCGATAAAATCATAGAAAGAATAACTTGCTGCCGAGATAGACCGGCTGCATACAGGACAGTTTTATTCTCCAAGCACAAGCAGTTGGGCGTACCTATCTTTCGCCGTGCTCACTTGAGGTCATCATAGTGCCCGCGCGACTTGCCCACTTTGAAGATTCTCGCCCTCTATGAGAGCCGGCGCAACTGAGAGTGAACGCTACGCAAGTCGGGGCATGCATGTTGAAGGCAGCAAGAGGCTCCAGTGTACCACACTGACACTATCTATATCTAAAGTATTCTCAACGCATGCAAGCGGAGATGTGCATTTCAGTCTAAACCTTGTCTGTGGAAACGTTTACTATGTACTACACACCAATGTCATCTGCCATTTCCCTCGAGAAGCAACATACAGTCAGACCTCAGTACCTCCTCAAAGAGCGTGCAAATGTTTTGACAGCCTAATCTAATTTTGCAGCCAACCAGGTGGGGCACTGCTGCAGACTTCCGGGTCGCAGTAGATGTGTTCGCCCTGGTAGAAGAAAATTGGAGTTGAAGCTAGGTAAGCTCGACCACTCTGATTGGCTCGTCAGTACTCAATCAGCTTACATAGTTCTTTCCAGGCTTGTTCTGACAACCAGTCAGGCCGAAGTTTCGCTGGACCGCTTCAATATTAGTGATGGGGCTGCGATTGAACATGATCTTTATCTTGGGAGCTTTAGCCTGAAGACCAGCGATGATTTCTGTTAGGATTCAACAAGGGGCCCATATCGTCAGCTCTCTTACGAAGATGGATAAAGGGTGAGGCAAGTCAAGCTCTTACCCTCAAGGTGGACGGTCGCTTCGAGGCCTGCGTCGCCTCTGATACCAAATCCGATAATTATGCCATCCCACTTTCGCTCTGCGAGTGACTCGAGAAGAGGGTCGATGACCTGAGTAGTCCAGTCCGAAGCCCAAGACCGATGGTCAGCATGGAAGCTTTCGAAATAAGTCTGGGCACCATGACGTTACCCACCTCTTCTGGCCCGAACCAAACCTCTTTGGTGTTGTATCCGGCAGCTACCAAGGCTTGTAACTGAGCTTTCAAGCCCTGATCCACGACAGCTGGATCATAGCCCTGAGAGATAACAGCGGGATCTGATCAAGTGCAAGCAGGAATTTAGGACAAACACAACGAATGAATCTTCTATCAGCACAGCGATCGCACCACAACATATGGAATGGACCTCAACCTACGATAAGCTGGAAGACCAATGAAAAGGATGTTCACCTTGCCACATTGGTAGGAATTGTTTGGCCTAGTGCTGTTCACAGCCGAAGTCCAGGAGAGTAAGGCAGACACGAGGAATGGCCAGGCTCGCATGATTGTGTATTCGATGATGAAAGCAACTGAAGCAGGAAGGAATGTGTTAGGATGGAAGTCAAGAAGCAACTCGACTTGGATAGCCATTCCTTCTCCTGTTAGCCAAGTATCCATCAAGCTAGAATCGCCGAGAGAAGCAAGGGGCCGGGTCGGAAGCGGGGCCCATCTGAAGTCCAAAGATGCGGTGTTGCGAAATTCTCACATAATTCAATAGCTGCCCGAAGACCTTTTTGGCAATGCAGTCGTTTTGATCCTACCGTACTGGCCATCCGAGAAGAAATCGCAAATCAAACGATCATTCCTATGATTTTGCGACATTGTCATGACTCGCTGGCTTGCAATGGCATGGTCACGAAGAAGACCATGATTTTGTAACGAGGACAGCAGCTATCATTGCGCAATTACACGAATACATCATACAGATCTGGACGTGTGACTGATTGGAGGGCTTCCGTGACAACACTTCCGGCATCTAAAGCATGCTAAGGTGAACAGCTAGTCCTACAGTGACCTTCAGTACTCACGAACTTATCGACTGACTCCGCGTCAAGTCAAGCTCCAGCTAGGTTTGTGAAAGGCGAAGATAAGGCCGCGAGGCACTTTAGCGACTCTGAATGGTCACTCTCGCGACTGTTCACAATGCAGGTTCTACCGTGCCAAAGAAGAGCGCACGAGCGTGGGAAGGAGGGGTGCAAGATGCCTCCTTATTGAGAGGGTGATGCTCTATGTACATGGCTTGGAAGCCTCGAGCCAACCCTCAGGAGCCTCTGGGCATGAGCTTGGGTCACAGTATATGTGCTCTCCCTGCAAAAGTCACTTTTAGCATTTCGGAGGTGTCGGCGGAAGCCGCATTTGCTCTCACGTAATTCGTAGCAGGATGTTCACTCCCCTCGAGGAGGGGAAAGGCTCGTTGTACAGCTTCCAATGTAGACGTAGGATTGTAGTTGAACATTATCCTCGTATGCGGGGCGTGGACGCGTAATCCGTTGATGATGTCTGTAGAGCCCGACTCCCGTCAAATGCAGTTATCCCCGCTGATGATATGTGCTGAAGGCTTACTTTCGAAGTGAATGGTTACTTCTAGGTTACTACCGCCTCTAACACCAAAGCCAACGATAACCCCATCCCATTTGCGCTCTTCAAGCGATTCGAGCATCGGCTGGATGCCTCGCTATAATGACCTTCCATCAACAGGCGGGTCTGTTGTCAACCAGGTAGTCAGAAAAGAGCCCTACCTCAGGCCCCCACCATACTGTCTTGGTAGAGTCACCTGCTCTGACCAACTCTTCCAGCTGACTCTTCAAGCCTCGATCTACTTTGGCGGGGTCCCATCCCTGACTGATAACTGCAGGGTCTGCGAAGAGGGCCATTACTCGGAGTCAGCTGGAGTAGCCAGCACCTTGTCTTTTCTAAGGACCGACGATATGCAGGAAAGCCTCTGGACGCGTGAAGATGATAAACAAGGTTAGCACAGGTCGAACTCGGCGACACGTGCGCATTTAGCGGGACTATCGAAGGATCAGTCTCTCACATGAAAAGAATGTTGAGCTCGCCGCTTTGATACTGAGGCTGACTCCTGCCTTCCATTGCTGATTAGAGCAAAGTTTTGTAGCGCCGGTGATATGTGATGGAAGAAGGTATACTTGAAATCCGACCGCGTACTGCTCCTGCTTACGTGTACGGTGATCATGACCGAAGCTTTGTCATTCGGCCGTCTTGGCTCAACAAAGGAACAGAGAAGCTTGAAGTATGGCTCTCGCTTCGATGCGACTCAACCGTTACCCGTGACAAGCATACTTCCGGTGTCTGACAGTCATGGCTGCATCAGAAGAGCAACGAAACTTGAAAATCGACTCTGTCGAGGGAAGTTGCCATTGCAAAGCGGTTCAGTTCACCGTGAAGAACGTCGATCTCTCCAAGGTCACCAAGTGCAACTGTTCCGTATGTGACAAGCTGTACCACCACGATTCTGGAGTGGACTGCTGACTCTTCTTGCTTCGATAAAGGTATGTGTGAAGGATGGAAGGTGAGAAACAAGATACAGCTTTCGCTGAAAGCCGTTTGCAGCTCCGATCACGCATACGGCTCCAAGCGGCTGTCCATGCAAGAGATGTCTCTGACAGACCATTGTCTGCTACAGTACGATGACAAAAGTATCAGGCGCCTCCTTGATCTTACATGACATAGATGGCACCTCCGCCGTCTTCGACTACAAAGATAACCTGGATGGACGCGATAGTCAGATGAGAAACACCAACCTCTCGACCTATCGGTTCAACCTGGACAACCCCGACATCATGATATTCCGTCACTTCTGCAACCATTGTGGTATCCCAGTCTTTGTGACTGCATATGCTGGAGGTCACGGTGGCGCTATCGCTAGTATAAACATTAACAGTCTGGATCTCGAGAAGGCAGGTATTGACCGCAGTCAGATTACACGTCCGGAGAATATGGTGTACATCGAAGGAAAGGAGAATCTATTCAAATCACAGACGGGGAAGCCATGGCCTCACGGTGCTTGGTGATAGTACTCCTCAACTCCAGACATCAATATGATAGAAAACGTAATTCAATGTAGATGATGAAAGCTTCAGAGAATAACGGAGTGAGCAGCTGCAACTTGACATACAACAAGGGATCCTCGCATACAAGTCTATGAAGGTAATCTCGAAGTACGTCCGCTCATTTCTTGAAGGACAAGTTCCACCCCAAGCATTCCAATATGTGGTCAAACGTATGCCCCAATTTGCCGAGCAGTCTCGAGCGCAATGATCTTCAGCTGGACTCTGGATCTTGCTAACGAACCTAAAGTGAAGCCATGGACTGCCACACTACCTTTCTGCTTCTCTTTCACCGATTGTCAGGTCACACCCTACCGTCGCTACTTCACCTGCACCGCTCTGGACACACATCCAAGGAGTAGTGCTTACTCTCATTCCCAGGTCATGTCTGCTCTCGAGCCCACTGCCTCGACCCAGGACACTATTCAAGGTGGATGCCATTGTGGCGAAATTATCTACCAAGCCAAAGGTGTGAATCTGTCTACGCTTGCCCAAATGCAATTGGTCAGTAAGTAAATGCGGCCACATCGATTGAAAGGCTGGTGCTGATTATCTTCCCATCCAGATCTGCTTGAGAGATGGAAGGTACGTTCACATATGCGACTTTCCTCTCAAACCCCATAGACGCCCACTTGGACTTTGTCTGTCGTTTTCGCCAACAATACACACACCATGACAGTATCATGACACGAGTACCTGGCGGGTCATTGATTCTCAAAGCCTCCGATGGCACATACGCCCCCTTCACGTACAAAGATAACATCGACGGCAATAAGTCTCTGGGTGCATATCGCTTCAGCTCGACCGTCCGGAGTGGGTGGTATACAGACACATTTGTACACGATGTGGCATGCCACTATTTGGTACTGCCAACGTACCGCATGCTGGCGGAGATATGGTCAGCATCAACATCAATTCACTTGACCTTGAAGCCGTGGGAATCGATATCAAAGAGATAGCTAAGCCGGAGAAGTTGACGTATTATAATGGCAAAGTGAACTTTGCAAGTCAGAAGGGAGAGCCATGGCCGCATGGAACGTGGTGAAGCCTGTTCTAGAATGGCCGAAGGAGGTAGACGGGCGACAGCGGCGATAACATCGACTCACGTGACAAAACTTCAGAGCCCAAGAGATTCAATGTGGACATGTGACGTAGCTGAAACGATGCTTAGAGCCGCAATTAAACCGCCATTACTGCTTATTGTGATCTATAAACTCTTATGCGTAAGCAGCCGTTCTGATGCCAAGGCTTGGGTACCGGTATCTTGAAAGATGCCGAAGTCTCGGGATTTCCGTTGATAGGGCATCCACGCACGTGCAGCGCGACCAGAGTCTCGCTTCATCGTCAGAAATGCCATAGCAGCGTTGGCACTCCAGGCAGTAGAACATCATGTTTGTGGTCGAGATGAGTCCATATAGCTTCGTCCTGCTTTGTCTCCCTGTCTCTGTGTGCGCCCTATGTTATGATGTCCAAGCTGCAATGCGGGTGTACCTTGATCGGATATGTCAACCCTATTTTCGGCTTCCTCCGCATTTAATCATGCCGAAGACTTGCTTTGGTGGCGGCGGTGCCCAGCGTTGTGCATCAAGGATGGATGGATGCTTCTGAAATAGAACCGTTCTTCACATCTCTGCTCTGCTCTGCTCTCATTCATTCTACCAGCCTCTTCCTCACATACATACTACACCAACATGACCTCACAGAATGGAGACACCTACGACGGCGCAACTGCAGTGGGAGATGCCCCGATGCACGTCTCAGGTGCCAACGCCCAGAATAGCATGGGACGACAATCCAGCAGCTCACCTGGACAAGATGGATTCAAGTACAACAAGGGCAAAGCCCACGGCAACACCTTCAACGAAGATGCTGGTCGTATGGAGAGCGTCCTCAAGCCTTCCCCGTACGAGCAAACCACCGGTGGTGGCGGCAGTGGTGGTGGTGACCCTTCTCGCCATCAAGGCACACTCGATGCTTCAAAGCTACCCTTTGTCGACTCCTCCGCCTATCTCGATGTAAAGAGACCTTTCCTAGTCAAAATCAAAGACAATGTCCGGAATGCTCTTCTCGAGCTAAACGAGGAGCTCATCCGAGAAGGTAGAAACCCTTTGATCTCGAAGAAGAAGCCAGGTCAGATCCTTGGCCGCGAAGTCTATTCGGGCTCCTTCGGTCTGTACGAGTATGGCTCTCAACCTCAGATACTGCTCCTGCCTGGAAGATATCCACCTATGCCTTTGGCTAACTGGATCGGCTGTAAGTTGGTTCGAGTAAAGGTGGCTGTCGCCATGAAGTTTGACTGACTTATGCACAACTCTCCCTACCAAATAGGCACCTATCACGGAACATATGACCTCGCTTCCAACTTTCCGCCAATCAAGAGTCAAAGCGACGCAGTCAGCGTCCCAGATGCAAAGCTTGCCAAACTCGGCCTGACCATCGTTCAAGTCAGTCAGAATCAGGCTGCGGTATGCATGTGAGTCAATATGTCCACAACAAGAAAGAAAAGTATGTTACTAATACGTCCTTGAATTGTTCCACAGAGGTACGAAAGCAATGACGATATATTGCTATTGACAAATGCCCCATGAAGCTAACTTTGATATCGATGTCATTAGACCCACAGAACCGCATCTTCGTGGTGAACGAAGGTGGCTTTGTAGCTATGGCTACGAGCGGAGCCTATCGCGTTCTGGCTTTAGTCGACCAAACTCATCTTGAGAAGAAGGTCATCGACAGGTATTCGAAGCAAGTTCTAGGCCATACGCAAACGGTCAGGCTGCCGGGCGGCTACGTCGCTGCTACTTTCCTTGACATCCCTGCGAACAATGTTGTCATTCTGCAAAGGAAGGATGAAATGTTCGTCCTCGGTGCAGGTCAGCACTACCTGACTACAGCCAGCGTAACTATCAGAGGCTTCTACACCTGCGGTGAAGTTCGTAAGTGGCGATGTGTATTTACTTTAGTGTTGGGACTCTCCAGCTTACTTACATATGTGCTTCGCGATTGCAGAGCAAGAGCTTGAAGGTAAGATCCCTTGCTTAGGCAAGCCGCCAAATTACTAACCTGTGAACCGCCTTTAGTCGACAACATTTTCACCAGAGGTCAGTACATGTGCATCATCATAGACGGGCTCAATGCTCGTAGCTGAGCAGAGACTTCTGTTGATCACCTGCAGATCAAGTGCCCGTATACCTCAGGATGTTCCTGCGCTTCCAACTTCTCAAGCCTATGGAATTAGCCAGGCATGGCTACGAAACACCTTTCGATGCTCTTCAAGACAAGACACGCTCTATCCTTACTCAAGTACTGGCGCATCTGGATTACAGTTCCATGGCACGATCCAGGACGACAGCTCCTGACCCGCTGGTCGACTCTCAACACGAAGACGATGCCAATAATGTCTTCGTGTCGGCTGTTCGCACGCAAGCAATGGACGAGGTGCGCACTCTTACGGATCTTCTCATGTACCACTATCTGACTCTTTCTTGCATTCAGCTTCGTGTTATTTCCAGTAGCTACGGTATCAGACTCGAAGATTTAGCCATCATCGGTATGCAGTTTCTTTTCCGTGTGCCCTTCACTGTAATTGCTGACATACGCAACTTCCGTTAGATCGCGCGTTTAAGGGCGAGATCGCCAGCCGCATGGACCAGCTTACTACAAGAGGCCTTGAAGCTCAAGTCGAATCTGCAAATCTGGATAGAGAGAATGCGTAAGTGGTCATCAATCTGAATAAACGGATACCCACCGAGCTAATATTGACTTCCCGTATCAAACAGCAATCGACGCCGCAAGCAAGAAGGTGACGCTAAAGTCCTCGAGCTCCAGAATGCCATGAAGCGAGCTACTGCGGAAACGGATGCTTCAAATGTTATTGCACAAGCACGAGCTCGTGCGGAGGCGAACATCATTGAAGCGCAAGCTCAAGCTCAAGCTACTCGCTTACAAGCGCAAGCCGAAGCCGATGCGATAAGGATTAAAGCCGAAGTCGATTCCGGTATTTCAGATAACTTCGCTCAAGGTCAAGCCAGAAGCCGTATTGAAGTCGATAGAACTCGCGCTTATGGTCCTCGAACCACCTTCGCTCCCTTGGAAGCCCTCAACGCTGGCGGCGTTGCTTTCGCCAGCTTAATGGCTGCAAACTCCCAGCAAGCCGTTACCAAGGCTTGATCTGGCCAGCTCGGCGAGACTTGCAGAGACGAGTCTCCGGCCGGCGCCAGCGATATTTGCACCCGACTTGGAATTGTCAGAGATACCCTAGCGAGCCCGCTAATGCTACATCTTAATGGAAATTCAGGGTACGTCTAGTCTTTGGTTGGAGTCTCATGTTGTAGTGTCTAGTGCTCGTACTCGTGCTATTGTCTCTTACATTATGCCCAAATAATCCAAAAAGAGTGCCTTGAAAAGTTGCTGACAACAACTGCAGCGTCTTGAAAAGGTCCTAATTATTGCATATCAAGTAGGCCTTCGATTGTCCGTTCCACGTCCTCTCCGTTGCTTAAGAGTACAATTTCCAATGTTTCCCGCTCTATCCCAGGGAATATGTTCAGCAGGGTATCGATCTTTGCATTGAAAGTCGCCTGATAATTCTTGTCGGCCGTAGCTTGAACCTCCTCAGCTGGCACTGAGTCATCCAAGAAATCAGCAGCTTGATAGCTTGATCCTCGATTTTGTATAGTGCCCGGCCTAGGAGGATGTTGCTGTTGTGGATTTGGTAGATATCCTGGCTCGTAATGTCCTTGTGCTCCTGGTGGCAATGGTGGCAGGCGACCTTGAGGCGACCTCGGCGAAGCGAGGCTTGCGGTACTTCTGGTCCGCAGCGAAGGCGGCCGTTGCCCACGAGGCGTAGGAGGAGGGTGCTGCTGCTGGTGCCCCATATGAGGCGACAAAGGTTGTTGGTGCTGCCTATGCAGCTGACCCGCTGTGCCTTGCGTGCTTGCGGATTGCTGATGACCAGGTCCAGGATAGCCAGCTATCATTTCACTCTCGCTTCCCATCTCCGTGAAGATCTTTCCTAATGCCTGAAGAGGCTTACTGACTGTCTTTTGCAGATTGTCCGACGAGCGAATGAAGAAATCTCTTGTAGCTTCTGCGGGTGATTGCGAACGAGGAGGACCTTGCTGTGCAGCATGCAGAGATGCTTCAGCTTGATATGATGATCGCTTTTCGTTCATAGGTTTCGTAGGTGAATTTGGCACGGATTGGGAACCAGGTGCTGTGGCTCGACTTGATCCTTGGACAGGCTGTGATTGTGAGGAATCCTTCTCCTTTTGAGCGGGCGGCAATTCCTGCTGATCATCATCAGATGGCAGCGCTCTAATAGCTTCCTCTACGTTTTGTTCGAATTGTTCCTGAGTGATATTCGATAAACTCGAGCCATCCATAGTCTCAATGAACGAAATAGCAGCATTCAGAGACGATAGGTAATATCCATTTTCGCCCGCTAGTCTATCTGGATTACGAAATCGTTGGATGTATTGAACGTTCGAAATTAGATGATCTGGATTTGCGCGAAGTACCACGAGGATGAGAAAGGGAATGAAGGTGTCTGCGCCGTCTTCTAGACTTAGATGTCGCATTAGGCCTGTCGTGCATGATATCAGACGAAATGAGTTTGCATTAGCTTCTCCCAGAGGTGGCTAGCGCGATCTTCGCTGCATGGGAAAAACCTACCAAAGATGACTTTGCAGGAATTGAGTATGCAGATCAGCTTGTCCCTCGGCGCCTTGTACATGTTGATCTTCCTCATCTCTGTTCCATGTGAGCAGTCTCAGTACTGGGGTTCGTACAGACGTACTACCCTCGCAGGAACTCACCTTGCTTTGCAAACTCGACAAAACTAGCGGTATCTTTGTGTTCTGGTAGGTCCAGATGTTCTTCGCTGACCCATTGGAACAGTTTGATGCGTTGAGAAAGGACATGATCCCTTTCTAAATCGTCTGTCTGGGTAGTTGCTTGTTGTGCGGGATCTAGAGCCGGTACGAAAGTCCTGTTGGGAAACGAAGCAACACATCAGAATTTGGCGCTGGCGCTCGTTTCGGGAAGTAAGGACCCTCTTATGGCCAGGCTATGCCAGGAGCTTCATTAGCTACCAAGCGAAAGACTCACAAATGAAACACTCTGTTCATGACTAGCTTCTCCATTCCTTCAACAGCATTATCGAATTCCTGCTCGCTGTCATTTCTCCATATCTCGTTTTCCCTCATTTTGATGGCTATAAACTATAAATGTATCCAATGGGAACGAGAATGAAGAAACGAAAAAAGCAAGGTCAGCTTGTGCAGAAAAAGACCCGTGACTGTCATGTGTGTTCCTCCACTTAATCGATAAGTCGCGCAGAACGGTTCGCCAATTGACATGGCTGATCTTCTCGCGAGAGAAATTCGACACAAGGGTAATGAAGGGAAAAGATTGTGAGGATCGGACAGGGAGGAAACGCTTGGAAACTCACATCTAAGAAATCGTTAATGACCCTAATTTGATCATTCACATTCCACATTTTCTTACTAAATTCCCTAAGGAAGCTTCTCAAATATTTGGCAATAGGCTCAGCTGATTTATTTCTCATTTGATCAAGGAAGAAATTGAAGTCGAACGCAGGCTGTATCACGCTATTTCCTCCTGATTGTCCTTCTTGCCCTGCGGCGTTGTTGGTGGAGTGATGACTTGAAGTTTCGTCCCCTATTATACCGGCACTTTCTGTTCCTGCTGCTTGTTGAACTATTTGAGCTGCTGCTTTTGCAGCTGCTGAGGTGTTTCCTCCTTTCACTTTACTATTACTGCTTGTTGTTGAGGAGGAGAGTTCGTTATTCATGCCGCTATTAGGGAATTCTTCGCCTAGTATATGATCATCGTTATCTCTGATTAAAATCACAGGAGCAGGTTTACCCCTTGGTGGATTTCCAGATTTACTATCAGGTGATTGAGATTGGGGTGTTCCTTGATTTGACCCTGCCGCTGTTACTTGTGTGTTAGAGGCCGATGAAGAGGATTGAGGCATAGGCGTATTAGACCTCGATGGCGTATTCGAATTGCTATTTGAAAAGTCACGTTTACGAAATGCGGATGCTATTGTAGCTAGTGGATTTGAAAGTACATTCCCAGTTGAGGATGACGAAGGAGCTTTGTTCATGTTAGATGATGATGGTGATGTTGTTGATGGAGACGTGGTAGATGGAGAAATGGTGGTACTTGTGGAAGATGGAACTCCTTGTGGCTGAGCTGTCGTTGATGATAATGATGATGACGGTTCTGATGCTGGTGCTGGAGCTGGCGGTGATGATGACGATGATGATGATGCAGGTGTAGCGTTACGCTCTTTCTTGGAAGGAGTAGGCGGAGGCGTAGTATCAGAATACTCCAGAGCAGAGGACTGTGCCTGTGAATCTGAATCTCCATGCTTAATTGGTGGTTCAGCACTGTTTGCTGTCGTGGGTGTTGTCGCCAACGTTGTCGACGACGTCGTCTTATCAGGTCTAAAAGGGTCGAAATCATCAAAGTCCATCGTTACTTGAGGTAGAACAGCACGGCTATCATCCTGTTTAGGTGATGACGATGATGATGCTGATGAAGGTTCTATGATGAGAGTGTTATCATCACCACCACCTTCATCGCTTGAACCAGTCGTGGTAGCAGTAGATGATCTTCTCCTCCATGCATCCCGCTCTTCATGGTCATGGTCATGATGATCATCAGCATCTTCATTCACGGTAGCGGGAGCTGCTTCTAATGGGGGAGTAGCAGCCCATGGATTGACAGTGTTCAGGTCGTTGTCATCGTGCTGAGTGGCCATCTTGCCATGGCTTGACTTTTGATACTGATATGAATGAGGCTTGCATTGCATTGCAGCGTGGCCCGCTTCGCTTCGCTTGCTGGAGGGTACAGGCGGCAAGAAGGCAATCGAGCGTCTCGATACACGCATGTCCTGCATTTTTAGCCTTGTATACAAGAAGGGATGGTCATCTAGAAGGTGTATAGCAGGTTACAGGCAATACTAAGGACAGTCTAAGGGATCTGAATATCTTCATTTGCCTGATTCCTTGATGGAGTAGAACTGCGACGACGACAAAGCACAATCAATCGCTTGCTCGATCACTCTCTGCGGTATACGTCGACTACAAAGTGATCTGACGGGCATTGCAAGCTGTTTCGGCTTAAACTAGCTAAGTGATGACATCGGTTATCGAGACTCATACAAGACACACAGCACTGGAGTGTTAGATATGTCTTTCTCCGATCTTTCTTTCTCCACACTGCTGTGGGTATTGAAACACGTGACTCTATCACGCGCACATCGCCAAGGAGAGGATACAAACGAGGACAGGGTTCAGAACAGGACAGGACACGACCTACCTTACTTTCAGTACTCACTCCACCTGCTTACGTATTCCACAGGACACTCGACTCTCCCCTGCAAGGCTTACAGATACATTGGAGAGCCTCGACCATCATTAGCGCTTCTCTCTTGGATCAGTCCAAAGGAGTGAGGGGTGTGTCCAAAGACTAATAAAGTCAGGGTGGGATCTTTCATTTTTAATTCCATTTCATTCTCATCTTTTCATCTTTTCATTCTTCTCTTCTCATTCAATTCACTTCAATTCACATCTCTTAATCCTACCTACCTACCTCCAGACGATTTCATCAGGCTACAACTACTACTGCCTACACCATGACATCCCCTACCCTATCATCAAGCATGGCTTCGCTCATGGCAGCTGCTGCAGCTTCGAGGAGCAACGACAACTCAAACACTGAGACGTATCGACCCAAGGTACTCGTACTCTGCTTTGATGGTACTACCAATGCATTTGACGAGTGAGTAGTCTCTACAATCCATTTGTCTTGATTCGGTAGTTGACTGAACACACCGCCTCTTACCTTCTTCACACTTCACAAATGTGATACTTGTTCATGTCTTCTCTTGTTCATTGTCTCTTCTCTTCTCTTGTCTCTTTCCCTCTTCCTTTCCTTCCTCACCTCTCCTGATGTCCGTCCGGACGTCTCTTCTTCCCTATCTCTTTCTCCCTGCCATTAACCCTCCTTCCCAAACATCACGCTTTCGAACCGATAACGCACTGAACTTCTCTCCTCTCTTCACTTCCCTTTCGTCCTTCTCTTCATGGTGAGTGATGGGTCTTTGCAGCACAAACACAAATGTAGCCAAATTCTTCCAGCTGCTCGATAAGAGTGAGCCTTCAAAACAACTGTGCTATTATCAAGTGAGTCTCCCTTGCACTTTCTATCTGTGGCCTTGTTCCTTCCTCGTCTTCCTTTTCAATTCTTCTTTCTTCTCTCTTTCTCTCTCTCACCATCCTCCTCTGTTTACCCACCCTTCTTCTCCCTTCCTTCTCATCTGTCCATCTTCACCTCATCATGAGCTCTCTCTTTTTCCCCTCATTATCCTGCTTGACATCACAATGCTGTCCAGAGAAGGCTGGTCAAATACTGACCCTTTTTTTCGTCTTCATCCTTCTCTTTCCTTCCCAGCCCGGTGTCGGTACATAGTGAGTTCTTTTTTCGTCCATGAAATCTTCATGATTCCATGTTGTGGGAATGTTTTAGATTGGATGACTGACTGCAAATGATTATCGTGGTTTATATAGCACCCTCCCTTCTGTCGTTACTCCCATCACTTCATATCTGACAAAGTTGATCGACATGGTGAGTTCTTCTTCTTCTCTTGAAACAGAAGCTTCACTCCTCTCATCTTTGATTAGCGGAAGTAGATTTTCTCTCTTTGAGGTACATATAGCTGATCTTGTCTTGCCTTTTGTCGTCGCCTTCTTCTCCTATGTGGTTCGTTCATTCACTGACTGAACTGGCAGGGAGTCGCTTGGTTCTTTGCTACTCATGTAACTGGTAAGTCGGCGCGGCCCAGAGAAAAGAAAGAAAGAAGGAGGATTCAAAGATGAAAGAAGCCTGTGCTGATGAGCGAATTTATGTCTCTTTTATGTGGTGGCGGTTTTGTTTCTCCCAGGAGGATACCGTTTCATAGCAGATAATTATCTCCCAGGAGACAAAATTTGTCTGTTTGGTTTCTCAAGAGGTGCTTATACTGCTAGAGCACTTGCTGGAATGATTGAAAAGGTAGGGCTGATACCTGCTAACAATCATGAACAATTGCAATTTGCATGGGTGAGTGAGGTTTCTATTTGACCTTCACGAAGTTCTCCCGAAAAGACCTACAGCGTCTCTTTTTCCCCCCACTCACTCTGCTATTAGCAAATGTACAAGGGAAAAGATAAGGAATCTTTCAGACTTGCTAAGAGCTTCAAGGAGACTTTCAGTCGAGATGTTGATGTTGATTTCGTTGGCGTCTGGTGAGTCTGCATCATTACTCATTTGCTTGTCCTTCTGCTTCTTGTACGGCGTGCAAAAGCTGATTCCACGCACAACCTCCAAAGGGACACTGTCAGCTCCGTCGGAGGTATCATCGAGCATCATTACCCTTACACTGCCAAGAACAAGAGTATTAAGATCTTCAGACACGCTCTAAGTCTAGATGAGAGACGAGTGAAGGTGAGTCCTTTGTAATTTGAAGTAAGCTGTGAGGCGATAGTGGTTCTGATGCATGTCATTGTCATCAGTTCGCTCAGAACAGGTATCACGCCAATACTACCAATCTCGCCGACGCCAAAAATGATCCTGAACACGCTAGCGCTCCATGCGTCGTCACTGGATCGGATGGAAAACCTTGCTATCAGCACGATAGCTGGAGAGCAGATGTCAGAGAGGTCTACTTTGCTGGCGATCATACTGTGAGTCTTACCTACTAATGACTGGCCAAAGGCGTCCGTGACTGACTTCTTTTTGACCTCTATAGGATGTTGGAGGCGGTAGCGTCAAAGACAGCGAGCCTCGACAGCTCTCGAACATCTCTCTGTGAGTCGCTTCTATTGATGAAGAAAGGTGGAATCGGCTGACAGAAGATGGCTTCCTGCTCGGACAGCATGTGGATGGTCTCCCAAGTGGTGAGAAGTGACGTAGGCATCAAGTTCATGGAACCCGCCTTTACAGACTTCGTAGTCGAGTATGATCAAGCATTCAGTCCTACCCTTCTCACCACTGATCTGGGCGCGTTGGGAGATCCAAACCAGCGAGGAGCCGACCTAGGTGTTCCTCCACATAAAGCGAACATTGGCGGCGCGCCTTACTATGCCAATGCTAATATTGTACCCGAAGTCAATGATTCACTCGCTATCAAGAAGCTAGGCGGTTTCTTTTCTGTCGCCCTCTGGTGGATTTTGGAATGCTTCCCTTTCAAGAGGAAGTATCAGGATTTGAGCGATCCCAAGAAGAAGTGGAGGGTTTCCTTTTGGTGAGTAGTATTTTGACACGCTTATCGCGATTGTATATATCGTTTGAGCGTATGCTGATAGTCCTTGCTGTATGACATGATGTCTTTACTACAAGGCCCCACTTTGGTAAAGCTAGAACTGTAGCTCCTGGATCTCTCATTCATGAAAGTGTCAGAGACAAGATGCTTATGACCACCGGCAAGCCTTATAAGCCTAAACCTATTCTTCCTCGAGATATCGAATTTGTCGGCAATGACCGATAGATGGATTACCTATAAAGCCAACCAAATGCGGGAATAGACTGGTCTCTCTAAGCAAAAATTGAACTGGGACAACAGACCAGGAAGAGCGTCTGAGTGCAAGTATAAGAGTAGTTGGTTGCAGTATAGGAAAAGTGGTGATAAAAGAAGTGTGTAGTTTGGTGTGCTGTTGTCGTTGGTCTAAATTTCCTAGTCTGGCTGGTTGTTGCAGACTTTGATGGGAAGTTGTAATTTGCATTAGGTTCGAGAGTGTTGGTGGTGCGTTGCAATGCTATAGAGAAATGATTGTTGCTGGAACCAGGCTATGCTATGAAATGGTCCGAATAGAAAGACCAGTCGTGCGAAGAGGACGCTGAAGAAGCTCGATCTCGTTCGCCTGCTGCACCGGAGCATGCTTTTTTGCCAGGTGAGCCAGATTGCTTTTGTCTCCATAACAGCATCAAGAACCAATCATGGCCTCAATGCCATTAGCAAGCACTTCTCGAGCAGTCTTTGCTCCAGCTACATCCTCGTCAAGCCGGTTGTTAAGGCGGCAGCTCCTTCTTCAAGCTGGGTATGCAGCATCCAGGCCAATTTCATCGACTTCCACATCGACGTCCATCTCTATATCACGATCCAGAAGACAGCAGAGGCAATGGCAAGCATCACAATCTCAAGTCTACTATCAGTCATGTCGGCATTCATCATCAACAGGAAAAGGAATGGGAAGTCGAACATTGGCTGAAGAATCTCATGTGAATCCAAGCACAGGAATAGGAGGCAGCAATACAGAGCAAAGTTTCTTCTCGCGCTCAACTACCAATGCAGGTGGTTCTGGTAAATCACTAGTCTCATCATCTACGCCATTGAATAAAGTAGATGCTAGACATGCCAGCCATACGAGTGGATCGGCTGAAGTGAATTGGATCGCGAAACAATTGGAAATGATGGAGAGGAGGGATAATATGAAGAATGAAGCGCCGATTAAGGTAGGATTTGCAATTCTTCTCTCTTCACGAACCGTGCACGAACATGCTCGTGACTGGTGATCACAAGCTGGATAATGCTGATTTGCTTTGCTTATGCCTAACTTTTTCTCCTAATGCGATCATGTGTCAATCAATATTAACAGCAAGACGAAGATTTGCCATTCGGTGAGTCGTCCTGATTCCGATGACCTTTCACTGGTCACATGATTTGTCTGACCTTGCTGTTTTTATCACTGCAGCTCTATACGTACCACCACAAACGGTGCCGTTCAAGCTCTTTTCAGAAAGATGGTTGACCTACTGGGCCGGTCGACTGCAGAACGTAGCACAGTCTTTCAGAGCGTAAGTCGAAGTCCAGGGTAGTGCTCATGTCAACGGATTTATAACGCTTACATCTCCGATGTCTTTGTTATCTTGCCGCGTTACACAGTCTTCGCGGCGTCTTCGGCTTGAGGAAATATCAGCAAAACAAGAAGAAGCTGGTCACCGAGCAGTTCATACCTCTTTACCAGGCCATTTGCCGAGCTCAAGCTGTGTAAGTGGTCTCGTCGCGTATTCGCTGCTGCCTGGGTACTAAGCTGATCATATGCAACCTATTTCAGGGGTGACCTCAAACCGTTACAAGGGCGCATTTCCTATTCACTCCGCGAGAACATCATCACAAACCTACGCAAGCTATCAGATCGTTCACCAAACGCAAAATTTGACTGGAAATGGCATGGTTTAGAAGGAGCTAAAGTAGTTTCAGCACGACAAGTAGAATTCAATAAAGATCAAGCAACACTTCAAATGACATTACGTATCGAATCAAAACAAAGTTTAGAAATTCAAGATTCAAGAGGAAATTTAATTGTTGGATTTGGAAATCATAATCAACCTACTAAAGTTGTGGAGAATTATGTTTTCCAAAATAGACTTTATTTAGGTGATAATGAACCTTGGACTGCTGTTAAAGCTATTCCTACCCTTACTCCACTACAAGCTATTGGAAAGACGGATACTAGACTACAGAATGTAAAGCAGAAAAGAAAGATAGCTTTGACTGTGTCGGCGTAGTTTCGTCGGGTAGCTAGCTATCTATACCGGTTTTCTTGCGTTAAGCCTGTCATACAGAAGTAACAGTACTACAATAACACTATCGGGAGCCACCCAAAGATTCGAGACAACAGCTGTCATAGACCAGCAAAGATGGCATCTATGTCATCTTCTGCTGCTACACGCTTGCGCTTCTTGACCTTCTTGACTTTAGCCGCAACTTCAGGTGAAGGCACAGCTGTCAGCGTCGGCTGAGCCTGTGGCTCAGGCTTACGATCATCTAGAGCGCTCGTATTTGTTGCTGAAGCTTGCATTGTCGCTGATGGATCTACCGGCTGGCTTACAACCACTTCTTCCCGCATTTCTGCTGTCTGGCTTTGCGACAACTTGGACTTTGTAGTCTCTGCTTGTCTCGTCAATGCTGGAGACTGCGTCCGCGATGGTACAGTCGAAGAGGCAGCCGAAGCAGAAGTAGATGCAATGCCGTGCGTGTTCTTGGGACTTTTGCTACTACCTTTCGGCGCCGTTGCAGTCCAGTATTTCCGCAATTCGCGTGGAAGCGTTGTGATGTGACTATCTAGATTCAACGCTATTTGCGACTGATTCGTGAAATCCACTAGTCAGCGTGCTTACGAGGAAGCAACAGGATAAGTAGATTAAGACTTACTTTCTTCTTGGGCGATGCTCGAAGTAATGATAGAAACACTTGACATTCATCATTGAGACATGTCCATATGGTGTGTAGTCTTGCCATTAGAGCTTTCAGCGTCATAGCTACAGGCATAAAGAGTGCGGCTCGTAACAGTTGCTGAGCGGCGCTGCATGATCAATCGTATATATTAGTAGGGGAAGAAGCTTTTGACATGTATTCGGGTAAACAACGTACGCAGCGGCTTTCGTGTGGAACGTTACAGTCTAGGTAGGAAGCGCACTTCAGATATGTCATTAGGCATAGCAACAGAGGCAGACACACCTGATCTAAGAAGAGGAGGACTCGCAGGATGTTCTCACTTAGTAAGAAGAGTGCATTTCCTGTAATCACTGGCTGCTTGTCCCTGTGGACGATGCAATAACAGTTATTTAGCATAAAGACTTGTCGCCACGAAGTTGACAGAGAGCTTACTCTACTGTCGGCAAGTTCGGTATAATACCGCCTTCGAGCTGCTCGAGCAGCCTCAGCGACACACGCTGAGATCCAGAGACGTGCCTCCACCAAGTAGCAGACTTGTGCTGGTTCTTCTGCTTGTAGCGGATCTTCTGCAGAAGTGTAGACTCGGTCTTGAGCATGATCGAGAGTCTGTTGATTTGCTTGATGCAAGTGGAGGCTCTTGCTGGGTGATAGAACGGTATACGCTCTTCGTTGTATGTTTCCAGAAGCTCCACTGGCAGCTGGGGAAGTTCTCTCGTTATAGCCATATTCTTCAGATTGGAGTGGATGCGAGAAACGAGCATGGTCAACTTCGGCTTTCCAAGAATGCCGCCTTTTGACCTTGTACTGAATTGCCGAAGTCGACACCTTTGTCGACAGAGCAATGGAGCTCGAAAGGCCGCGATATGACACCTCACAAGATACCGCGAGGCAGTCGAATGGAACAGTAGAACACAATCTCGGTCCTGCACCTCTGCCGCCCGACTTTGCAGCCGCACTCCGACAGCAGCAGCAACCAGCATCATCAACAGCGACATCAACATCACGGCAGTCAGAGTCAAGCGATAGACAGCAGCATTCAGCCAATGGCATGCCTGATACAGGACATTCACTAGAACGGGTATCTACCAATGGATCCGCTCAAGATGTCGCGTCTCTTGTAGGTGGCTCATTCCAACCCTTTCGAAGCTCAAGCATGCACTGTCCCACTGCCAGCATGGCATCAAAAGCGAAAGGACAAGGCTAACAATAGACTGCTATCTTTATGTACACAGGAACTAGTCACTTCCCTCGCTGCGACCGAGAACAGCTTCATAGAGACACTGCATAGTCTCATACGTCGGAACTTCTCAAGCGCTCTCCGCTCTCAAAGTGGTGGTGGCGCTTTGATCAACAACGCCAGTACCGGCGACGACATTCTTCGTGCTAGCACTTCATCAGCAGGCGACAACGAGCGCGTCTCGAATGACGAAGATAGATCACTACAGCCTCTACTTCAAGACCTACGCCTAGCATGCACATCTCTTGAAGAAGATCCTTTCGCTGGCGCCGAAATGCGACAAATTATCGCGACTTCCAAAGACGGAGCTAGTGCATTGCAAGAGATTCGGACCCGCTTAGACTACCTGACGCCCTACTTTCCTACTACTTCAGAAGCATCTTCGTCAAGTGCGACCAATGCGACTGCGCAAGCGGCCAAGAATCTAGCCTCTATGCTAGCTATGGTTAGGCGACTTCAAGCTCTTTACAAGGCTTCTCCATCACTAGCATCGTCGCATAATCACGCGACACCTTTACCTACACCTGGCATAGAAGGCCGCTTCTCCTTTGACCTGCTTGCTGATAACAATAAGTCAGTACCTGAAGCATCACAAGAGGTCTACTCAGCACTTCACAAACAAGCGAAAGCACTTCAATCCGCAAGCCTGTCTCGTCAGGACTCGCAAGATAGCACCACGAATGTAGTTCGAGCTGTTGAAGAAGCTGAAGTGGAGTTGCTATGGGGCAGAATGAGCGATTTGCTAGGCAATACAATGCATGTGCTCAAGATGGATACGCCTGCTCGGACACCTATGCTAAATCAATCTACAACCACGCAAGAGTACTTATTCGGCGCTACACCAGCTTTGAACAATGAAACTGGGACATTCGATAATCAGAATGCCTTGCCGGAATATTCTTCCCTTGAACCTCCCTCGTACGATAGTGGAGATCTCCAAGACGGGGCGGATGAGTACACCGACGCTAAGGAGGCTATGGAAGGGAATGCCCGAACAACGAGTCCGAGGGTGAGGACGGCCACGAGAGGTCCTACCTATCCTGCCTCAGACGAGAAGATGCAACTGGATTTAGACCGGATGGCATCCGCCATTGAGCGACTATACGTCTCAGCACCTCAACTCGCCAATCAAAGAGTGGACGCAGTACATATAAATAACGAGTCACGACAGCAAGTGCGAGAAATGCAGCTTGCGAAACTAGGAACCGCTATTGAAAGACTATGCAAGGGTAGAATGGAAGATCAAAGAGCTTCACTCTTGCAACAGCAGCAAAGCAGTAGTGCTAATCCTTTTGCTACTGCGAGAAGTAGATCAAAGAGCAAAGAACAAGATATGAAGAAGGAAAGCTTGGATAAATTACTTGATGAAATTGACAGAGCCGCTGCGAGGACTTTGGATGGACAACGTGCTACCATGAATGGAAGACAGCAGGAAGCCTTGAACGCCGCAAGGAAGACAGCGAGATTAGCTGCTGTACGTTCGCATCTCAGTTGTTCCAGGTGCTTGCTGTCGCTAGTAAAGCTGACGAGTGCTACGTGATCTAGGCTGATCTGCATATCGACAAAGAAGAGATCGCGTTCAAGGACTATTTGATGGAGAGCGCTGGCAAAGGAAGGCTCACGAGTCAAGACGCATCATTCACGCTGGGAAATCCCCCAGCTTCAGCTGGACAATCTACCTTCGCTTCCAAACTAGCTATGAAACGACGTTCTTTGGCTCATATATTCGACGAAGACTCATCTGCTTCGACATCTGAAGGAGAGAAGAGGAACAGAATCAGGTCTAACTCAGTTGGTGCTACACCCGCTCCTCCGATGCCTGCTATACCTGCGAACTTCACTGCCGAAACGAAAGGCAGGCCCGCGATTAAGAAGAGATTCTCCGTTACTCGCTTACTTTCGTCTGGTAAAGAGTCGGCTACTTTGCTCACTGCCCCAGGTGTCAGAAGAAGCTCTAAATCCAGTCCTAGCAATTCAAGGCCTACGTCGACATATAGCCCTGGTGAGTCCTGTATTGGCAGCCTTTGTGTGAAAGTCGTAAGCTGACGCGTGACAACACAAAACAGGACTGATGCAGCTCACATACACTATTGAGGAAATGACCAACCTAGGCTCCATGATCCTGCAAGTCTGGGACTCTTCAGCAAGTACAGAACCGCAAATCAACCCTGAGCCAATGTCTATTAGCCTACTCGACTCACGAACGGTGCAGGTCAACCAACCCGATGTGCAAAGCGCGCTTGACGAATGTACGAGATTGAATCTGACATCGGAAGCGCAAGCTTCTCTGGTGGGCAGCAAGCCGTTGGATCTACTTTACAAAGCCGATCATTACGAGATCAAGATACCGACAGCAGTTTCTACGCAATTTACACGAAATCGAGATGATTTGGAGATTGCAGTGCCATACTCTGCTCAAGATTTCAGAAAGCATCAGCCGAGAAGCTTGACTTGTACTTCGTGCAGTGCTCAGCTTGCGGAGCTTTCGAACGTCACGCGATATAACGATCTTCCATCGGAGCACTGGGCTGAGTTGTTAGACGCGTGGATGTGCCACCCGGATCAGACACTCTCGAAGGATATCATCGAGAAAGGCAACAATATTTGGCCGCAGGCCAACCAGGCTCTCATTAGTACGACTGGAATCGTGCTAGCTACAGCCAACACCAAAGGATGGGTCATTGCTGAGGAGCTAGAGGTAAGCTATTCGTTCCACTTCCTCCACCTTCTTCCGCACAGAGAGCCGGCAGAGACATCAGCGGAAGGACTTACAAGAAGGTCGGCGATTGGCTTTTGACGGAACTGCCGCAGAACTCTCAGCAAGTTCAGCTGTAGTCTCCTGACCCTCCTACCATCGCTGTACCGATACAAGAGTCCGAGATTAATCACACTACAAAGGTCATCCCGATCTCGAGATGACTTTTGAAAATGCTCAATCGACAATACAGACCTCCTCTCTCGCTCAAAGTCCTCTTGAATTGGTGGCTACGTTGACTGACACATTCGCCTTACTCCATTTCGTATCACTATACAGCCTGTACACCATTCTGACGGCAAGTGGCTAATTGCAAAATGCAAATCATGCCGAGCTTTGGTCGGGCGAAGCTCGCCAGGACCGACTCGAGATATAAACGATAAATCGGCATATGTTCGCTTTTCCAAATTTGCTATACAGCCTGCAAGGTGAGCTTCCCTGCCCGAAGTGTATAGAAACATAGCTAATGACGTGCTTCTGTAGTACGAGCTTCATGCCTATATGCCCGCTATCTCTACACGTGACTGCGACGCTGCTCGAGACTTCACTCGCCCGGGCCATCCACCGCTTTGTAATCGAGGACGAGGAGGAAGGCAATAATCAGCTTATTGTGAGTCATCCATTACCGGGGAAGTGGTACGGGCAGACGTTGACATTGGCATCGCAGCTCTGGGTCTTTAATCCATATATCCGGCTCTTCTCCAACCATCCCACTTTCGAAAGTTCCACACCTATCAATGCAGCCAAGATATTGTATAAGGCTGGAAAGCTTGCAGAGTCAGTGACATCGTACTGTAATTTGGGTACATGTGCTTCTTGCTGATCAAGCCTCCTATCTTACAGCTCCGACATTGTTCGCTTAATCGGCAACGCGGAACATGAAAGTCTTATTTACCCACGTGGTGTCTGCCATCAGCTCACTGAGCTGCTTCAGGCGAGCACTTCAATCTATCCCCGCTCTCATCAGAAGCTGGGAGAGTGGGACGTTGGCTGGCTCGAAAGAGATATAGGACGACGTCGCTGAAGCACTTAAATCATTCACGAACTATTACGCATGCATGTGACGAAACGAATATGTTCAGTGGAGTACGGGAAGCAGTACGTTGCAGAGCATGCCCCGCTCGGAAGAGGAACGATAAGCTTGTGGTGTCGACGGGAGTTCCTGCCTATTCTACATTACATCCGAAGTCAAGCTACAATTTCTGTTTCTTATTGTTCAAGCAAGAAGTCCTTTGTTCGCGCATGTTACGTTTATGTTTCAGTCTTTGTTGAAGTTGAGTAGATTCGTCAACTTGATGTTGTATGCTACTAGTTTCTATCTCTCCATCGTTGATACCAGGCTAGCCTGCAAATCCAGCGGCCGGCAAATGGCGCAGGTCCTATACAATGCAGCTTTGGCCACTTGTAGACTATGCCGGCCTGCGTTCGTATTCCAAGCAACCGACGTAGCTCAAAAATGCAAATTGATTATGTAAAGAGACCCTTCCGCTACTTCTGGAGTCTTTCTTATCGCCAGTCGGACTTCGTCTGTCGTAGCGCTGCGTATAGCCGTTCAAGGTGGAGCGATCTTCCGCCAGATGTATGATACGAGCGAACTGCTGATCCGTCAAAGCGGATGCAAAAACAGAGGTGGCTTCTTGAGTCGGCTGATATGAACTTGCCAAGGACGGATTAGGCGGCAGGGGTATCGGTTCCACCGTTGTGTACGCGCGAAGTATGTTTGTTATGAGTTCAGGTGGTAGCTTCAGGAGAGGACAAGAGCCAGCCGGGGGTGTGGCAGCTTTGGGTTCAGGCGAGGAGCTTTTGCCATTAAGAGCGCCGTTTACATGGCTTTTGATGCTATATTCCGCCTTTGGCGTTTGAGCACCTTTGGTCAGTACCGTGGCCACAGCGTAGTTCTTGACCATCTCGTCCATCGCATCCTTTATCTCCTGTACATTGGGTGTGACAGGACGAGCGTGGCTGAGTATACGTGCTACAGGTAATAGCTGCAAGGCGGCATGTCGAGTCGCTTGCCGTAGTACGAAGTTCTTCGCTAATGCGTCGGAAAGGTAAGGCTTGATTTGGGCGAAAGGAAGATCGTCCCCAGTAATGACTCTGTCTTCGTGTTCTTCTAATTCGTCCTCTAGTTTAGGTGCCGGGGCACTCCTCACCTCTCCTGTTGGCTCGCCTTCGTCGTCCAGTACCGGTATCTGCCGGTCATTTGCTGCGAGTTCTAAGCGGAGTAGACTCGTATTTAGACCCGCATATACGACTTTGGCAAGTCTATTGACGCCAAGACTATCTGTACCTAGAGCATTGGCGTTGAGCTAAATTCACACAGATCACGGTAAGCGGAATGCCATGGCACCGGACCAATTTACGACCTCACCTCTAGATGCTGTAGTCGACCTCCCTTTTTTGGATCGCTTAGCCAGCGAGCTATGGTTCTAGCATCTTCTGGCTGTAAGCCACAGGTATTGAACTGGAGTTGCACTAGAGAAGTAGGTTCCAGATGGTGTAACAGCCATTTCATCGATGTTGGCTGTTCGCCTATCTTTGCGTTGTTCGTGAATGATAGCGAGACCAGCGAGGAGGACGGATGGGATAAAGCAGTCGATAATAAGTATGTGGTACTTTGGTTTGTAAGTGATATATCGTTATTTGACAGGATAAGATCTTGCACTGTCGGCAGCTGAGATTGTGGCGGCGCAGATGGCAGCAGTAGAAACCGCACAACTGCATCAAGACCTGCATCCGTTATTCCATTCGAGGCTGTAGGAGATTGTTCAGCGATGAACTTTACAGACTGTCCGATGTCAATGCTCACAGAGATTCAGCTCTCTTAGCGGCGCAATAACCCGGCCACGCTTCCGCAAGTCCAGCAACCCGGAGCAGAGAGCTGTGACGCCCTCGTCTCTTAGCTGGTTGTGGCTTAGGGTGATGCGCGTGCAGAAGGGATTGTGCGAAAGTGCGCCTATATATGTAGACTTTATGTCAGTATTGCTGTTTGCTTGCTGGACATGATGCTGCTGGAAGATCGCCCACGTAGCACAACCATTGCTCCCGAAACACCTTGAAGGCCGGCATCATGATAGGACAGATGCTGCAGCGAGACGCTGACCGCCATCTAGATCTTCCACAGATGATCAGGACTGCCGTGTATATGCACCTGCTCTGAGAGTGAAGGCAAGAGAGCAAGTAGAGAGAAGGTCAGCTCGCCACCACCTGTACAGAGGAACCTCGATCACGTAGCCTGAGCCGCATAGATATCATCTTGTGATGCTCTGCTCGTCACGATACCAACTATCTGTATACCTGCCTCTTTACTGACGTGCTGTCACCTGCATTGACTCTACGCGCTCCCGTGGCTACGAGAAGAATACAGAGGAGAACCGCTGCGAGCCGCATTGCTTCCAAATTATGACTTCGACCGACGAGGTCCTGCACAAAGATGCACCTTACATTGTCTTTTCTGACTTCGATGGTTCGTCTAACTGTCCTACAGTTGGTTTTGATGCTGGCTGACCATGCTCCCAGGCACAATCACGATGCAGGTGAATGCGACTCCCTCAAGCGGTCGGCTATACACGGTTCCCATAATGCTAAATCTGGCTCTATGCTACTTATTCTTCTCAAATACCTTATCAGGATAGCAACGACTAGTAAGCTCGAGAAAGATCATCATCATGTAATTGCGAAGGTGCTGAAGTCTGCCTTGTAAAAGTATGACAGATGTGCTTGGCTTCGGTCCAGACAAGCGAAGAGAAGTTATGGGTGACATCGCAAAGGAGAAGGTACACTTCAGAGATGGCTTCCGTCAGATGCTTGAATCTATATCAGCGAGACACACGCTGGAAGAAGGCAAAGCGCTTTTGAAGCGAGGTAAGCATCCGCAGGCAGCACTCTAAATGATGAAGTTTTTGTCTTTCTACGAAACAGAAGCGTAAGCTGACATGACCACTGTATGTGCAGACATCAAACTTGATCCAGGGTTCAAGGACTTTTTCGGTAAGTCTGCGCTCGTGGAGGCCTTGTAATATTCAGCTTGCACAGCTCGTCTTGACGAAAGTGCCCCCCTTCTCACACAGAATGGTCGAAACAAGCGAACGTACCAGTAGTAGTCGTCTCATCCGGCATGGAACAAGTAATACGTACAGTTCTAGAAAATCTACTAGACCCCGAAGACGCGAATAGAATGGAGATCATTGCGAACAAAGCCATCGTGCATCCGGATGGCAAGTTCGATATTGAGTTCCGACATCCAGAATCAGGATATGGACACGACAAGAGCAAAGCTTTGAGAGTATATAGAGAGCTCTCTCCAAGACCTACGATATTCTTCTGTGGAGACGGTGTCAGTCGCGTACCTGTCCAACTGAAACTGTATAGCTGACTTTACAACCCCGCCATTTTATCTCCGATTAACAGGTCAGCGATATGTGCGTCCATGAACGTTGTGTGACGCTGTGCCAGTACTGATGTATTAATATACACCAGGTCGGCCGCGAGAGAGGCAGACGTGCTCTTCGTGAGCTGTCCTGGGGGTGTCAAAGGCGACCTAGCCAAGTATTGCGACAGGTACGAACTGGACTATCTGCCATTCAGCAGCTTCCTGGAGGTACTTCATTTACTTTTGCACCGATTTTGTGCTTGCGAATGCTGATTTATCGCGTTTCGATATACTTCAGGTGCGAGACTACGTAAAGTCGGTCGTAGGGGGTAGAGCGACGGTGGAAGAGCTTGTGAGGAAAGGCCGAGAAATTGCAGGACGTTGATGGCCTTCCAATGTGATAATGGTATTAGTCTACGATATACATGGATCTTAGAAAAGCAATAGAGCTTGTTGCATATTACGGCCTTGTTTACGCGTCTTTCAAACTTCGATCGGACTCTCGAATTGCGGCGATTTGATGCAAAGCTGGCTTTCTGCCGTTTCCATCGCTTCCTGACGTGTGCACAAAGCCAGCCAGTCTTGTCAACCATGGCAGACAGAGCAAAGAGGCTCGCAAAGCTTGAAGAGCTCAAGCGCGCCAGGTTGGGCGAGTCGAATCGCTCCAAGGATTACAAGGTGAGTTGGAAGCGCGTGCAAAACAACACAGTCGCGTAGATTGGCTCGAACAGCGAGGCAATCAGGCTGGGCTGGTACACCATATGGGATCACAAGCAGCTGAGCATTGGTATCTGTATGTCAGGAGGAACGTTCGTACAAGATCTTCGATAAAGTTACTGAAGATGAGTACCGCGCCATCGTCAAAGGTCGCCTTGAAGAGGACGACTTCATCGAAGACGATGATGGATCGGGATACGTTGATAATGGCCTAGAAGAGGACTGGAACAAACGAAACAGCGACAGTGAGGATGGTAGTGAATCTGATGGAGGTGAGGGCTGCCTTTCAATACCCGAACTCTGCCTCTTGCGCATGCGAAGGAAGCCGAGACATTTAGCTCGTAGCTTGCGATTGACACTGTCTATCGTTACCCTCAGGCCGCAAGAAGAAGAAGAAGAAAGCTTCTACCAAAGCTTCCAAGGAGAATGGTGATCCTCGCAAAGCTGCAACAGCAGCTAATGGCAAGCCCAAGAAAGCACTTCCGCCTCCAAAGCCATTGCTCGCGAATCCGTATAAGAAGGAGATCAGCGTAGCACGCGAAGAGGACTTCATGAGCGATTTGCTAGGAGGATTGGACAAAGCTCCTCGCTCACCTTCACCTCCTGCAAAGCTAAAGCGTAAAGCCCAAATAGCCAGCACGTCAACTAATGGTGGCGCATATGGCGCGTTCAGAAACGTGAAGAATACGCCTTCGAGCAGCGCGTTTGCAACATCATCGGATCCTATATTGGAAGGCGACTCCTCGATATTCGAAACTGGACCTTCTAGCGACGGTCTTTTCGACATTCCCAATCATGCCGCTTCTACCTCGCGGTCGGCGAAGAAGGCACGCATGTCTGGTACCGAGAACGAACTGGACAATCTCTTCTTGGATAGCTCATTTGACGGAGGCAATGATCTGCCTGATGTAGACATGAACGGCGGCTCTGATACGGCAGATGGTGCTGACAGCCGCGTGAAGAAGGAGGAGAACGACGATGATGACGACGATATGATGGTGGTCAAAGCTATCAAGAAGGCGAAGCCGTCCAATGCAGTGAAACGTCACCTCGTCAATTCTACATCTACAAAAGTTACGAAGCCTTTAGTCAAAGATGAAGAAGTGGAGATGGATGTCAAAGGGGATATTAAACCAGTCAAAACTTTGAAAGATGCGAAGAAGTCAAAAGGCATGGACTGGCAACTTGCTGCTGCTGCTGTCACTTTTGAAGGAGACGCCGACGCAGAAGAAGTAGAAATGCCCGATGAAGACATCTTTACTGCGCCAGCAAAGCCCAAGAAGTTTAAGGCACCTTCATCACGCGGCGGTTCCCTACAAACTGCTAAAGTCCAGGCTCTGGAAGAAGATGGCTCCGTCCGCTTTTACTGGCTAGACTATGTGGAGACGAACGGTGTTCTGCACTTCATTGGCAAGGTATTCGACCAAGAGACCAAGAAGTATGTCTCTTGTGCGCTCACAGTAGAAGGTATCGACCGCAATTTGTTCGTCTTACCGAGACAAGCAGGAGTTGATGGTACGCGTCACTTTACTCTGCATGGCCAATGTACAAGATACTGATGCTGCGGCCTGACAGACTACGGAAACGAAACCGAAGCCCCTACCGACGACGAAGTATACGAGGAATTCGGGAAAGTGGCCGAAAAGGCTGGTATCAAAGAATGGATGGGAAAACAAGTGGAAAGGAAATACGCCTTCGAGCTCCCAGATGTGCCACAAGAATCCAGCTACCTCAAGGTGCTATACTCATTTGACCGTAGGTTCTGATTTATATCCGGTACCTCAGCCCTTGCTCAGTATTTTTTGGTCCACTAGAACCACAACTTCCGCTGGATGCATCTGGGCAAACTTTCAGCCGTATTTTCGGTACCAACACAAGCGCTTTCGAGTTATTTGTATTAAAGCGCAAAATCATGGGACCTTGCTGGCTGAATATCCAGGAACCCGAGTTCAGCGATAGCGCTGTAAGTCTTCCAGAGCTCGATTCAAGTCTAAGTATGGGTCTGATTCAAAGTTTTGCAGATATCCTGGTGCAAGCTAGAAATCCGGACATCTGATCCCAAGACAGTCAACCCCTTCAACGAGAATGATGAGGCTGCTCCAAAGGAGATGCCTCCTCTGACCGTCATGTCCCTAAGTGCGAGAAGCATTGTCAATCACCAGGAGAACAAGAAGGAGATCGTTGCAACCAGTGCAAGAGTATGGCAGGACAGTAAGTATACTAGCCGCTGGTGGTGCAATCGAGTATTAACATGTCTTGCACAGTGAACATTGACGACCCAACGCCCATCGAGCGCCAACCGTGCACGTTGCATACTGGCATCCGGCCTTTGTTGGACAAGTTCCCAGCTGGCTTCGAACATCTCGCAAGGACACAAAAGAACAAGATTATGACAGCCAAGACGGAACGTCAGCTTCTCAATCACCTACTCAGTGAGTTGTGGTAATCCCCCCGATCGTACACATGCTAATCTTCCGATATTGCCAGTCATCATACAGAAATACGACCCAGATGTTATCGTTGGTCACGAATTTTCAACGGTCATGTTGGACGTCCTGCTGCATCGTCTGCGGGACTTGAAAGCAGATCACTACTCGCGGATAGGTCGCTTCCGCCGCATGAAGTGGCCTCGTCTGCGAGCTGGCATGAATGCGGGACTTCTGAGCGGTCGTCTGGTCTGTGATCTTGCCAGTGAAGGCTCAAAGGTAAATTCAAACCACGCTGCGCTGTTTGCGCTGAAGCTGATCCATGTATCCTGCAGAGCATGATCCAATCGACGACATGGAGTCTGACGGAAATGTGTCAATCGCTGCTGAAAATCGACCGAGAAGACATCGACCCGGATGATACACCGGACTTCTTCGACCAGTATGCTGCACCGACGAAGCTATTGCACTTTGTGCGTCACTGCGAGGCGGACTCGTACTTCCAGATGGCGCTTGCCTTCAAAGTGCAGCTCTTGCCCTTGACAAAGCAGCTGTGTAACTTGGCTGGTAATTCTTGGAGCAAGACTATCAACGGAGGACGTGCGGAGCGTAACGAGTACATTCTGTTGCACGAGTTTCACAAGCAAAAATTCGTATGCCCTGACAAAATATCGCGGTGGGAGAAGACACAGATGTCGCGAGTGGCGACTGCCGACCCAGATGATGAAGACGGTCAGGGCGAGACTGCAACCACCAAGAAGGGCGCAAAGAAAGATAAGTACAAGGGTGGTCTGGTCTTCGACCCCAAGCGAGGCCTTTGGGACAAGCATGTCCTTGTGATGGACTTCAACTCCCTTTACCCAAGTATCATCCAAGAATTCAACATTGACTTTACCACAATCGAGCGCTATCGAGGCGAACCCACAGATGAAGAGCTCGAGAAGATGCCGGATATACCTTCATCCGACATGAAGCAAGGTGTCTTGCCAAGGCTCATTGCCACGCTCGTCAATCGGAGGAAGCAGGTCAAGAGCCTGATGAAAGACAAGACTGCTTCGCAAGCGAAGCAACTACAGGTGCGTTCCGATCCGCCTCTGACAATGTAATCTTCTGACTCGGTATGCTTTGATAGTGGGATATCAAGCAGAAAGCTCTGAAGCTCACCGCCAATTCTATGTACGGATGTCTAGGTTTCGAAGGTTCCCGATTCTACGCTAGACCTCTGGCTGCCTTGACCACCTTCAAAGGTCGAGAAATTTTGCAAAACACAAGAGAGGCGGCAGAGGGCCTACAACTTGATGTGGGTACACTCTCTTTATGCTAATGTGCGAGGGACTGATCTGCTTATTTGCAGGTCATTTACGGTGATACTGACTCCGTCATGATCAACACTAACGCTTCGGAATACAAGGACGCCCTGCAAACTGGTAACGAATTTAAAAAGCTCGTCAATGACCGTTATAAGCTTCTGGAAATCGACATCGATGCCGTCTTCCAGCGAATGTTGCTGTTACAGAAGAAAAAGTACGCTGCGCTGAAGGTCGAGGATAGTGGAGAAACGACTATGGAGATCAAAGGTCTAGACATGAAGCGAAGAGAATTCTGTCAGCTCTCGAAGAACGTTTCCGCGTAAGCTGGCTGGTCCTTGTTCTCGACAGGCTGTTCTGACATTGCATAATTACAGCTACGTTCTGAAGCAAATCTTATCTGGAGAAGCGACAGAGAATGTCATTGAACACGTGCATGACTATCTCGAGGCTCTCGGCAGGCGAGTCCGAGCGTCAGAGGTGGACTTGGACGACTTCATCATTTTGAAGCGACTAGGAAAGAACCCTGAAGACTATCCTGATGCTAAATCTCAGCCACATGTTCAGGTAGCTCTCAAGATGAAAGCGAAAGGACAGTCTGTACGGGCAGGAGATGTCATCTCATACGTCTTCTGCTTAGGCGAAGATGGCATTACCGCAAAGTCTGCAAAGGCGGACCGAGCGTATCACCCAGATGAGCTGCGAAAGAAAGACACGACGCTCAAGATCGACTACGACTTCTACTTGTCGCTTCAAGTACTTCCACCTGTTGAGCGCCTTTGTGACCCTATCGAGGGCACTGACCGAGCCCGCTTGGCTGAATGCCTTGGTCTCGATCCAAATCGCTTCAGAGCTCAGCAGGCTGTCATTGAGAGCGAGAGGGAGTTCCATTCGTTCGAATCACAGATATCAGATGCCGAACGATTTAGACTGTGCTCGCCTCTCATGCTGAGATGCCGGACGTGCAAGCAAGAGAGTCAATTCGCCGGTATCCTGGACAATGCAGTGCGTTTCCATTCTACGGACCTTTTCTTGCTGCATTCTTGTACTGACAATTCTGTCTTCTAGAGCGGAATGGTCCGAGGAACTGGCGTGCACTGCGGCAAAGAAGATTGCCAAGCCCCACTCAGCATAGCATCAATACAAGTGCAAGTGGAGCTTCAACTTCGTGCTGCAATTAACAAGTTCTACGATGGCTGGCTAGTTTGCGATGATGCATCGTGCGGCAACCGGACGAGAATGCTCAGTGTTGTCGGACGAAGGTGCTTGAAGCCGGACTGCCGAGGTCGCATGCACAACGAAGTACGTGTAGCTCGCCTCCTTTTCACGATGCAATGCTGATCTCGCCTTTCTTACAGTACTCCGATTCGCGTCTGTACACTCAGATGCTATACTTCCAGTCCCTCTTTGATACCGAAAAGGCTCGCATGAAGACGCTTGGTACACCAAGGGCTGGTGAGTTCCGCATATCAGACGATTGCGGAAGGTCTTCCGTCGGCTGACAGCTCGTCTCCCATGCAGAGGAAATCGCTGCTCTGAAAGCTCAGAATGAGGTCGCCTTCAAACAGATCACCGATGCCGTCGACGCGTATATGCAAAAGTGTGGAAGACGCTATGTCTCCTTATCCGGTGTCTTCTCATACATGCATGTCAAGTAGATCGCGTATTCATATTGGAGTCGCTTGGAAGTGTCAGTCAGCCGGTATTTTCGTGACGTGTGTACGTTTGCTTTGATTGATAAAATGTGGTTGATAGGCTTGTGTATGAGTTGTTGTGCAAACAAAGTCGCAATACAATGCAACCGAACCCTCCTAATTACATTATCGATAGTTGACATAAGTGGACCCGGCTAGGTGAAGGACACAGCAACTCTTCAAGAGTCCAATTAGTACATAGCATCACATACTAGGAACCAGCAAAGCATGTTGTTATTCACTTTAGTACCCAATATCTAGAACGGAATCAAGCGCGAGCTTCTGGAGCAGGCGCCGAAGCGGTTGAAGTGGCTGTAGCAGTAGGAGCAGCGGATGATGGTAATGTAGCCGTTGGGCTGCCCGACGTATTGGACGCCTGTGTTCCGGACGCTTCAAGCTCTTTCTTGATCGTTGGCACCCATTTCTCCACAAGCCGACTATGAGCCTTCATGCTAATGGAACTGTTTTCTGTATCGCGAATGATACCCTTGCCATCGATGATGAAAGTGACTCGCTCTGCATGGCAAGAGAAGTTGGATTTTGCCAACTACTTTTGTCAAGACGGGATGTTCTACTTACGGGCAGCTAAGCCTAATAAAGCGGTCCCTCCCACTCCGTAAGATTCTCGTACTTTCTTCTCCGTATCCGCGAGAAGCGTATAGTTCAAGTTGTATTTGTCAGCGAACTGCTTCTGCTTCTCTACTGAGTCCGATGACACCTTCGCATAGACATAGCTGTCAGCCCAAATTTCGCATTCAGAAGCTGGTGGAACTCACGCCACTGTGCACAGCAGGTCAGCTTTAACTAATGGACCATTGAAAAGGTCGGACATATCGACTTACATAATCTTCATCAAAGGAGACTGACCCTCATTCGAGAACGTAGGTCCGTTGTTGAGGTCTCGCAGTGAGCAAGCTTCTTTCGTGCCTGTCATGAGGAATGACATAAGCCATGCTAAAAGGCTTCTCGCCTGCGCCTTGCGTTCGCGAGTGACACACTAACATCCCATGGTCATAGCTTGAGGGTAGAAGAAGAGCACGACTGGTACATGGCCGAATATGCCAGCACTATCGAAGTCGTTGCCATTCTGATCTTTGACGCCTGTAATAGCTGGAGCAGGCTTGCCAACTAGGTGGGACATGACTTGCAGGAAGCAAAGGGTGGTAGCTTGTTCAGCTGATCCGAGTAGACTATCTATAGAAGAGGTTGCGAATGAATGGTAAGAAGAATAGGAAGGCTCCCTGCTTTTCTGGCCCAGCTTAAGCATGTTGCCGCATTATCTCCGCTCTAAAGCTGTGGGTCCGGTGGTTGACAGAATCCACACAAATCAGGACCACTCCATGGAATACTCATGTCCTGGCAGTTCCTATTCGACATTCGCCTGTGGCATTCTGCGCTTGCTTGCGTACAGGGTAAGCACTGAGGACCATGCCCAAGCTTGACTGCTCTCGCGCAAACGACGACGCCTTCTCTTGACTTCTTACGACTCCGGCGCTTGACAGGCTACACGAAGGCTGAGCAGCCGTTCCAAACCCCAGCGTCTCTATGGCCTCTCCATAAGCTCAGACTTCCGGCATCGCCTGCTGTCGCTGTCTGTCGAAGACGCTGCATTATAAACGCGTCCCGATCACGTCGTTGGAGGAACCACAATAACACGCTGGAGATCATAGTATCAGCTGAAAGACAGCAGTACCGGTCACGATGAGCGTACTTGAACCTGGAAAGACCATCAGCATGGACGATGTGCTCCGTGAGCAGGCCGAGCTGGAAGAAGAAGCCGCCGAAGCCATACCATTCAACTTCACCTCATGCACCTTCGGCAACTCAGCAATGCACGAAGCAAAACAACCTTTATACAGCTGTCTGACATGTCGGCCGCAAACTCTGAGCGACAGAGATAGAGCCGGAATATGTGCTGGATGCTCCGTGTCATGTCATGGAGACTGCGAGCTTGTGGAACTCTTCTCTAGAAGAGACTTTGTATGCGACTGCGGAACAACAAAGATACCTGGGAAGAAGTGTACACTTACACTGCGACAAGACGATGCGCCAAATCAGAATAACAGATACGATGCCAACTTCGATGGTATCTTTTGTGCCTGTCAAACGCGTTATGATCCAGAAACAGAGTGCGTGGCAAGATAATATGGGCAGCTGTATGGCTTGACGCTGATACTCAGCTCTTCTATAGAACATGCGAGATGATACAATGTCTGGTTGTGAGCCCTGATATGTAATGGTTCTGTCTGAAGGGATTTGCTAATGGCTGGCCCTCTCTCAGTGCGAAGATTGGTACCACACCACGAAATGTCTAGCTAAAGGCCTCCCAGCTGCTGCATTAGACAAGCTAGCTCTTATTCCTGAATCCTTCGATACGTTCATTTGTGAGAAATGTACCTTGGGACCCGCAAAAGATACGATAACTAGATATGCGGGTACACCTGGTTTTATGGTTCTCTCCCTTGATGGAAGCCTGACGAGCGACCTCGCCAAAGCCCAAACGACGGAAACGAAGACAGAATTAAATAAGGCAGGAGCGCCTCTTGCGCTGTCAGCGTCTCCACTCGCCGTTCAAGCCGCGTCAACGACTTCACATAAACGACCTCTGCCAACCGATGAAGGGACGATATCAGCTGAAAATGGGACAGATGGACCATCGCAAGCTAAATCACTGAAAACCGAGCATGACGAAAAGAAGGAAGTCTCATGCAAAGCTCCTCCATTCAATAATGAAGATTTCCTACATTCATCGCTGCCGCGGAAAGATCTCTACCTCGATGACGGCTGGCGGGATCATCTGTGTCGCTGTGAAAAGGTAAGTTTACTATCCCCTATAAACTTACCACGGTACGAGCGCGACCCAACTGAGATCGATTTTGCATCAATCACGCAGTGCATGCCTCTCTACTCGACCATGCCGTACCTACTAGAAGAAGAAGAAGTCTATGAACCACCTGAAGATCTGGATGCCGGTAAATCGTTATTAGATTTAGGAACAGCAGCATTATCACAAATGCCACGTGAACAAGCAGTACAAGGTCTAGAAGCATACGCTAGTATGAGAGATGGACTAATGAAATACTTGGAACCTTTTGCTAGGGATGGAAAAGTCGTCAAAGAAAGTGACATTCAAAGTTTCTTTGAAGCTGAAAGGCGGAAAAAAGCCGAATTAGCAGCGCAATTGCGGTGACATATGACAATTGCTTGGATGCTTGGACAAATCATAGTAGCACTGTGTGGCTTGGTAGTGTAGCATTCGTGTAGCATTGCATTTTCAGTTTCTGTTCACCCGTGCTCTCCCAGATTCGTACTGGTCCCTATTTAATCTTTTACAGCAAGTTCCGACTTCTGCCCATTTCAATGTGCGTGATTAATTGTCCGTACATCTGAAGCGTTCCTTGCTGTCTCTAAGCTTTTATGTACCCCCCACCTTTTTACGTTACGATAGTCTCGCTTGCAAGGCTTTCAAGGATCCGGGAAGAACATACTGAAGGCAGTCTGCATGTGCTTACTATGAGCGATAGGAGGAATGTAATAGTACTGGCTCCATGTGAAACCAGGAAGGAAGCAATCATACCAAAATTTGACCAAGTCTTCGCGTTGTTTGGCTGTCCGGGGTGCATGTACACATCAGCTCATTCAGTGAATGCAGCATGAAGAGTCAAAAAGATGATGCCTTACTAGCTTCTTGCACTTTTTCGTTCACTTGTTGTACATTATGAAGTAGAATGCAGCCTTCTCTGACAGCTTGTACCTGAGTGCCTCTCAAGATCCAAGTTTCAATCTTTTCATTCAATTTCTGCCATTCTTCCATGATGGCTACAATATGGGGTTGTGGAGACCAGTTGATCAGTTACAAAGGCGCCTTGCTTGCAAGTGAGAAGAATCTTGCTCACTTTTCATCTTGACATCATGTTCATCTGCTAGGGTTTCATAGTCGGCAGAAAGCCTTTCTGTATCAAAAGCTTCAATAGGCGGTCCAGGTAAAGTTTCAAAATCGATGAATGACGATGTTTTTCGCTCTTCGGCATTACAATCAGTCGAGGATTGTTGAGGGTCAGTTGATTTAGCCGTTTGTCTAACGGCCCCTTCAGTGTTTTCGGTGCTGGCCTGCTTTTCTACAACCTTGGAAGGAACGGAATCCTCTTCTGTCACTTTGTCCGTTTGTCTTCGGCACTAGCCATCTTGACGGTGGGAGGTAATCTAATCGCATCGGCGTCGCCAACGAGGTTGCCAGGACTTTCAATGGCAGGTACTGAAGTGCTTCTCTTGTTTTTCTTTCGAGCAGTAGATCTTGCGCTTTGAGCTGGTGAGACTTCTGTCTGGTAAGACCTTTCATCCTGGGATCGCTCAAATTCTTCCTCATCGTCATCTTCATACGACCGAGTTCGTTTGAGTCTTTCTTGACGTAGATCAGGATCAGACATGACATTCAGGTCTCCTTCACGAGGCGAAATCTGGGCTCCATGGATAGGAATAGCTTGAGAGTAAGCTAGACCGCTGGGTGGAGGTTGCTTGCTTGCGTCAATTAATTTCTGTATCGAAGCGGCTCCAGCTTCTTGACAAGTAGCATGATTGTCTTGGTCACTATCGGTCAATGTGGAGATATTACTAAGTTCTTCTTCTTCTTCTTCGTCGTTGTCGTCATTATCAACCGCCTGTGAGTTTTGACTTTGTTCATCTCGTTGTTGTCGACCCGCACGAGCCTCTTGGTCTCTGTCAGTTTCCTGATCTTCTCTATCATCTCCCCCACTTTGAGATTTCTGGCGGTAGCGGTGAGGACGTTTACGAATGGAAACAACAGGTGTATCTGATTCTTCACTTACCTCACTTCCGCTCCCATCGAAGGGCGTCTCCTCTCGAAGTAGTGCGTATTGATTCTGATGCGCGATGTTGAGCGTCTCGGGTGCAGGAGAACGAGGAGGGCGTCTTGGAGCAAGCTGTCTTAGAGGTGCCTTGGCGCCTGTACTTTTACGAGCTGTTTGCTTCGTTCTAGACATCGTCAGAGTGTTTCCTGTTCAGATGTAAAAGTGGTGTGCGTGTGAAGGAGAGAACGGTATTCAATGATCAGAATGAACCGATATCGAACAAGTTGAACCGAAGTCTCCATGGTGAACGCCACCTCTATCTCTTTTGGCGTGATAAAAGTTGAATGAAAAAGGTAAACTTCTTGAAAAGGTAAATCAGGGAGATATATGTGTTAGCCATTCCTACCAGATCGCTCTGGTGCAGGAGGGACATTTCGACGTGCACAGCTGTTCCACCAATGTCGTGAGAAAGTGAAAGACTTGCACGGACTAAGAAGATATAGAACACAATGATACAATAAGGATAGTACTACCTGATATCCGTTGACTAGTCACTGAGGAGCGCTCTCCTCGTGACTGAGCCCATGAGAAAGAAAGAAGTAGCGATAAATTCCTGCTTCTCTCGTTTTCATCGCCGTCTTCGTATTTACTTTCTGTACCAGCTAACACCCTTTCTTCCACGTCTCATCTTCTTTTGCAATTGAAGCATACCATAAAGTAGTGCTTCAGCGGTAGGAGGGCATCCAGGGACGTATAAGTCGACGGGGACGATACGATCACATCCTCTGACTACAGAGTATGAATAATGATAGTAGCCTCCTCCGTTGGCGCATGATCCCATTGAGATGACCCATCTTGGTTCTGGCATTTGATCGTAGACTATTTAAGAAACAGATATGAGAAAGGTCAATCAGTCTGCTTGGTCCGAAGTGTGGCGCAAGGAAGAGAGGGAGATGGAAGACACACCTTTTCGTAAAGCTGGAGCCATCTTGTTGGTGAGTGTACCAGCTACAATCATGCTATTGAACGGAGAAAAGGGAGTCAGTACATGTGAACGTATGTGAGCAATGAGGAAGAACAACCCACATATCACTTTGTCTTGGGGAAGCACGGAAGACGACACCCAATCTATCCTGATCGTATCTGGAAGCAGCCATGTGCATCATCTCCACAGCGCAGCAAGCGAGTCCGAAAGTCATAGGCCACATTGAGCCCTGTCTAGCCCAATTGACGACCTTGTCCGCTGTCGAGAGGACGTATTCCATTCCGTTGCGAGGTGTTTCCAATGAGAGCTGATTGGATCCTCGCTGTGCCAATGCGGAAATATCAGAGGGTTGGGAGGTCATGTCTGTCGCTTGAGAGGAACGCTCGACTGGTGCGCCATAGCTTGATGTTGAAGCTGAAGAGGAGGATGAAGTGGTGATAGCGCGGGATTGTTGGGCTGCAATGTGAAGAACCACAAACTCCAAAGTCAGCTCGTGTTGCTGGCAACGGTCGATCTCGAAGGATCCCATAGCTGGCAGGGGGCAGAGCATCGACAGCAGGACACAGGCAAAGCGCACTCACCATACTTCTGCACACTCGATGAAGTGGATGCAGCAGCTGTCGACAGCAGTCTAATGTTGGCCGATGGCGAGGCGAGTGATGCGGATCGCGAAAGTTGGAGGAGGCCTGCAGGGAAGAGACGTTCCAAATCAGCGTAGGAAGCGACAAGTGCATGGCTGATTGATGGTACCAACCTCCTGCTGCTGTTCTGAGTGACATGCTTGCTGATGCTGTTGTTGCCAGTTGATGGTGTGCAAGAAGAGAGCAATTCTGCCCATCACTCCCATGGTCTGCTCTCTCAGCTTCTTCGTGGCGTCCAATCACCCACGCCACATTGAGCATACATACCGCACATCACTTCCTCACCACCATCTCATCAAAGAGTGTTACTAGAGTCAGTTACATGTTCAGCTTCCTCAAGTTCTTATTCCCTTCCGTTGGTCCTATATCCGTTGAAGAAGAAATGGCTGCCGTAGCGAGAATAGAGGGTTTGCTGTCGAAAGCTGGTACTATAGCGGTAAGCTGATACCAGACAATGGCAGGACAACAGCACTGGTACTAATACAGCATTACAGGTCTTCAGCAAGAGCTACTGTCCATACTGTACGAAAAGTAAGAACATATTGTCCAGCTACAAGGCTGTTAAGCCGCGCATACAGGTAAGCCTACTTGAAAGCTTTCGAATCAGGCCATCTAACCGACTTCGCTTGCCGCGCAGGTCCTTGAATTAGATACAATGGGAGCAGAAGGTCAGGCTATACAAGATGCTCTAGCCAAAAAACTAGGCAAGTCCCGAATTACAGTACCTCAGGTGAGTCCGATGAGAAAGTGGCGAGACAGGAAGACCTTTCTTCACTACTAAGACAAGTCAGTAGCGACCGCTGACTGATTCCATATATCTGTTTGCACATGTTACAGATCTTCATCTCTGGCAAACATATAGGTGGATGTGACGATTTACAAGCTGCTCAATCCACTGGTAAACTAGAAGAAATGCTGGAAGAATTAGCGAATACGCCACCTTCTTCCGTTTGAACAGACAGTCCCCTAGAATAAGTTGAAGAACAGTAAGAAAAGCGAGACGAGAATCTACTTGTACCGATGACGAGATACCCATCATCGGTACAAGTAGATGCCCGTCTCGCTTTTCTCATCATCGGTACAAGTAGATTTACGTCTCGCTTTTCTAAATTAGATAAATCACGATGTCAACAAGGCAGGCAGTGATGGCAACCCGTAATACCGTGTAGCAATGTAAATCACTGATATTAAGCCCCGTGTATATTCACATATTGGTCACCACTTTCCTTTCTCTTGTAATAGAGCGCCGAAGCCATCGTCTCCTTCCCTCCTTCCAGACAAAGCGATGGAAGCGATCGCTTCAAAGCTTTCTCCGCTTCCACCGAAAGAAAAAGAGAAGCGCAGAAAAGAGAATCACTAGAAGAGAAACGCAAGCGAAGCAAGGTCACTTCGTCTGCCATGTCCAGTCGCTTGGGGTATCACGTGCCTTTCCCAACCAGCTTTTCAACTTCGCTGAGTCGACACCGTGGGCTCAGACAGTTCCGAACTGGGCTTTAGTGATTCAATCATCTTGCTAGATTCCGATTCGCCCATGCAAGCTCCTCCTGGGACGTGTGGATGTCGTGCATGTTTGCATTTCTGATGGCTTGGATTTCGCTTGCACTTGTGTATGCAAGCTCCCCCTGTACGCCAAAGTTACAATACACCTGAGTTGCGAGTCGTTGGGATGCGTCCAATCTGCCGCGCAACTTCGCGGAAGCTCTGCCATACGATTGGGAGGAAATCTCTCCGGCCGGCTGAGTGCGTCCTGGACGTAGGGTTGCTGCCAGTTCGGATGAAGACGAAGGGAACGACTCGGGCTTTGTGTTCGTGCCTGTCATCTTCAAGACAGTACGAACCGACCTGAACATCAAATCCCGGCACAGTCCAGTGTTTTTTCTAAGTGAGCTATGGATGAAAAGATTCCAGCATACTGACGTCGGTAACGATGAAAATTGAGGCGCAATGCCACTCGCTGGTGGCGTTCCTACTCTGTCTACCTCTCCACGTCCTGCTGAGGTACGTAGCTCTCGCGCAACACAGAACACGGTGGTACCTAAAGCCAAGTAGTAATGCATGATGTTTCGCACCAGATTCGGAATCACGACTCTTATTGCCACAGTGTGTGGTCTGTTTCACCTTTCGCGGGCATATCCTCCCGATGAGCTAATTATGATATATCTCTTTGAGGTAAAGTGAGATTTGCTGGTGGGCAAAAGTTACTTTCGCCTGCGTCAGAGGAGACCACACCCTGGAAGATTCTGGTTTCTTATAAAGTTGACTATGCGTGAAGGCTAGCTAAAGGTATTCTTTGGCGATTACATACTAGCAAAATGCTACAAATGTATCAAAAGCATAAAACCCTGATTAAAGTATTAAGGTATTGTCAGGCTGACTGAGATAATTGACGAGGAGTTTTCCTACACTCTCCCGTCACTGTCTCAAGATAGAGTGGTCATCTCCTTCATCGATACTTCCGAATCACCTCTTTTCCTCCCAGCGCTTCTCATGATACTAAATCCTCCTTTTCCGGCCGCGCCCTGTTTAGTCTTCTTCCCATTTGCACTGTTCGTAGCTGCCGCTTGCGACGTAGAGGCACTCGTACCTGCCGCGGCTGCCTGCGGAACAGGTGTTCCTGTAGCCGTCTCGTTTGATGATCCGGTAGAGTGGGTTTCGGCTATTGAGAAAGCGCCAGAGGATGCTAATGGAGCATCACGTTCGTTCGTAGGTGTATTTGTGCTATCTTCAACACTAGCACCCGCCGTGCTTGTGTCGGGTTTGGACGTTGGAACTGATGTACTGGAATTGAAGGAGAACCATCCTCTTGAACGAGCTTTCTTGGGTATGGTAACATTCGATCCTCCGCTGCCGCCATGGCTAGCCGCACCATCTCTTGAACTTGTGCCCTGGTCTGCATCATCATCGGAGTTGACGGCTGATGTGGAAGAGTAACGATTATTCGCGCTCGATAGTGACTGTCGTCTTTCTTCCTCTTCTACTATTGAATGTGGGCCGAACTCCGAAAATCCCGAATCCGCCGGAAGAACAGCTGGCTTACTTGAAGGTATAATGTTTTCTCTTCGGTAAAGGAAATCATCATCTCCTTTGTTGGCGGTTTGTTCATGTTCATGTTGAAATGTACTTTCAAGACTGTACTCATCGCTGCTAGTCCTAGTACTTTCACTTCCGCTACTCAATAAGCTGAATAGATTAGAAGAGTGAGATTTTCTGGAAGAGCTGGAAGTACTTGCAATACTTGAAGAGCCTGAAAGGTTGTTGGTAGTGCATTGAAATCCACCTCTCAAGCCGGTTGCGGTATAAGGTGTCCCATAACCTTCTTGTAATTCAACGCCTTCTCCGTCTTCATCTGAAGTTCCGTCATCTAAAGCTAGACTGGTAGGTCTGCTTCTTGTAGTCGAACGTATGCTTTTAGAAGAAGGTGAGGCTGTGCCGCTTGCTTTGAGCTTCGAAGACGAGGGTGATGATGGTGCTGATTGACGCCAAGAAGGCAAAGCGAGTCGCGGGAAAGAAGAGCGTCTTGCTTTTGCTTTTTGGTCGTTACTCGCAAGGGAAGTAGTGAAAGGAGTGAGGGCATTCAGTGATGCTCTAGGTAGATCCAGTGATGCTCCTCTCCGTGCTGTATTGCTTGTTCCTTCTTCTTCCTCGAGTGACAGTCCCCCAACGAATGCATGATCTATACCAGCGCCGCCATCATCGCGATCGATGTCATCAAGGGTTCCTGAGCGCGATGGAATGGTCACAGCTGACTTGCTACTGCTGCTGCTATTGCGTGCTGAGATGTACGGCCATGGCATCGTGTTCGGTTTGAGATGTTGATGACCTGATTGATAAGAGTCTGAGAATCCGGGGCTCCAGCTTTGGTCATGGTCTTCCACCTGTCCAAACTGAAGATCAAAGCGTGCACCCTCAGAATCTCGATCGGCTTTTGTCGAGGTGTCATATCGACTTTATGACCATGAAACCACTGCTTGACTTGTTATCAGCATCTGCAAGTCACATTGAAAGAGCCGGTTACATTGCGTGAATCAGCAGCAAATGAAGGACAAGACGTCTCGTCACCATGTCGACGCTCTTCCCTGGCGTCCTCGAACAATTGAACCTTGGTGATAGCCCGCACTCTGTAAAGGGAATTGGAACACTACGACTAGATACTGTTATCCGTCCATCTTCACCAAGTATAGCAGAAGAAGCTGAAGTACCTGTAGCGTCTACCTCTTCACTATTACCGTCATGGCAGGTTTACACACCCGGTCTATTGCAAGATCTTGCAGATATCAGACTTGCAACTAGGAAGAAGCTGTCACAAGCTGCTAAAGGGTCGCAATCTACCAGCAGAGGGACGCCCACAAGTCCACGTAGTACACTGAAACGTAAGAGATCTACATCTTCAACTTCAAGTGCATTGAATACTCCCTCTAGCTCTGCCGTGGAAGATCATCATGAAAAGGTTCTTCCACCGACGCTGCACGAGATTGATCACCTAGTCAAGAACGCTTTTATAGCTGTCGAGTATGCCTTTATCGAGGCATCTACAACAGTGAAGCAAGAAGACCACGAAGATAGATGTGATCAGGACGAAAGCAGTTCACGGATCGCATCGTGCCTTTTCAGGATATACGCCGTTCCACTCGATGCACCAGGCTTGAACTCAAGAATTGACGCTTTACAGTTGAAGATACGCTCGAAGGCTACAAAGGCACTGGCTCAGAAGAGTTTCACCAAGCTATTATACCACCTGCACTACGATGCTAAAGAATGGAAGGCTGGCAGTGTTTCGTCTGACGCGCCGAAGTATCTACTGACTCGCAATCCAGTGGGTTGAGGATGTCTTACATGACTTGTCGATGCAAGATTTGCACCAGTATCTATGTTAGATCGCTGATTTGACATCCTCCTTTCTGATATAGAATGCTCTGTCTATACTTGAAGTCTACAACAAGCTTGAGGACCCTAAACCTCAAGCATTGGAAGGTGTATCGGTGGAAGCGCAAAACATTCTCGATGATATTCTGCGAGAGGATGCGCCGGAGGGGATGTCTAGTCGATTGTATGACTTTCAAAAGGTGAGCCTGCTTCCGAGCTACAATCTGCATGCCGATAATCGTACTAAGATCTCTTCTCCTATATTCTATCCTAGACTTGCCTGTGGAAGCTGGCCTCACGCGAACTAGCACCTCAACGCAGTATAGACCTTTCCTTCTCCGAGTGTTCAAGTATGGACACCAATGCACCTTATTACATCGACGCAAATTCCATGATCTGGAATACAGCTCAATACTATTCTGAGCCTAAAGCGGCGATTGTATCAGAGGGTATGGGAACGGGTAAAACCTGCATTTGTCTCGCTTTGATATTGGTTTTTAAGCATCAGTTAGTGAATGTTGATGAAGTCAGAGAAGACTCTTTTGGTCGCATTAGCTCGAGGAGAACTGCTAGGAGTGAAGCTTTCCCTTGGGTCAGGAACGATGAAAGTGAGATCGATAGCCAAACAAGGTCTCATTCGAATATGATGGCAGCTAGTGCAAGAGATACGGAGTCGGAGATCATGGTGGACGCTTCAAGAACATTGAAGAAAGTGCCCAGTTTGTACGACCTCACATTGGACCTTATACTCTGTTCGACCCACTTCCGCTCTTTGAAACTACATGAAAGCGCAGAATCCTCATTCACACCAACCAATGAAGATCTGCCCTACGTATGGGAGATCCCTAGACCGAAACAAAGAGATGACACAAGATCAAGCAATCTTTCCAAGAGAAAAGTCTACATCAGCTCAAGTACTTTGATCATCGTACCTGATATTTTGATAGCTCAATGGCTAGCTGAGATTCAGAAACACATCCATGAGAATGCGCTGGACTACATCAAGATTGAGAAAGACGATGAAATGCCTAACGAGATGGAATTGTCCAAGCTGGATTTGGTACTTGTTAGTGAGAGCAAGATACGTATGGAAGAATCAAGGTTTTGGTCGGCCAGTGAGTACTTTCTTCTTATCACCATGGAACCAACAGCTGAAGGCATGCGTGTTGATTCATAGCTGCACAAGTTTGTCGCTGTCCTTACATTGGCAATACACGTGAAATAGCATGCAAAGTTAGCAGTCCACATTTGCGGGGCCTCGCGCTACGAGAGACAATACTGACATTGACTTCTTTCAGTGCAAGAAGGTAGTAGACTATGGTATCTCTCCGTTAGTGGGAGTGTGGTGGAAGAGGCTGATTGTAGATGAAGGGTGAGCCTGGCTTCCGCATTGAGACTGCAGACTCAGACTTTGGACTGATCCGCGCTTGTTCCCATTACAGTCACAAGGTCGCTGGTAGCGGCGAGCTGGTTCAGCTCTGCATGAGAGTGAGGCATTCTCTGCTCGACTACCTTCATTGCGCAACGACAGCTGATAATGATGCTGGTGCTCGACAGCTTCGCACAGAATCACGCTATGTCGTCTCTGGCACACCTTCAAAGAATCTCGTCGGACTACATGATGTTGGGACAGTCGAGCAATCAGAGCACCAGACGGAATCATCTGTTGAAGGGGGCGACAAGAACGATTTCGAGCGTTTAGCCAAGATCTGCAACTTCATCGGCATGCAACCTTTCTCATCTGAGCCAAGTGCACTCTTCATGAAGACCTTTTACGACCCTTTCAAGATGCGCGGCGACACGAGTAGGATCGAAGCTTTCTTCGCTAGGACTATGGTCAGACATAGAGTGCCGGATGTGGCTATGCCTCCTCTGACGAGAAGAACGGTGGTCTTGGAGTTCAACGAGCTGGAGAGGATCACCTATAACGTCTTACTGGCGCTTTTCATCTCGAACTCTGTTCTCAGTGAAAGACAAGACGAGGACTATTTTTTCCATCGTAAGGTCCCTTAATCGTACGGAACGTCATTCTGCAATCTGATTTTGAATTCATTGATGTCTCACAGCCAAGAACAAAGCCCATCTCGGCAGCTTACTGAGCAATCTCGGCGCTGCGCACCTTCTCTTCTCTTCTTCCGAACTACTTGGATCCGCTCAAAACTCGTACACAAACAATATCAAGGCTATCGCCTTGAACGAAAGCCGAGAGCCGCATCAACGCTGGTGTGAAGGTGACAGAAATCTCATCCATCAAGCTCAATGGTGCTTCATGGTTGCCTTTGATAGCATACTATGGAAAGCGTCCCAGAAAGGATCGATGCTCTACTCCTTACAACGGCGGGAGATTAATCCTGAGCTGCTGAAAGTCTACGATGGATTGGATGTTCAAGGGGTGGCAGACGCAATCTTCACGGGAGAGAAGCTAACCTCATTGCGCTACCAAATCGGCAAGTTGGCTAGGGACGAAGAGTGGGAACTCCGATCTGGCGAAGAGCTGGAGGAGGAATTGATAACTATTGCTGTGAAGGAGAAACAGAGAATGATAGAAGAATCTCAGGTCAATCGCGATCGTACAAAGCCGGCAAAGGGAGCCAAACCTACTTCTTCAAGTGTCAAAAAGAAGCCAGTCCGCAGACTAGGCAACAAAGACAAAGTTTCGGCTACTAAAGCTGCCACGGGAGCCTTCAAGAAGAATGGTGCTAATGCAAAGGACATATTCACATACCAGCATCTCCCGCTTACAAGTCATCTGGATCAAGTTTGCATACCGAGCGTGGCTTCGACTAAAGTAGCATATGTGGTCAAGTCAATTCTCGAGCATCCCAACGAGAAGTTCCTGGTCTTCGCTGGCGGATCATCCAGCAGTGCTCACGTCGCAAGCAATAATTTGTTCTACTTAGCAGAAGGGCTGGATCTGGCCAACGTACCCTTCCTTATTTTCGCTCGAACGCTATCACAAGAGAAGCTAGCGGCCTATGCTAAAGCTTTTAGCGAGAGTACAGTCTTTAGAGTCTTGTTACTGGATCTAAAAGTGAGATTGAATCAACTAAACATGCCAGAGCGCAAAGCTGATGCTCTAGCGCTTAGTTTGCAGGTCGAGGGCTCACACTTTCGAAGGCAACCCGGATTATTTTCACGGAGTGAGCCCTTTACCTCTCCTTAGCGAACGACTTTGGCTAAAAATTGGACGCAAAGGCCCGTCTGGCATAAGGATGAGGAAGCTCAAGCCGTCAAGCGTGCCCATAGGCTTGGCCAGGACAAGCCTGTACACGTAGAGACGCTGGTGATGAAGGACTCTTTCGAGGAGAAGGTCATGCTGCGCGGTGCACAGTTGAGCAGACGAGGTCAGTGACCATCACATCCGTTATGCAAACTATGAAGCTGACTGCTAATTGATACCGCAGAAACCGCAGGAGCCAAGACACCTTATCAAGATACGCAACTATCAGCTGCATTGCGTGCGTTGACATTTCTTCCGGATCGACCAGACGAAACGGACTCCTACTTCTCACCATTGCAGCCCCCGCTGCGGCTGATACCTTCCTTCTTACACGATGCCGAGCGTCAAGATCTTGACATCGAACTGGCTCGTTTCCGCCAGCAAGCCCAAGATGATCTCGCTGCTCAGCTGGAAACGCACAGTCGGGGAGGGTCAGCGAGCAGGTCACGCTCGACGACGCCAGCTGTCAAGCAGGAAGGGGACATTTTCACGGCGGCAGATGATGCACACCCAGCTTCGAATAAGGCGAAGAAGACGCACGGGAAGCCACTTCAGGCTGAAATAGGCTACAAGAGCGGACGGCCTCGGTTACCGTCTGCGCTGAAACATGTTACTAACGCTCGTCCAATCGAGTCTGACATTCTCATGAGTGCTAGCATATCCGAAGACGACGGCAGCACGTTTCAAGAAGATGCGGTCGTAGTTACGAGCCGAAGGGTGGGTGTTCATTTCGCATAATCTCACTGGCAGTAGGTGCATTGGAAATTGCTTTCGTAGTATCGTAGATGGTAAATTAGCTTGGAAGTCGTTCTGTTTTTGCTCAAGAACGGCATAGATGTTGCTACAATGTTCTTACAAGACTCCTGTATCTCTAGTACCACATACCAGGCTCAACTATAACCTGATGCTACAGAAGTCGGAGCTGTGCTCGCAGAATCGCCAACCCGTGAAAAGAGACTTTCGCTATCTGACCGTTGCGGGGATGGCGGTTTCCGCGTGGTCGAACTTGAGATGTAGCTCACACTGCTTTTGGAGGGAGAAGAAGGGCGGGCTAGCTCGGCGAAGGGAGATATATTACGTTGTTGAGGCGAGACGTTCGGTGGGCTGGATAGTGGTACCGCCAAAGAAGACGGACTCGTGGCACCTGCATCGCCGCCTGAGTTAGATTCTCGGACTGCAGAAAAATCACATCTTAGCACCAATCAAACTAGGATGACCGACAGAGTAGCTCACGCAGATACTCCACCCAGAGATTCGAGAAACTCTGTTCGAGTCCCTCTTCGGCTCCTCCAGCATCTTCAGGTCCTTTCCCTTTCGCTTTGGACATAGCCCGCCGACGAGACGATCCCATGCTTATATTTGGTTTTCCAGGCATCACATTGCCTGATGATGAGCTGCCTCCCATGCGCTGGAGCCCTGCTTTCTCGCGTTCATCGTCTGACCACGATAGAATTGACGACAGTAGCTGCAGCATCTCGAACCGCTTGGCATCGGCACGAGGCGTATTCAAGAAAGTGAGGAGTACGTTAGTCACCAGACGGCGATCTACGTTATTTTCAGACGCATCCTTCTTAAGCCGCCGCAGCGCTTCGGTAAGGTGTTCATTCAGGATCACAGCTGAGGTCATATCAAGTAAGCTACGAAGCTCATTTCATATTGTAGCGCGGACTAACCTTCGTGGCGCAGCTTTCCTATCAGCAGATTCTTCTCCTTCACTTCCTGCTGTAATGCAAGCACCTTTTCCGAGTCTGACTGTGTCGTTGACAATTGTGATTCGGCCGCGTGCGCTCTCTGCTTGTATTCATGCAAGCTCTTGGTCAGGCTTTGGACCTGTACTTGCATGTCTCCAAGTGTAGCTCTGATCTCTCTATCTTTCGCCGCTTGGAACTCTTCAAGGACCACATGCAGGTTCTGTGCAGCCTCTGCTTCACGGTCTCTTTCCTCCTTGAGCTGGTGTTTCTCAAGCTTGATGGTAGCAAACTCCCTCTCGATAGTATGTAAGCTCGTTTCCAGCTTTTCACGCTCTACTCGCTCTTTCATGGCTTGATTCTCCCAATCCTCTCGTTCAAGGCGACACCGCTCGAGGTCTTCCGTTACCTCGCGCAGCTGAGCTTCGCGTCCGGCTACTTCATCTAGGACATTCTTTGCTGAATCGTCTGCTCGCAATCGTAATTGCTCGACTTGCGTATGCAGTCGTTCACTATCCTCATTACTTGCGATCAACTCGCTCTTTAAGGTCTCTATTGTAGCTTGCAGATCATCGTTTTCCGCTTGTAGGCTTCCAAGCTGTTGGTCTTTGCGGTCTAACTCCTCCTGATATGCCAAATCTTACGTTTAGTGGACGCGAAGACAAGGAAACAAACGACAGGTTGCACTCACCGCGTCTTGCCGCAGCTTATCGCCAAGCGTTGTTCGCATGCTGGATAGCTTCCCTAAGAGACCCCGATATTGTGATTGGAAAGTATCTCTCTCTTCCATGACACGCTCTAGCTCTGCTTGAAGCTGCGCTATCCGGCCAGTACCGTCGCCTTCCTCGACTGCCTCGCCTTCGTTGCGCACCTCGGGACCTTCAGACTCATTGTCGGCTTCAGCGACGTGTTCGAGCGTATCGCCGCCATTCGCGCCATTGATAGAAGGTCTCTCTAGCAGTGTATCAAGCGATTGTCGTGACTCTGCTGGCAGAGGCGTGTCCTCAGCCACCTCTTGAACAGCTGCTGCCTCTACTGCCTCTGCGGCGGCGGACTCGCTCATAGCGCCTGTCGGCACGTCTGCAGCAGCCAGCAGGCGCACTAGGCCTCGCTGCTAATGAGATGCGTCTTGCGCTGAACTTGCTTAGCTTTATGCTTGGATGTGGTTGTTTGCAGGGCAAAATGGACTCGTCGACAGCTGTGGTCGTCGCGCACTACCCGATCACGCTTTCCGAGAGCTCTCTGTTCTGATCCAACTGCAAGACACTGGATCAGAACACTGGGCAAGCTTACCAGTGTACTACTTCCTGCTGGCTTACAACATGACTACGACAAGCTCGCTGCACGAGAAAACCCATGCCGATGAAGAGGATGTACCGCCTGTCGAAGACGTGCCGGATTATGACGATCTCATCGAGTCCGCTCTCGATGCGCTAGACGTATATCAAGCGCGACGTGCCGATATGAATTTGCATCTGAAGAAGGTATGCCTTCAGTCCTTGTCAGGGATCGATGACAGCAAAACAAATCTCACACTCATGGATTCGCCACCAGGCCTTCTTCAATTTGGCACAAGCCAAGCTGGCTTTAGGTCCAGCTAGAGTCGGACCTGCTTCGTATCACCATGGTCGTGTTGAACCATTGCTTACGGTGTGAGCTCTATTGTCTGTTCCTCAACCAATAGTAAGATCGCTGACAACGTATTGTAGGGACATAGTTCCAACCGAAAACGGTACATATACCTACAATCTCTTGGAGAGCAAGCCAGCTATTAAGCCAGAATCACAAGCTCCAGCTAAAGGCAAGGAGCGAGCGACAAGCAGTCGGGTAGATTTGCGATATACCGGCTCGACGAGTTCTGCGAAAATTATCGATACAGCTGGCGAGAAGAGCGAACCTAGCAGCGTTCGACGGAGAGTCAAGAACATCTTCAAGAAGGACAAGGATACGAATGGACTATCCGAAAAAAACATGGACACGTGTGATGACCGTGCCGACATGCTTGATACCAAAGAAGACACACGTCCGCAATCCGCTAACGGCGCTAGTCCCGAAGACGGCCCTGACTCCGGCCTGGAAGCCTATGATGCACCACCAACGTACATAGAGACCGTCAATGAATACCTACTTGACCCGATGCAGCAGTTCTCAGCTTTTCCACCTGTGACACTGCGGAAAGCTCAGACTGAGTTCAGGCAGAGTCTGAGATTGGCAACGACTTTGCTCAGTGAACAACAGAAGTTCGGTGGTATGAGTACTGCCGCTAGCGAGGTAATTCGGAAGGCTTAAGTAGGGCAACCAGGCATAATTCCAGTACTTTGGAAGCCAGAGCATCAGTGGCAAGAGATTCTCGGTCGAATGGCAAACTGCTTGGACATCACAGCACTCAACTAGCATTATCATTGTCTGATCATCGTGTAGCTATATGTAATGCTATTCTGGCCGCATATCTAGATATAGGTGTCGTAATATCGAGGAATCAAAAGGTTAACAGCAGCCTAAATATGATCGCGTCATGGCTTTGCGTTCTGCCAATACCCGTCTGCGTGCGATATCAGTACATATGGCTTCTACATCTCAAATACCAGTCTACCTGGGTAGGTTCTCTCTATTGTCTGTCTCCAGCTTGCTTTACTGCTCTGAATACTGAAGCTTCACACATTTTATGCATTGAACAGTCGGACCCGGCCTTGTCGGTACGCAGGTCCTCCAGCAGCTCTCGCTACCGCACATCTCCAAGCAACTCCGAGTGGACATCGTATCCAACAGCAAATGGCAGCTTCACTTCGAGTCGCCTACAGCCGACCGTAGCGAGATCCAGAACTTGATCACGCTCCTGCCTGCGTCCTCCGCTGCATCCGCGAAACCAGTTCCAGAAGGCTTCAAAGTGACAAACTTGCAACTGGAAGATTTCGTCAAGAGCTTAGCGGATAAGCATCCTGGTGCTCCTAAGGTGTTCATTGACTGCACTTCGTCACAAGCTGTCGCAGAGCTGTACCCGACACTGCTCAAGAGCGGCATCTCGATAGTCACGCCGAACAAAAAGGCTTTCTCAGCTGCACAACCGCTCTTCTCTGCCATTCAAGAAGCAAAGTCCAAGAAGGCGTTGGTGTATCAAGAATCAACTGTTGGCGCTGGCCTACCCATCATCAGCACGTTGAACGACCTTGTCGCCACTGGAGACCAAGTTGTCAAGATCGAAGGTGTACTGAGCGGTACCCTGAGCTATATCTTCAATGAGTTCTCGAAGCCGGTCAAGGGTGCTAAGGCTCCTACATTCTCAAGCGTCGTCTCTATTGCCAAAGAACAGGGCTACACGGTAAGCTCTGCCGGAATAGTACATTCGACCGATCGTTTCACGCCTAATCATCGCTTCTTTCCCTTACGACAGGAACCGCATCCAGCAGATGACTTGTCTGGTTCCGATGTAGCTCGAAAGCTATGCATTCTTTCCCGTCTAGTGCCCGGTATGGCCCCGCTAGAGAAAGGTTTCGAATCAGTACCAACAGAGACTTTGATACCTGAAGAGCTCGCAAACATCGCAACAGGAGAAGAGTTTGTCAAGCGTCTACCAGAGTTTGACTCGCACTACGAGAAGATGCGCAAAGAAGCTGAAGATGCAGGACAAGTACTCCGATATGTCGGTGTTATCGATGCCAAATCAGGCAAAGTCAAGTGCGGTCTGGAGAGATATCCATTCAGCCATCCTTTCGCATCGTCTCTCGGTGGTTCCGACAACATCATCAGCTTTACTACCTCACGATATAGCAAGCGGCCTCTGATCGTACAAGGCGCTGGCGCCGGTGCCGATGTCACTGCTATGGGTGTAGTGGCCGACTGCTTGCGAGTCGCGGAACGACTGGGAAACTAGTCAAACATATATCAAGATTCATCATGCTGTAGATTACAGATCGCAGAAAAATTAGAGGCCTTGACACCAGTCACTCCGAATGGAGGCCGCAACAACAGCAATACTAGAATATATGTCCGCGTTCCAAAGCTCTCATGCGTTCTGCTATGGGGCCTTCTGACCGCGCGCAAGAACGTACATCATCCTGTAAACAATGACCGTCAGGCTTCACTGTACTGAAGTATAAGTCTCTTCTGCAGCTTTCGAAGGCACTTACTCAGGATTGGTATCCGCATCTTTCAAGAAATGCCGCAGAGGGGTGTCGTCTCCTCCCAATTCTTTCAACTTCGCTTTGGAGACGCTAAAGCTGCTGTCTACTTTGACGTGGATCAAGCCAGCATCTTCAAAGTGTTTCTGCAGAACTTCGGGCTTGAAACCTAGAGCACAAGTGCGTGTCTTTCAGTAAGCTGCAGGACTTCATGAAGACTTTTATACACGTACCGTGAGCATGGTGGACTCCGTGCTCTTTCGCGTGTTTCTCCGAACCCTCGCCCACAAATGGCTTATTCGTCGCTAGGAAATCGGCCACTATGAGTACTCCACCTGGTTTTAGGGCTGAAGATAGGGTAATCGTGACAGCTTTGACATCGTCAAAATGGTGACTGTTCAAACATTGATACGTAATTAAGCAGACCTGTAGAGACTCTGAGCGAGACAACCTTACTAGGCGTGATTGCACTGAAAAGCTTATATAAGTGACATGTTCGAAGTTTGCAGTGTGTCACGCTTACCATGACAACATCGAACAATTCTCCTTGTAAGCTATCCTTCAATGCATGCTTCGACACAGTAACAGCGTGGGCTTGTTCGCTTGTGAAACCTTTTGCTTTTGCCTGAGTATGGAAGTAAGCATGAGCAAGCAAGTCGAGAAATTTCTTGTAGTGCAGCAGGGTAGGTACCTTGGCATTGAACTGTTCTACCATTCCACTAGAGACATCGGCACCGACTGTGCAGCATCAGAGCGTCAGTGTTGCGACTGGAGAACGGTTCGACAGCCTGCTATCTTACCGATCTTCTTGACTTGTCCATTCTCCAACAACTGATACGAGACAAGTCCAGGTCCGCAAGCGTAATCTAGCAGAGACAGTTCATTGCCAGCAAGCTGTTTAAGGAAGCGGTCGTGTATTCCTTCAGCAAGGTTCTGCGCCGATATACATTCAGGTCAGAGAGTGTTCCCGCAAGCACAAATCAATAGATCAGAAAGTCAGAACGGACAGCAGTTAGGTAGGCACTAGCCGGGAATTCGTATTCTTTGGCTACTTTGTCCCAATGTTGCTTATTCCGCTCTTCTAAATCCGCATCGTCGGCACCGGCGTGTTGGTGTGCATGCTGGGCACCAGAGTGATCGCCATGAGTATGGGCACGATGCGAAGATTGATGCTCGTGATGATGGGCCATTCTAACCTGAAAGCGGACAGGTCTCAGTGGGAACAATGGGAACGAAAGAGAGCTCAGAGGATGGCTGTCAAGCTTTATTCTACAATTTCAAGTGTGACGCGTAGTCGGCCGGCACGTTGAAGCGTGTTGATCGAACCGAAGCCTCAAGCCGAAACAACCGAGAGGGTGGCTATAAGTATAGTAGTAGCAAGCTATTAAGTAAGTATACAACGACCGCCGAACATCAAACAGAGCTGTGTATTATAATTGGTGCCGTGTTCCTGCTACACGGTCCACGAGAGACCGCAAGCCACTTGTGTACCGGGATGACTGGCTAAACCGACTTAAGTATAACACCTATATATGTTCGCCACGAAGAATACGTATTTCATGATCCTTCTTGTATGCGCTGTACGAGCGAACATTTGTCAGTATCATGCTCTTGACGAAGCTTGAATAGACTGTGCTTACCTGGTCTAGGGGGTGACACATGGTTCAGCATCGTCTTTTGAAAATGTACAACCTGCTAGGAAGGGGCGCTTTCAAAGGGATTTTGAGTGGTGTAGCTCGTGGATGCGCTCATCCTCAGGATCATTGCCATGATCTTCGTGCGAGCCTACATGATCATGCTTCTCGTGATGCTCCTCTTCGTGTCCGTGCCCTTGACTATGAATGTGTCCTGGTCCATGGTCATGGTGATGAGCGGATTCCGGACCACCGTGTGCTCACTCATGATCACTGTGGTCAAGGGTACTGCTATACTGATGCTCGCCATGCTTTGAACGTGCTCCTCCTTGTCCTGCTCCATGGCCATCGTGTGACTCTCGCTGCGCCGGTCTTTTGCCTCCTTGAGTGTGTCTGCGACGTATCTACGTGATACGAATCTATTTTCGTACAACAGATATGTCAGTCTGTCAGAGGGCAACGTCTGGTCACTTATGGCCGCTGGGCGTGCTTGACTTATGAAATCAGCTGTCTCATGTAAGTACAACCAACCGCCACGCCTGACTCTCCGGGGGAGCTAGAGCTGACCACCACAAGTGCTGGCGAGGCGAAAGTCGCTCGGTAATGTTTCTAGGCGGTCTTCGTGCATTGTCTTGTACCTTGGATGCAGTGCAGGCATGTGTACGATATCCTAGCGTAAGTACGTCTTAACCCAAGAAGTGCATCGCAGCCATGTCGCCACTGCCTGCTTACAAGGCGTGAGGCTGATCGAGCATTTTCCGAGATCCGACCTTCTTTGGCTTTGAAGCAATATCGAGACTCGTACAACAGCAGCAGCCACCAGACTTGCCATATCTACTCCTCGCCAGCTATCATGTCAATCACTTCCCTGTTCTCGGGCTCACCATCCAGCTCAAATGCGAGCTCACCAGCTTCAACGCCGACTGGCCAACTCACACCGGCAACATCGCAGGAACCAGTAGTCAAGGCATCAGTGAACCCAAAGCTTGTATCAGAGAAGAACCCCCAGGGCATCAAGCCGTAAGTGTGGCTCGTTGTCAGATTGTCTCCATCAATGCTGATGCTTCGCATTCAATCTAGATGCTGTGCTTGCCCAGAAACGAAAAAGCTACGAGACGACTGCTTCTTGAAATACGGCAGCAACATCGACGAAGACTCGGAAAGTAAAGAGAAGTGCAAGTCGATAGTTGAGAAGCACAGAGAATGCATGCGCGGATTTGGATTCAACGTCTAGAGAAAGATTAGGATCGCCACCTACATCACACACTCCTACTTCCAGCACAAGCTGCGTTGTTTCAGTCTAGAAAGTCCTTGATTTGCTGTAGCATACTGTACAGGCCAACACCACTACTCTTTCCCTTCGATTACTACGGCTCTTCATTACGCTATTTGCCTGTTCGTATCCTTCTTTACTACGCTATTAGATACAACGACTTTGACTGACACTGTTCACTAAGCATGCTGAACTACGTATCACTAATACTCACTGCACAGACATACGAAACTGAAGAGGCACCAAAGAAGCACCTCAATAAGCCAGCTCCAAGCCTTTCTTCCTGAGGAAAGCTCTGAACAATCCAAAATCAAGCTTTCCCATCTCTTTAATCAATCTCTCTATGATATCGCGTCTATATTCTTCATCCAGTCGCGCCAGTCTCTGAACGAATGTATCGGTCGTCTTATAGCCTGCGTGAGGAAGCGCTTGAATATTGCCGACGTCATGAATGTCCAATTCTGTCATTAGATCCTCGGCATGCTCATACGCAGTCTTACGTTCGGCGATCTCTTTCTTTGCAGCTGCCGTCACGGCGGTCGTGATACCGTCACGCATGCTGGCGCTGACAACTCTCTTGCTTTCTTCTTCAGATGCGTTACCCTCCGCATCTGAGTCCAGCGTGAGATCTATCACATTTCGAGTTTCTTGCTTGGCTTTGATAGACGAAGGACCAGAGCGAGAGGGCGTTTGACTGAGTTTCGGCGTCACCTGCTCAGCCTTTGCTGCGGTGGCTGCAGTTGCACCTATCCTTGACGTTGATGCACGAGGTGTACTTGGGCCCGCTACAGGCCCAGGTGATGGCAAAGTGCCAATACCTGTGATATCTGGCTTCTCCGATGGAGGAGACAGTACAGGAGCAGCGGTGTGATTTGTTGAAGTAGATGATGTAGGTGCAGTTGCATCTGGCGTACGCATCACTTTGGTTGCCACTGATCGTTCTCGGAGAAGGCGACTGTACTATCTCGGGCGCGGGAGGCTTTGGCCTCTGACTTTGCGAATGCGCTTGAGCAGACGTACTGGCCATAGGACTATCGTATTGCATTCGAGACAAGTCCGTTAAGCTCTAGCTGCTTGCGAGACCCACGCCTCGCCTCGGTCGTACTGCTCTAGCGATCTCTAAGGATTCGAGCAAGTCTATCACAGCAAACGTCAGAAAATGATTCCGGGACGGCGCTTATGATCGTTTGTAAGACGTACCTCTGCTTTTGTAGTAGAATTTGAACTCCACAAATGGGCCAGATTCAATTTCAAACTCTGGTACAAGTTCGTCTACTATGGAGAATCCGCCGGTGCTATCTGCTATGCTATAAAGGTTTCCAAAGTGGGTTGGTAAGTTGTGCATTTAGCAGAATTATTCACTACTGATTGTATGTAATGCGATAGACGCCGATGGCGACCATGGATAGGCTCAAAGTCTTTGTCCCGCTTGCCGGGCGTCAAAGACGGATCCGTCGTTGGAAAAGCCGCCTTTCCACTCCTATCTCGAACGACCTTGCGTATCTCACACTTGGTCAACCTGAAGCTGATATTTGACTGTTCGTCAATGTAAGGCGTTCCATGCGGTCGACAAGCTATTTGCTCTCCTTCTTCTGAGCGTTTCCTCCAGGAGAAGTTGGTGTCTTTCTCCGAGGGTACATTTGCGAAGGGCAGAGTGTTTGCGGGTGCACATCCAGTAAGATCTACTGGATTCTCGTGTGTGCCCTGCGTGATGGCTGATGATAACGCAGAAGGAGAATCAGTTAAATGCCATCAAGCAATCATGCATGTCCGGCTGCCACAGAAAGGAAGTAGAAGAGGCAGATGCTGAATCTAAACAACTTTGACTTACTATGTTCGCAAACAGGCTTCTTGCGCCCGTCAACATACATTGAGCATAGTAAAGGGTGATCCACATGCCCATTTGCTAGTGCGGCGCGAATTCGGGTGCAGATAGGTCAGAACGGCCCGGAACGTCTGGTCGGTCTGGCTTTCCACGTAGCCTGAGATGATCTGCTTCCCATTGACTGCCTCACTAGAGGTGTTATTCACGGGAAGTCCGCCCCAGCTTCCGCGCTCAAAGGTGGGTAGTTCGCAGTGGACAGCTCCCTGGTCAGTCTCGCTGTTCTGGCCAGTGCGATAGTCGAAGCAGAGGCGCTACGAAAGTATTTCAGACATCTTGAGAAGCTGATGTAGTAGCTAGACGCGCGTAGTTTCCCTCTCTTGCTGTCGCTGCTTGCGGTTCAGCTCTGCCTTGAGGCCTGAGGCCGGCTGCAGTGCTGCGTTCGATTGCCACGAAGGAGAGAAGCTGCAAGTTCATGGCCATTCGCCAGGTCTGATCAGCACGTCCTCAAAACCCAATTCGAAGTGCTTTGCTCGTCTGCAATGGCGACACTCACTGCTCCACGTTTGCGGTGTCTAAGATGTTCGAGCCAGCTTGCATGGACTGCTCGCGGCAATTATGCCACTGCATCATCAGAATCAAGAACATCTACTTCTGAAAGCGCACGTACACCAACGGCCTTCAGGCCTGCACGAGTTCGAAGACGCATAATAGATGACATGAACTCAGAGACGTTTCTGGCATGTATACAGCAAGATCCACCTGAACCACTCGTGCTGGCGCCCAGGGTTCCGGTTTTGAGGCAGAAGCGTACTGTCCTGAACATGCTACTAGACGACCCGCAAATAGACAGATGCGTCGTAGACCTCGAACTCGGCCGTTATGACCAACCTGGCTTCGAACAGGTCCAGTTGCCGCTTCGTGCATACCTGCAATGGCTAGCTAGTGGCAATGAATCCGGAAAGATGAAAGGTAAAACGGTGTATCTTGCACAATGGAGGGGTCTAGAGGAGGTGAGATATATCTCACATTACAATACTTATGGACTATACCTGATACGTTGTCTAGATGCCCAGTATCAGACGCTTTCTTGATCCACCGCGGTTTCTCCAGAACCTGTAGGCAATGTTTCGTGCTTAGACTGCAAAGCTATGTTGACCATTTCGCTGTGCCCACCCGACAGGATTAAAAATACTGTTGTGGATCTCTATCAAGCGTCATTCTTCGTTGGGCCGACCGCTGCCGTAAGACAGCTTCGTGCTACTCTGATTTGGGGACCACTGACCGAAATCACCGTCTTTCCCGACTCAGATTACGCCTTTACATCATGATCCATACATTAACTTGTTTCGATTAGCGAGTACGAGTGGTCCTTATGCAGCCAAGCATTTCCTCATTCTACCACCGACCAATGCTATCAATCAGGCAGTGCGCCCTGCACAAGGGCAAGGCCAGTCCAATACGTCTCCTTTGGACTTCCAGTTGATCAGAGGCGAGAAGCCAGTAGAGGAGAGTCCGCTTGTAGGAATGGTTGCGAGGTCTCCTGGACAAGGTGCTTTAGAAGAGATCAAGAAGGCTGCGTATGGTGTATCGTTGAAGGCAGGTGAAATGCTCTTGTTACCGCACAAATGGTGGCATCGAGTCGAGAACATTGGGACGCCTAAGTGCTGGACTGCTGGTGTAGGATACTGGTTTAGAACACGGTCAGAATGATGAGCTCGCACGTTAAGTCTCCCTTGAATGGTCATCAGCTTGATACGCAGTGCCGAAAATACTGGGTGGCCACTCCACCATGACCAATTAACCCTGAAAAAGAGCTTGAGACTCGACGGCAGGCATCACGCATTGTCCTCTTGCACAGACGAAGCTTTTCCCTTCACGCATTGATGCTACGACTAGCTGGAGCAAGCTTATCGTTCTGGGGTAGGGCCCTTTACGCGTCGGTTTTTTTTCGATCATCCCAGGCATGCGACGCGTGCATATCTTCCATCGCACATTGATGCATAATTAGCTAGGACAGCTGCCGTCCACTCGCTGCTGGCATGCGAGGCTTTTGCTCAGCACAATACATAACAAAGCTGTGACATCGCAAGGTGTCGAAAGTACGACTTTCCTAGAGGGAACAGTTGGCACGGAAAAGATATCTTACTTTCCTCACACTCTTCCCGGTTCGAGAGGCTTTCACGCAAGAAAGAAGACTCGAGCCTTCCAACGCGTACCGTCTTCTCCGTCAACAAAAGAGACGCAGGTCGTCCGAAAGCCTTGAAGGCTGCCAATTTAGCATTGTTGGTCAACACACAACTGGCAAACAATGTACAACACAGAAAGCATCTACGACAATTACCTGTCTGCAGACGGTCCTAGACAGTCTCAGGCTGGGAGCACTCTTTCCGGTGCCAGCAACGAACGCCTTTCAGGATTAGCTCCTCCGATTCCACGATCCAATAATGCGAGACAAACAGCATATAGCATGGCAGATACAGCATCAGTATACACTACAGCAACTACACCCTTCGAAAGGTGGAGCTTAGAAGACGGACTGGAGCCTCCAAAGTCACCAACAAGCACCTATACTGCGGGAGGGACGCAGCGACCACCGGATTCACCGCGACTCGCAGACTTGAGAAGCATGCCAGGTCCAGCACGAACAGCACCTATGCATACACAGACCCCAGTTGCAACATCTATGTCCCCTCAGCCTGTCCAGTACAGCAGAAGGCACTTCTCTCGACCCTTGTAAGTGTCTTCTCGCCACAAGATTTAGGCTCTTTTCGGCGCGTCCAGGAACACGACTGATGCCGCAATGTTCCTGAAATAAACAGTCGCCCTGAAGAAACAGAAGACCAGCCAAACATACATGCTATGGCAACACCCAAAATTATGGTTGGCCAACATCGCTTCAGTGCCTCTACACCTGACGCTTATGGAGGAGCAAGCTTTAGCCCAGCTCTGCCACAGGATAGTCCACAGATGTCGGCGTATGCATCCGATATTGCTGGTGATGATCACTCTGCTGGTCACATCCGACGTCGTTCAAATCCAACCAACGGAAGCTTCGATGACGCGCGTTCTGGCTCTCCGACGTCGATATATGGAGATGAGCAACTACGCGCTATTGGTCAATCTCAGAGAAACTCGCTTTCCGGGTCCTCTTTCATGGAAAAGCAAGAAGAGTTCAACGAGAAGAAAGAGTCACATCCACGGCCTTTTTCATTGTCGAACACCTACCCTTTCACAACTACACAGAATGGGTATGGCAGTCACAACATGGACACGGTCAAGAGCCTGACGCACAAGCCTTCTTCCCGCTTCTCGGAAGATGAGAAGGGGATACGCTCTGTGGACTCCACCAACGAATTTCATTCGTCTACGTGGAATCTGTTTGGTCGTTCGCCAGTCGCTTCACCTATGTGGAGACATTCGGAGGACGGTCGTCGCAATCTAGGGGCAGCAAGACCCGGGAGCCCGGAGAAGTCAAGAAAGAAAAAGAGAATCTTGATTTGGCTAGTAGCCATTCTCATCCTGCTAGCTCTTGCTGGTGCTGGTGCCGGTATCGGAGTCTGGCGACACAATGTTTCAGTCAATGAAGCAAAGTCAGATGCAGCAAGCCTTGATGGTACAGCTGTATCGGCTTCTCCGTCAGGCTCGGCGGCCGATCCATCATCTACGTCGGGTGTCAATTCAGAGAGCGGGAACGATTCCGCCGATGTGACAATACCAGCGCGAGATGCCAACGCGATAGCCGGATCAGGCGGTCCTGGAGGGTACTATTCTCTGGTTGCATTTGGAGGCAGTTATGCTGGTAAGCTCTCGACACCGCTGATCAGAACAAGAAGAATGGCTAACACGGAATTTTCAGACAATGGCCATACGAGAGGCGATGAATACAGCAACACACTCCAAGTAGCTCCCTACGATGGAGGGCGGGCAACGAATGGCCCAGTCTTCCAAGAATACATGTCTTCCTTGGTCGGACCCCGTGATTCTGCAAACGCTGCTATTTTCAACTACGCATATGTGGGTTGTGTCAACGCTGATGTCGTCATGCCCTGACTGACATCCGAAAATTTCTATTCTGCTAGTCCGGTTCATCTATCAACAATGTGAGACTCTTTCGGTACAGCCATAAGGAATGACACCATCGCTGACTTCTTCCGCCTACAGAGTATTTCTACTTTCCAAGCACCAGATCTGCCAGCACAAGTGGCTGATTACCTCGGCGAGCTCAACAACGGCAACGCTACGGTCGCTGCTACAGCAGCCCACAAGTCTTTGGTGACTGTCTGGGCTGGAATGGACGAGCTCGTCCGAATTTGGGAGTCCGCTATATCGTCGAATCCTGGCGACCCACAAACGCCAGCCATGGCCGATGTGCAATCCATGTTGACAACGATGAACACAACTCTACGATGGCTTCTTCCAACAACGGGAACGCCAGCGCCAGATTTCGTGCTTATCACCCTCCCACCCGGAGACATACTACCTCAAACCGCTAGGCTGGCTCTGAATAACACCGGATACGTGAATGTCTTCAAAAACATGACTACGGCTTTCAATGCTGGCTTGGGGGATGTCGCGCAAAGTCTCAGCACCACTACAACTGTCTATACGCTGGCCGCCGACGGGTAAGGCTTCGTCCGACTGACAATGGCTGTACCTTCGTGCTGACCTTCCCTCTACAGTCTATTTGATAGTATCTACGCAAATCCTGCAACTGTGAGTAGTGCGGGTGTTACAATCCCGTATGCAAAGGCTGACGCCTCACTATCAGTACAACCTTACTTCAGTGGATACTGCGTGCAGAGAGCAGTCGTGTACGGATCCGGACAACTATATGTGGTATGATGGTCAAAACCCGTCGACGAGGATGCATGCTTTAGTCGCTCGCCATCTGGCAGCGACAATTCTGAAGTCATGAGCATAGCCGGATCTTCAAGTCAAGAGAACGATCATAGAATGTGTTCCATTTGTATCTAATGACTGTATTTCATTATGGACGAAGAAATCATGTACAACTAGGTCGTAAGAATCGTTATGTCGTTTGCATTTGGCTTGATGTAATCGTTACATGTATAGAAGGTCGTTGCAATTCATCAAATTGTCACTACAAGGCGAAGCTTGACCGGGTCAGACATAATCCCATCTACAGAGGGTGAAGTGTCAGTGAGAGTGTTGGCTAGACGAGGAGTCTGTGACTGACTCTATATGAACTACACCTTGACTTCTTGGTGCAAGATCATCGAAGGCAGCTGGAGACAGATCCAAACTACCATAGCCACAGCCTGGGCAGGCATCTGACCACAGAGCATATTAGCAGTCTGCGCATTTGCAAGGATGAGCGTAGTTGACATACCCTGCACTTGCGCTTTTGTGGATGCCCCAGTCTGTCTGTTCGTGATACGAATCCATGAGCCGCAGTGCGATGACTTGCGTCCCATGTCGCCGTATTGCTTGCCGTTGAGAGCAGCAATGTGCTGGCTAGAGTCCGCGTACCATCCACAGGCACCTGATATACGATGTCGTTCAATCAGGATGTGACTAAATCCTAGTGGAAGTTTCTAGGGAGATGCATGGAACTTACCCTGTCCAGGTTGGAAGTACGTGCCCTGTCCCTCGTAACCGCGCTTCTCGAGGCGGTGTTCATGCTCGGAAGCATTCGAAGACGTAGGTGTATACTGATTTCTTACTACATCTTGCCCCTCTGGCTGATGAAGTTGCGGATTCGAGTCTGCCTGATTAGATCGTTTCGAGGAGATGATGTGGCGGCGCATTCCCAGCTTCGTCGTCTCGTGCTTGATGTCACCTCCGCTTGCGAGGCAGACTGAGAATGTTGAAAGAGCGATCGTAAAAGTCGTAACGGAAATCTTCATAACTAGTGAGCGAAACTTGCAGACCCTTGGAATCTTTTTCCTTCCTTCCTTACTACTATCCTTCGTAGCAATGGCACCCGGGGTTGTATCCCTACAAGGGAGCTTTACAGAGGACAAGAAGAAAGGAAAATGATCCGCCATCTTGACTTGTTATGGTAAAGTGCCTCTCTTCTCTTTTGCAAGCCTTCACTGCGGGTCGGCCCAAATCGAAATTTCGTGACCTCTAGACTTCCTTCGCGCATATATAGTGGGTCGACCCTAATGTTGGGAAATTAGGGGTCGGCAGCTAGCTCATTGTCAGAAGAGACGTAGCACTCCGCATGATAAGGAAGCCATTCGCCTGTTACTGCTGCCGGGTCGGAGGACTGGTATGCGCGGAGAGTGGGCAGTTGCAGCGTATCTTTGTGGAGTAGCCGATGACAGGTGTTACATGGTTGCTCTTGAACATACTGATATGCGTTAATCAATGCCTATGGTGAACAAGTCAGTCTTACCTCGTCATCCGGGAATGACAACGTCTAGCGTGATCTTCACGTACAATCAGGCACGACAGGTCAAGGCGGTCCTTCTGACCGTGCCTCGACATAGCTTGTGTAGCATATATGCTGATACCCTGCCACAGAGTGTAGTCTGAGATCTGAAAGCTTTGCTTCTGTAGCTTGAACAATATCAGCGCGAGTTCTTTCGTTGAAGTTGTAACGACGTACCTTTTCATCTACACTGACGACATTTATTCGCTGGAACTTGACGGCGGACTTATCTGTCCAAGTCATGAAGACATGAAACCTTGCGACGTTGTCAAGCTCTATCACTATGCATCTCGGGTTCCACTTTTGACAGTTCTGTAAGACCTTTAAAGCGGGATGTTTCGCTACTAGGGTTTCGAGTGTGGCGTTGAGGTCTTCGAGCGTCCTGATGGGCTGCTCCTCATCTGAAGCAGGGAAGGAGATCTTGTACGACTTCTTGGGCGACCCACTGCTTGACTGTATCTGACGACCAGAGTACGGATTTTTGCGGCTAATGGCATATCATAGTCAGAGCATGTTATGGGGCATCCTACTGAGACGAATAAAGCGAGCCTCACAGGCGCTGGAGCTTGTTCTGGTCCAACTTCAGATGTTCAGCTTGCGAGAGAAGATTCGATAAAGAGCCTGCTCGCAGCAGAATATGTGTTCAGTCTCAGTTATTCTGCGTCTGTCCTGCTCGATCACGTTATTCGTGAGGAGAACGCACCAGCAAGAGAGCTAGAGCTATGCTGCAAGTCCTGTAAGCTCCGTTCAGCCTTTTGAACACGATAGCGATAGTCTTGAATCCTGTCTTGGGGGTTGCTTATCCCCGCTGGACCGCTGGCCGAGCTGGTGAAGAATCCGAGCACTTCGGGCAGAGCATAGCGAACTGCATCGAGCTTGGTCAGGAGCATGTCCAGTTTCTCCAGCTCATTCTGTGTAGCTGCAGATGTCATGAGTACGAAAGAGCCACAGCTGCTCTTGGCTGAATCAGTATAGAGCTACCGTGTATGGTGAAGAAGCAAGCTGTCATGCTTCTTTAGCCTGAGGCTCATGCGAAAGCTGCAATCTCGTGACTAATCTGTGTGCTATTCTATAGCAGTTTTCACGCGGCAGTTTTTCCATACAAGTACATCTAGATTTACAATCTTCACTTTGCTCAATGCCACTTCGCTAGCGGTATAGACCTCCTCCGGATATAGCTTATTGACCACGCATTCCACGACCTCCACGACCACGGGCTCGTCGATCTGGAAAGGACAGACCGAAGACCATCAGCAAGACCCAGCGAGTGGTTGCACAATCGCTTATAACTCACTTTGTGCACGTTGGATGGTTGCTCTTCCTCTCGCTGTTCCGATACCGCGTCCCTTGCCAATTCGCTTGAACCTGCATGAAAGAAAGTTGAAGTGGAAGTCAGCGATGGTTCTTCAACAGCAGCCGCAGCAGAGATGACACTTGAGACTGACATAGGTGCATTCGCCAACATGTCTGGAACGATGTAGAACCGGATCATGGGTCCTCGAATGTAGACTTGGTCGAGTTGAGTTATTCTGCCATCTCGCTGTGTGACTGTGATGTCCTTGAGGGAGATATTGAGGTTATCCTCGGCTGTCAAGGACAAGCAGGAGCAATATCAATCAGTCACTACTCCTCGCTATCTACCTTGCTGCTGTCCTTGTCGTTTCAAGCTTCCAGCCTGCCTGTAGGTCATCCAGCCAGACTCACCTTCGAAGAGCTTGCCTCTGTAGACTTGACCCGTCTTGAGCTCGACGGTGATGATGTGTCCAAGGGACTCCTGCAGAAGCTTCGTTGGCACGCCAATAGTCGACATGCTTGCTGAATAGTTTGCTTGCTGGTGTTGGAAGGCGGTCAGCCTGGACAGGCTTCTTACCGCGAAACTTTGTGAAGTTCGAGAGTTGATCAAGCCGCTGAAGTTCTCTCGACAGCGTACACTCCACTGCTGCATTCGCTCCAGCCAACACCAACACCCGTCTACATGATAATTACATTGGCTTGTAGATCGCTGCTGTCATGCATTACCGCCATCATGCTCGTTCCCGGCAATTCAACTCGAAGATCTCTCGCTGGCTGGACTCCTTCGACTACGCTGCTACTTTGCATATTGTGGCTATCACAACTTAACCTGGCTTGAAGAGCACATTATCAGAGATGGCCCACAGCACGCCTCTTCTATCAGATATCCCATTGTCTAATATCTACGCGTCATTGTCGCCAATGACCCCATTGCGATTTGGGCCAGCTTTACGCCTATCGAAGAGCCACTTTTGGAAGGCCATATCTGCATGAACCAGCCAAAGATACCTTCGCATGCAAGGTGGATTGGTTTCGTATGTCTTGAGAGCATGTACTATCTCTTCTGTTCGTCTTCTGTACCACGTCTTTCTCGCCCTCGCCAACAGCTTCATCATGCTTCCGAAGAAGCAGCTAACGTTCGCAGCTTTCATTGTACTGGCCAGCAGGGTAGCAAGAACAAGGGCACAAGCATACAAGTCAGACATCGAAGATGGAGGGTACTTCACACCTTACTTCCCAACGGATGCGTACGATGGTCCGAGTCAGCAATCTACCACTACGATAGACGACGAAGAACAACCTTCACCTACTCAGCCACCTGCACCTGAGAGTACAGAGTATTCAGATGGAGATAATGTAACTTCTGAAATAACCACATCGGGCTGGACGAATTCTAGAGTCAAGCCCACCAGTCCTCCTGACAACAAGAAATACACGCCTGTCACAGAGACGCTTTCAGATGGCTCAAGCTACCAGAAAGGCTCCTTCAACAAGACTCTTAGATGGCAAAGTACAGGTGTCTTGCAACATGGTAAGCGATTTGAATTAGGCCGACTGCTTGCGAGACCGTCATAAGATTGACATCTCCTCCGTTGCCAGGTGGTTGTCCAGTTGACGCCTTGATAGGTGACTGCTATTCGATGTACCTGGACTCGGAAGGCATGCTCGAGCCAATGGATGACAAGAATACTGCACGTCGACTCGGGAAGCGTACACACGCTCGCCAAATTATCACAAGAGCAGAGCACGAAGACCCGTATGATCCCATTCTCGGAGTCGATTCACCTCACGAATACTTCAGAAATCTAGCAGTCAATGTAGCAAAGAGCGGTACATTCGATGACATGTCAAAAGACCCAGATTTGATGCATTGGAAAGCTATGGCTTCCAGCAGCAAACCACCTTGTAAAGCTAAATCGGGAGCTAAAGACCCAAATGCAGAACCTCCTGCTCCTAGACAGAGATTGGAGTTCTTGTCTTGGCCGCCTGCTCCTGCTGGTGAGACTTGGGATTATACATGGAGAACTTACGTGGATGAACGGACGACGACTACGAATCGATGGTGGCATATGTGAGTGCACACTAAATGATGCCTTGCATTGGCACTAACGAAGTAGAATGGATCTCACAGGATGCAACTTTTGCAAAGAAGTGGGTGTGGTGGCTATGTCACTGCTCAGACTGCAATCAGGAAGTCTGTCATCGTAAAAGACAAGAATCGAGAGTGTCCGAACGATAATTGCGATTCTTACGACTACGCATTGTACAAGGGCAAGACAATCTTACACGTGAGTCTCTATCTGTGTGAAAACAAAGCATGATACAATTTTCACTGACTTGTACTGGCCCGGCTACAACAGCACATCCGTGTCCGATATGGTGAAGATGGCCTCTTCGGTTATAAAGTCAAAGACCTTAATTTGGGACGGACAATACTCGAATACAACGCGGTGGGAGATATGGGTTCTTCAAGCAGTGTGAAGGTAAGCTGTAGACCAAGAACTAACGTGGCATCCTCTGTAGTGCGCCAATATTGACTAGTCTCTCTGCGCCCACAGTTCGGCATCTATCGACAAGCCGTTGAAGGAATGAGTGAAGCTAGGATTTACGTGGGTGATTACGTTGCTGAGAAGGTAGCTTAGTCTACCTGTACGGGGAAGACCGAGGATTTTGGACATTCCGTCTTTCCGTGTCCTTCGACTTTCTTTCCGTCCAGATTTTGCGTTGTCATGGTCCTCGTATCATTTGATAGATCTAAGCAATGTATTCAGGTGGATTGTCATTTGGATACGATATCCCTGCGCGATTCTTATTGCAGAAGAGCACGCGTAGTGGCGACTGGCCCGGGAAACAAAGGCGGGCTCTCGAAAGCCAGCAGCTGTTCATGGAGATTCGACCAATTCAAGCAGCGGCTTGCATCGTGACCCTCTCTCTCTATGTCCCACACCAGCTCTCAATGAATTTTTCACAGCTCCAAAAAGCACCATGTCACGGCTTACGCAACAATGGCGAGCGTCTCCAGAGCTTCCCAAAGGCCTTTCAAAGAGAAGCTTCATGCATGCAAAAGAGCAAAGCGAGCGAGCCGTGCGGGACGACCGTTGTGGATGCGCTGAAGAGCTCTATAGTTCGCTGCCGGATGGAGCAGTGCATGAACTAGAGCAATCATAGAGTGACATGGCACGGAACCAATGCCAACAGCATCCTATCAATAGCAATGGTAAACCATCTGCATGCTTGCAGGATGGTCGACCAGGATGATCGACAAAGACACAGGGCATTTCTTTCGTTTTCACCTCTTCAAGCGCTGTTGAATCAACTGAAGCAACATAGATGAAAAGGACCATAACTTGCATGGCTTCTCACGTAAGCTTAAGCATGGTTGCCGTGCTGCTGAAAAAAATCACACGAATCATGCCGGGTCAATGCTTAGTAGAGCCGGTTGGGACCTAGAAGCAACAATAGCACGGGCAGGGCATAACTTGCTCAGCTTTAAGCTCAGTCCTTCTCTCTTCTCCTTGACGATTACCAAGCGTCTGTGCTTTTCCTGCCGTTGCAGATGGGCCGCGATAGATTTCTGCTGCGCCACATGGTAATGGATGCAGGAAGATGAACGGAGGCCAGCCGAACGACTTGCAATGCGGGCGGAAGTCCCGTTCTGATACTAGATGCTGAATCCTTCACAGCGCCTGAAATATTGAAGACCCCCGCTACAACATGAGCAAAGTTTCCTTCCTCCAGTGCGTGTGTGCTGTATAGATAGGCTTCAAGGTCGGAAAAGTACGAAGCATTCTTTGCAGGAAAGAAGCAAAGTACCTCCTGTCCGAAATAAGTTACATTCATAGTCTGGTCCTGCAACTCTCTCTCCACGCCATTCAAGCATCAACATTCCCTCCCTGGTCCTCAAGGCACTTCCACTAGCGATTCTCCTCTTTTGTGAACAGTCGGAGCTCTGCAAGAAAGACAGCACGCGTTTAGCCTTCAAGCAACCCAGGCAGAATAGCTCAAGCACGTACATACATACAAGTCAAGGAGCAGACAAGGATTTACAGATCAGAATCCTGCAAGCGAAGTACTCGGCTCCCTCACTTCCTCCTTGATTGTCCTTCGATATACGAAACCCCCGGCCCTGTGGCGTTCGAAAGGCAGTCCCAGGAGAAAGCGGCGTGAAATCCAAATCCTTGATACATAAAACGATAGAACAAGCAAGGGGCGCCCTGATTGCATTGTAAGCGTGGATGGGAATGCAGAGTGATCCTCCCTCGTCCCTGCTGGAGATGACGACAATATTCTGAACTTCTATGCTCTGCTTTTCTTCGCTTTCTTCTCTCTACTCTAGACAGTCAGACACAGCACTTTCCCCAGCAAAACACACTCTGAAGGCTCTACTACCGTGCTAATACCTGGTCTCTGCTTCATCAAACTTCATCTCAGCCCTTCCTGTCGACTCTCATTCGGCTTTCGCCGAGGAGATCGCCGCCACAACCCCTCTCTCTTTTTGACAAGGACAGGCTTCAACCTCGTCTCAGTCCATCTTTAGTCCATCCTCTCCCTGCTACCAGACCCAGCTAGCAGGACTAGGTGAGTGTCTATCCTACCTTCTCAATTGCTCAGCCCTTATACTGACTGTCTCTCTCTACATTGTCACTCCTTCATTTGAACTCCGCCCTGGCCCGTCTACACCTCTTCACGGGTACCTCTCCTTTGCTCATACAATGGTACACAGCAAGAAGTTCACACCATAGACTGCATAGAAGCTAGTATCGAGTGACGGTCTAGTGCTGGTCCCTGGTCCATTGCTCGGTACAAGTCACAGCATTCCTTCAACCGAACCGACATGCAGACCGTGTCCAAACAGTCCATGGCTTCGCACCGAATGTCTGCAGATCCATTCTTGGTGGACACTAACTCCAAGCATGTCCATAGTGAACAATATCGAAATGGGCAGACTATGTCTGGCCTTCCTGAACCATCGGGTCATCACACCACCCACATATCTTCGGTCTACGAGTCCCCTGCTCCTCCTCCTGGCCTATCATGTCCGTCAGGACATCTTCAACAGCAGCAACGTCAAGCACCGTCATACCGTGTATCACCGGGCGAATCATCTCTAGACACTGCCTCCCCACCTACTCTGGCATTGAATGCACCTCGCTCTGGTTCTCCAAAGAAGCCTTCCAACGTTGCCACCCATCAAAGCAGAAATTCCATTAGCAAGGCGGCTAACCTTCCTTTCCTCAATTTAGCATCGTTGAAGAATTACTCTGCTTTTGGAAGTCCAGTCAAGCCGCCGACTCCTCTTGCAGTACCTCCCACTCCACTCTCGCACCCTTCTAGTCAGGATCAACCTACTCCTACTCATGGGGTGCAAGGTGGCAGCGGCAAATTCCTTGGTGCTCTCAAATTGATGCGCTCTGATGCCGCCATTTCTGGTGCTCAAGCTTCCAAAGGCACCCTACACCCGTTTGCGTTGCCTTCGAGCGAGCCTCAGCAGTATATATGCTACAATCTCGATGCAAGAGGGTCATCCAGTCCAGAAGCTTCCCCTTTAAGTCCACCTCCTACTCCTAATGGTCAGGCTGTTCCGCACAATGCTACTCAATCCCCCAATGGTGCTTCATCGATGGTTCTATGCACCCCGCCTCCCGCTAAGCCACTTCCTGCACCAGCTCAACTTCCTCCGCCCAAAGCAGATAAACCTGGTTCTATTCCTACCTGTGCCAAGTTCTTAGCCGATGGCAGACTCAATGCTCAGTTCGAACAGCAGTACGAAATTCTAGATGAGCTTGGCTCAGGTGGATTTGGCTTCGTCATCCGTGCCAGGAGGAGATTCGACGGGCTTATAGTTGCTGTCAAATTCATCTTCAGAGAAAGGGTAGGTCTTGCATCCGATCTATACCGACAATGACCTCAGCGAGACTGACAGTATAGTATCGTTCTCTCCAGATCCCCTCGCATGGCTGGGTCAGGACTCGCAGCTGGTCAAAGTCGGTCGATGGTCAACCTGGTGTCGAAAGGCTCATCCCTCTCGAAGCATACGTCCTCCGTATCATCCGACACCCTGGTGTAGTTGCCTTTTTGGATCTTATTGAAGACGAGTCTGTCTTCTATCTTGTTATGGAGCATCATGGTACACCATGGCATTCATCCTCGTCATCACCTGCCTCATCTGCCCCACCTTCCGTCAAGGCTACATCCGAACCCGACACGGATCCTTACATGAAAGGCAACAAGGCTGCGTCCTCATCGAGCTCTAGCTCATCCGGGAAGAACAACAGTGAACGAGAAGGATCTTCTCCGGCTGCACCTGGTTCGGACGATTTACCTGACATCTCCTTCTCATCGGAGCTTTCGACCAGTCCATCCTCCAGCATGGGTCCTCCGACTCCTCTCTCATCCGAGCTACCTTTAAAACTCGCTGCTCCTCCTCCAATGCTGAGAAGAAGCTCTTGCGACCTTTTCGAGTGCATCGAGCAGCATACTAGATTGCCTGAAGAACACGCCCGCCTTGTCTTTGGACAGATCGTTGAGGTCGTCTACTATTTGGCTTGCATGGGTATTTGTCATCGTGAGTCGGACTTACACGCTTCCATAGCTTCATCCTTTTGTGCTGACATACAATACTATCCTTGCAGGCGACATAAAAGATGAAAATATCGTTGTTGATCGGGACTTCAGGGTCAAGCTCATCGACTTTGGCTCTGCTATTATCTACGACCCAAGAAAGCCACCTCCATACCACCATAGATTCTTCGGAGTGAGTAGCTTTGTCGTCGACCTCCAGTCTGTCGCATCTTGAGCATGTCTGATGTCTTTTGTGCACACTTCAGACAGTCAATTTCGCTGCTTCGGAAATCTTACAAGGCCAGCCATATAGAGCTCCTCACGCTGAGGTCTGGTAGGTCATGTTCCTTGTGTACTGGTAGCTTCTTTTGTCTGATGCAGTGCGTTTAGGTCACTCGGTGTGCTACTATCGATTCTTCTGACTGGGGAGACTCCCTTCACGGATCCAAACAGTGCTATAAAGGGTTGGTCACACGAGTTACCATCTTTCGATTACATCGCTTACACTACTCACCAATTCGCAGGTCGGATTAACAAGCTCAAGTGCCGTATTCCAGGACTAGCCGCTGACCTGATGGTCGGCTGCCTCGACACGGATCCCGAGACAAGGTTCACCATCTCACAAGTCAGAGAGCATCCTTGGCTCCAGATCAGTCCACAGTAGTGCATGTCTACGCAAATGAAGGAGCCGAGGAGTTCCTCTGTCCACCTCTCCCGCAACATTTACGTCCAATCAAGCTTCATCCACCTGTCTTACTTTCACGCGTTCTCTAGGTTATCAAAAAAGGAAAATCGGATTTCCCTACCTCTTCTAGATTGTACAAACCATCATGTTGATTAGCTCACACACTGCACGTGTCTAAAGCCTCATTCGTTAATATGCATCACCAGTGAGTTTCATCTTTGGTTTCAATCCAAGGCTACTTCGTCAATGCTAATTCGGGTGCGACATGTCTCTAGATACTCTGCACAGATATGCTGCTCTATGCTATGCCTGTCCAATCTTTTTCTTAAGCCAACCCACAAGTTTTTACAGCAGATTCTCATTGTAGTACTCCAGCGAACCTTCCTATCCGTCGAGATCTGAGTGCCTTTGAAAGGTATTTCAAGTCGCGATGGATGCAACGTCTGTAGAAAATTATACCAATGTATCTCACCCTTTTAGCTATTCTTTGTTGCCCACATGCACGCAAATAGATACTTGCAGTCAGTCAACCATAGCTTTCGCAGCGGATAGACAATCCTTTCATGATCTGCGATGGTCCCAGAGATCCGATCATCGATTCTCGAGGACGCAGAATAATGAGGATTATTCGTTTCTTACTTTCAATGGACACACGTCACGGCTTTAAGGCTCCTCGTCATGGCTGGCTAGACCACAATGGAACCTTGCTTGAACTTCTACCACTCACAACAATGCGACGAGACCTGTCCACAGCATCTGCCAGGACCCAGATAGATTGGCCACGGCGAATTTTCCAGCACAGACAGGATGACGCGCTCGACGCGATGGGCCCATCATGGCTGAAGGGAGAATGCTAATAGGCAGTATACGCGTCTGTGGTAGCTGATTATAGAGTGTGCCTCATTCTCATTCCAGGGCAAGAATGATCCCCCGCAGATCTCACCCGTTACTGGCACGGGGGAGCAGAACAGCTTGAAGAATGTAACATCAAAACAGACAGCAGACGGACGAAGATTGACAATGCCATGCTATGCTTGGTCCCTGCATCTCTTCCCTCTTGATGACTCTCAACATTCTTCACACATATTAGTCACTGCTTCGCAAAGCTTCTAGCAAAGTTGTCCACCACCATGGCCGATTCGATACCTGTGGAGGGCACTACTGTCACGGCGCAACATGAAGAAGATCCCGCACCAGAAGATGAGCAAACCGAGAACCCTCCACCGTACCCACCATCATACATGCCTTCCAACAATCTCGTCGGCGCCAGTCTCCTTAATGGCTTGCTACCTTCGCAAGGTGACGCACTTTCTCCACTTCGTGTCCGTCGCCGAGGTGCTCGACGACTCCAGTACGACGACTACTCTTACGATCCCGAGCGAGACAGCGGTGATCTCGGACAACATTCTCTAGCACAACAAGAACTCCGCAAGGCATCTCCTAAAGTTACACTCCCTGAAATCCAGACTTCTTCTTCTTCTTACCTTCCAAAACGACTCGTCTCTCTTCGCCGCAAAAGACAAGATTCGCCCATACCGCCGAACCTTATCGATGCACTCACCGCTCTCTTATCTCCTCCTGCACTCAACTCTCCTGGTGGTGCTGGAGGACCGCTCGATGGCATCATTGGTCTAGGCATCCTACAGACTCCACCGACTGGACTTGGTATAACAACACCGGAGAACAATGAAAGTAAAGGGGGGAAAGACTTTTTTGCAGAGTGAATACATGTCACCAATCCCGACTTGTTGTGAAGTATGTAGCATGCTAATACTCTTTATTCGATCATCAGCGACGATGAACCACAAGATCAGTCTACTCCAGCTTTCCCGAAGGATGAAGACTTTCATCGCGATCCTAATGCAGATCCTCCTCGTCGCGGCAAGGGAGGTACAGCAAAAGATGGATATCAGAAGGATGAATTCGACGAGGAATTCGACAAGTATTTCGAAGGCAAGAACGATCCTTTTTCCACTTCCGGTCCTGCTGGCAACTTTTTCGAGGAGTAAGTTCAGTCTTGCTCCGTGCTGCGATCGTCTTCCCGTCCCCATGCTGACAGAGTCTTTGCTTTGCAGTGAGCCTTCTGACATCAAGCAGCAGCAACAGCAGCAAAAACCAGCCTTCAAGAACCCTTTCTCCTTACCGCAGACGGGCTCAGTGCCTTCCTTGAATCAACCTGCTGCAAGCACAAACAGGAAGCCAGGCGAGCCGAATGCTGCTCCTGCACCAAAGCAAGGTAACAATCAGCCATCTGGTCAGACGGCAGCTGCCCCACCGACAGAGGCTCCAAAGGATGGTAGTGCATCAAAGGATACTACACCGCCACAGGAGACGTCTGGTCAGGCATCTGAAGCCCCTGCTGCCGATGCTACCGAGCCCCCACCAGAGGATGCTGCAGCACAGCCAGCCCCCGACAGCAGTACTCAAAAAGCAAATGATCCACCGGGCAGCAACGACGTTGCTCCTCAGGATGCTGGGCAACCAGCTTCTGCCCCTGATAACAGCGCTCCAGCCGAGTCAACCGATCAGCCTGCCCCTCCTCCTAGCAGTGCACAAGAACCTGCGGCTCCTCCACAAGAACCAGCAAGTCAGTCAGCTGATCCTCCTGCTGCTGCCCAGGATAGCACATCCGCACCTCCACCACCTCAAGACAATGGTAGTCAAGCGGCTGAAGCACCTCCTGCTGAACCAGCGCCGGCTCCATCACAGGATAACCCGGCAACCCCACCTGACAATGCCAGCCAAGCATCGGACCCCCCTGCAGCGGCTCCAGAAAGTGCTGCTCCTCCTCAGGACACATCTGGTCAGCCGTCCGAAGCCCCAGCTGATCCACCCGCAAACTCAACAGCAAGTGATCAGCCTGCAGAAGCACCAGCAGAGCAAGGCGGCGGACCGCCGGCAGACGCGTCCAACGGCAGCACTGAGGAGACCCCGCAAGCACGGAGACGAGCCCTCCAGGCTAATGCTCAGTCTCTACAAGAAGTCAGACTACGTCGGTCTGCCGATCGTATGCGAAGGACTCCAGTGCAAAAGAGGGTGGCAAGTCCTGCACCTCCCGCCGAGACTCCCTACTTTAGTCCTGCTGCCACCTTTAGCTCGCCGGTGTTCGCTTCGTCCCCTCTATCACGCACCTGGAAGCCCTCACAAACCTTCTCACCGAATCTCTACTCGTCTCCCGCTCCAGCTTTCGAGTCGCCTGAACCAAGTTCTTGCGCCTTTAACGGACAACCTTGTGTCACGACAACACCGGTGCTTGCAACGACTGCAGCCGGTTTTGGGGTCAATGCCGCCTCAACAGCCTCCCCGGTACTCGAGGGCACTCCAAGAATGACACAGTCACCATTGATGTCACCATTATTGGAGCCTTCGCGTGGCTTTGCGTCGCCTTCTACGTCCTACGACGCTCGAGTGTTTAATACACAGGCTCAATATGGCTCAGCTGGTAGCCAAGGTGCGCCTGGTGGCAATCCGGGTTCTGGCTTTTACAATGCCGTTATTGCGACCTCCATTGTCGGTGCAGCGATGTGTATGGGAGCCTTTGGTATCTTGGCATGGCTACTTTTCCGGCGGCGCACTCCATATCACAGACCTGTGATCTCGCATCCGATTTTAAAGTATTCATCAACCGATTCCAACAATGGCGACGATGAGCTGGAGAAGAGTCCTATTCCACAATCTGGTCATTTCCGACAAGTTGAAGCACCTACCATTCCAGAGTCTGTCCTTCCATCCAACACTTTGCGACCATCAATGCAATACCCAGTAGATGGCTTTGGCAACCCAGACCATCTGATGAGGGACACTGTGAATACTGTTCGCTCTCAGCACAGTCAATATCCTGAGCAGATGATGAGTCCTGATCTCACAAGGAATATGCCTGGAGCCTTGAATGCACCGGAGTACGCTCCTTACCCTCAGCGGGATTCGGGTGCATCCCTGCAACGCAATTCTAGTCTAGGCCGTCAACAGAACATATCTAGACTGCCACCAGCACTAGTGCGCAACAACTCAAGTCACGAGGAGAGACATCGAGCTCGCTTTGCCGATGAAACCGCCTATCAGCAACCTTCGGTCCCAAATCCAGATCACGCACAGTATGCTGTGCCAGCAGACAATCAGTCAATCTACAACAATACTCGCCATAGTGAAGCCGATACAAACGAGACACACGTCAACCCCCCTACACGCGCACGCTCATCCAGCAAGTCTTCAGTCTCTAGTCAGCAACAAGCACCGTGGGAGCTACGAAAAGCTGCTATCTTAGCTTCAGCACAGACCTCGGGTGGTCCTGTTGGGTCTCGGACGATGCCAGCGGCTAATCCTACTCCGGTAGGCCTTATTGATACAGAAATGAAGAGCCAAGCTGAATCAGCTTCGACGCCTTCGACTACACTGTCCAACAGCACACTGGCCAACAGCGTCTCCCTAGTCATGCTAGACAAGCAGCAAGACGAAGCGAAAGCTACAGCTCAAAAGCAGAGGCCCATATCGCAGGACGGCAACGCAGTGAGGAACAAGCTCAAGAAAGGTTCCCCTCACAGCGGCAAGAAGACGCGGCCCGTCACGATCGGGGCCGCTCCTCCATCTATACTGGTCACCAATCACCCACAAGCCCTCGTACCGCCACCTTCTCCGAAGCCTTCTCAGAGAGTGAGCTTGTATAGTCTCACGGATACCCTACCATACTTAGCAAGCGCGTCACAATCGATGACTTCATTTGGCACGTCGGCCGCCCAGGATGATATTTCGCTCATCGATCCCATGCACAGGAGGTACAGCGTGCAGAGTGTGCAGAGTTATGATCACAGATCTTCGTTTGCAGAGAGCAGTATTGCGGACGAAGGCGATGCCAATCGATGTTCCCTTGCAGAATCTTGTCGCAGCGAGGCTACAGGTGATGTGACGAGCGAGCAGGAACAGGCTAAACGATCTCAGCGAAGAAGAACGCTGCTGGAAAGTGTTTACAAGCAAGAAGAGGAACAGTCAAAGTCATCCAGCTCATCTACAACAGCGCAGCATCAGACAAGAAGCGATGACCCATTTACTCAAGAATCAGACTACCAGACACCGGGCAAGTCAAGCACGCGCTCGAAACACAGATCTGTACCACAAGGCCTTCCCCCGCTTACTCCCCCATACACTCCAAAAGAGCTGTCTCTTGTTCGAACGCAAGACGAGCTTGCCGTCGAAACGCCGACTAGACGCTCTCGCAGCGTTTCTGCCGGAGCACCAGTCGAAGGACCCTCCCTAGACGCCTCCCTCACTCGCTTTTCGCAGATCGATCTAGGGAGCGAATTTTCTCTTAGCAAATTCGGCTCCATAGGGTCTTTGAAATCTGCCGCCAAGGGCGAAATAGAGGTCAAGCCACAGTCGAATGACGCAAGAGACTCGACCGTCCAACCAAGGCGGTCAACGGCCTCCAGTGCCAAGCGACTGTCAGTGCATGGTTCCGATGTCAACACATTGTCCAGCGAGATAACGACGAGACCTAGACGGGCACGAGCGAGCACCATTAGCTGTGATCAGTTCAAGGCTGCCACCACCGAAAGCATGATGACGACTGCCGCCCGAGTGCCCTTGCCCAACAGAAGCAAGGCCACCCGTGTTTCCTTCGCACCCGCGATGCCGTCACCTCCTTCGACCGGGACAGTACGATCCATTGCTCAAGACTTGAGAGCATCCGTTAACTATCCGACAGTTTACGATCCCACTGCTTCGCGACCCACTTCCTATCGCACAACGATGAGCTCGTATCGCACCTCATCCTCAGACTATGATTTTGACCATGTCATAGATTTTGCTGCCGAAAGCGCCAGGACGTCGGCCTTTTCTACGAGCAGCAGCGGGACACAGCACAAGCGCAAAGATGCTATGTCGCGAATTTCGAATGGCAGTCTCGGAGTTCCGGAAGAAGAAGATGACGATGGTAGTATCTGTGAGTGCATGGCATCCATGTTGAATGACACCGGCTTCTGACTGTTGATAATCCCCAGATTCTAGAGATTCCGGTTCTCACGAATCACCATGGGAAATAGCCAAAGCTCGAGTCCGCGCAAGAGCATCGCTTGCTTTACCGTCAGTGTCGGAGGAATTAGCTTGATCTAGAGTACTGAAGTACAGCCAAGCCACACTCCCTGAGGATTCAAAGGCTAGCTCGATTAGAAAGCCGTGTACCTTGTTTATCTACGTAATTGTGCCAACCCTAAACGTAATTTATGATTCCATAGCATCGATGTTCTGAGCAGCCATCTCTTCCTCTTCGTTCCTAGCGGTACTCTTACGCATCACCTCCTCTGCTTCATCTCCGTCGGCCTCGTCTTCGTCGCGGCAAAGTAAGTACACCTGACAAAAAAGCATCATTATCAAGAACAAACGACGCCTGCGGCATTTGATAACCTACATCGTCTACTTCGTCGGGCGATAACACGTCTTCTAGCAGCTCGAAGCCGACGTCTAGTGACCAGAAAATATCAGACCGGTCGTGATGCCCGACACAGGCTAAATGACCTACTAGCAAGCTGATCAAGCTGTGCTGCCAGATCCGGAGACTCGATCCATTCAGGTACCTCTGTGCACGCTATGCGACCTACGCCTGCGACGAAATAGTCGCGGCCGAAAGGTCGTTCTGAAAGATGCGCAGACAGGCCTTTCAGTCCATCTTGAGACAGCACTAAGTGGTATAGCAGTCGCATTGAAGCCTCAATGGTACGTAAAAGACTTTGATGCAACAGGAGGTAGTCAGTAATGAGGCACTGAAAGTATTTGCCGGCAACTTACATGGAAAGATTCAATGTCTCAGGCGGACTTGCCGCGTGGTCATAAAGCTGTGATGCATCTTGAGCGATGCGCATAACGAGCCGCTGCACGAGTGAGGGTGAGCGACTGAGTAGAGGCGTTCCGTCCGCATGGGACACAAGCAGGTTTGAGAGTGAAATGAGCGCCAGCTGCTGGGCTGCTTGACTTTGCGCTGTGTCTCCCATACGATACGAGAGAAAGCTTGCGGTGTATTCGACGAAAGGCAGCTGCTGCGGACGATTAGCAGCTGTTGCGGGCGCCACTGTGCGAGCTCCCGATATGTCATCCTGAAACGGTGTTGAAAGCAGGGAACGGAACAGTGGCGGTTCTGGGATTGATGGAGTCAATTTTTGTGCGGCCGATGATGGATGAAAGACCAGCTTACGACAAGTCAACAGAGCTACCAGGAAGAGTGACTCGAGGTGAACGGCAGGGCACCGCCTTGCGTCCATGCTAAAAGCCAGACAGCTGCTGTCGCGCAAGAAGGCATCGATGCTATAGTGTATCCCGCATGCAGGACGATACGGGAATATGTCAGTTATGTGCTTGGCTCAATGACCGAGTAGGATATCGACTTACTGCGCTATCCGAGTGGCATCTGGTCGAAGCGTCAAGAATTGCAGGAGATGCAACAAAGAACAAAACAGGCCTTCGACCTCCTTCTCGAAACGCATCTTTTCGGCTTCATTTCTAGCTTGTCTGCTCCTTGGCGCCAGCGCCGCTCTTGATCGGGTGACGGCCACATTCGAAAGCGGTTGTACCGTTTCTATCGCTGTTAGACGTTTCCGCTCGTTATCGATGCATGCTCTGATACTCTTGAACATTCTGTTTACGAGGTCTTCGTAACCTGATTGATCGGCTTCGCACGCTAATGCTATGCTAGTGTACCGCTGACACAGATCTGAAATCAGATGTACAGCTAGCATTGCTTCTTCTCGACTAGCCTGATCTAGGCTGAAGAAATTCATGAAGTCTAGAAGGACAAAGAGTATGCTCCTCAAGAAGCGAACATCCTGTTGAGTATCATGTTGAGGTGTTTCTGGGGGGTGCCCGAAGCAAAAGAACAGTCTTTGACAGATATCACGATGTGCTTGAATGCGTTCTGGGTCGGCAGCAGATGGAAAGTCTGCATTGACGAGTGAGAAGATCGTTGTTGATGTCCCGGAAGCATGATGTGGCATATGGTCGAATAAGAAGGATGTTATCTCGTCTCTTGCGTTTGTTGCCGGATTTTGCTCATGGTCTTCCTCGTCAAACGTAGGGTCAAAGACATCTTCTTGCATATCAGGGATATCATTGTAATCCATTTCGGAAGAAGGATCGATGACCTCTCTTTGCTTTCCTTTATCTCTACTTCTCGGCGAAAGTTTATGTGGGATTGCAGCTGCTCTACCATCTGAAGGACTTGACGGTAGTCTACCTCCATCGCCGCGATGTTGCGTAGAAGTCATAGGTTCAGCGAAGGAATTCTGAAATGTCTTGACGGTCTTGTATTGTTTTCCAGGTGACTGAACTTGGGATGATGTTCGTGCCATCTGACTACTCATATTCTGCAGCTGTGCTTTGCGAGCACTTTTGACAAGGGCAGCATTAGCAGCTACATTGCGATACTTTGATTCTATTTCCTGTTTCTGAAAGATCAACTCGGAAGAATGTTTGCTAGATTCCCTTGAGAACATAGCTTCTAGTTGATTGATTCTTTCTTGCAAAGGGCCAATCTTGCTCAATTCGGATTGGAGTTGGGCTTCGTATTCTTTCGTTTGTTTCTCACTCTTCCGTCGCAGTATATTAACTTCACCTTCTTTAGCTTGTCTGACTTTCTGTTCCTCTTGAAGTGACTTTTGCAGCTATAGACGTGAGCGTCAGTAAGGCCGAGTCTGTCAGACACAAGTCAGGTTGTACATACCTCTGCAAGTTGCTTCTTCAGATCCTGCTTCTCATCATCAACTGTCGCTTTGACGGCATGTCCATTGACACCCGCCGCCGTGCTGGTAGATTGCGGAGCAGTGCTCCCTCTAGCTCTGTAACCTTTACCATTCTCGTCGACCTCAACATCGGGAAAGTCGTCCTTGTACACAGGCCGGACAGGTTGACGTGTATATCTCGAAGGTCCAGCCGTAGCATTTGCACTGTTATAGTTGGAAGGATAGGACTTTACTGGTGGAGGTGGCTTGAACACTTGTTGATTCGGCTGTCGCTGCTGTGATGAAAGAAATTGTGGAGCTTGACTGTTCGATGGGAGTATCGGTCTTGCGGTTGCAGCATTACTTCTCTGCTGCTGCGAGGGTGCAGGCGGCTGCCGATAATGCGATTGTGAAGGTGGGACAGCCGAAGCGTGTCTCTGAGCGTATGCTTGGTGATTCTGTTGCGGGATTGGCTTTACAGGCAGGCTCGTAGCTCCAATATTAGCACTAGATGCAGGAGGAGCTGCATGGCGTGACTGCGTAGCCTGAGAAGCACTTATCGAGGCTGCATGTTGTTTCTCAGCCTGTTCGAGCACGAGCAGCGATTCTGCTTCGTCAAAGTCTTCATCGCCAAAGAAGTCGTCATCGTCCTCGTTGGCCATTGTAGGGGCAGTGGTTCTGGTGATGCTTTCGAGCTTCTCAGTGCTGCTGGTGCTGTCATTGCATCGTTGCCATGTGCTTGTAAATGGAAAGAGTCAAGTTTACGCGTCTGCAGTGTTGGAGGATGATCGAGAATCCTGATATCGTGCAGGAGGCTCGCTGTCTGCCGCAATGGCTGCAATTCACGTATGGGTTCCATGACGAGGCATGCTGAAAGTCATGGCATATCCGATACCTGCCATGGAGCGAAAATGCACCTTGTCTGGTCGGCCTTGAGACTGTTCCGCCACCTCCTTCTCTTCTTGACACAAGCTCACTTCAGCGAGACCCTCCTTAAAGCAGTGTGATGCGACGATAGATGGTCTGAATGATTGCATACGCTGCTATCCTTCTGCATGTTCTCCTCCAAAGCCGGCCTGAAAAGACGCTATCTGCTTGAGATAGCGTCTTCTTCCCGAATTCGGTCTTTTCCATCAAACACACGCACTCGACTAAAGCTTGAAACGGTACAACGGCATGATATATCATCAATGATGCACTTTCCAGCAACTCTCCATTTCTTCTCATCCATGCTGTCGTGGCACAGCTCGGATGCCATTCTGCCGTGGTTCATTGAAAGCTTCCATTGGATTGTCGGCAGATCCACTTGCAACAATAGCGAACATCCGACAATAAGGATATCTATGATACAAAAGAGAAAAGCGATCTCGACAAGGTCTCTGAAAAAGATGGGAAAGACGGCAAAGAGCGCGCACTCAATAGGAGCAGGGATTGCTCGGCAATGCGCTGTCAGCAAATTGTCCATTCAGTCATGCACGCTTTCGATGGAGTGGTTTCGGTTCTTTGAATGCTGGACTGATAGAAAGTCGGCTTTCTCCTTGATTATCAACAGGTCTAACTGTACATTACTTCTATCATTCGAAGGAGGATACACTTGAGACCGCCAGTGACCGCTCGCTCAGTTCCTCGACCGACGTTATCGTCTCCGACCAACGTTCCAGGCGATTTTCTCACCTGCCAGAGCACAGGGCGCGGTCAAGACGAAGACAAAGGAATAGCGGCAGACAGGCGGACGAACTCGAAGACGACCTTCTCAGGCAGTCGAAGGCTGCAACGTCGACCCAAGGTTTGACTGGTCCTGCCGGGTTTACCCCCAAGCACGAAGCTGTTTGCGCCTCTTTCCAATCAAGATAAGGTCCACCAGGGTGTAGAACAGCTTCGACTGCTGAAGATAGGAGGATAGCCGTACTGAAGCACGCGAGTGCGTCCATCTGTGTCTGTTCCTCGACCTTCTCATTACCCCGATTTGTTCAGTGTTGAAAGAGAGGCAAGATGGGTTGCGGACAAAGCGCCCCCGTGGACGACGCTGCGAAGCAACGCTCAGAGATGATAGAGAAGGAGCTCAGGAAAGCAGAGAAGGAGACAAGACAGGATATAAAGATACTCTTTCTGGGTGCTGGAGGTGTGTCTCTTTGCCTTGCCAATGTTCCTCGATGATATACCTGACCACCGTTATCCCCAACTGTCACTATAGAATCCGGAAGTGAGCTCTCTCATATCGACATAGTACACTAGGGAGGCCCCGCTGATGCTTATACATCACAGAATCTACTGTCCTCAAGCAGTTCAGACTCTTATATGACAAACCAATGGAGAAGGTCAGTCATGCATCATGGCCGATCAGGGCGCCACTTTTCTCGGAGCCCCACCGCAGAATACAGTACAGATACAGCAGCTGACCACGTATTACCGCTCCATAGGAAGAACGACTTGGATACAGAGAAGTCATTCTGGCGAATACGTTTCAGAGTCTCAGTGTCGTACTTGACGCTATGCAAATGATGGGAATAGACTTTGAGAATGAGAAAAGCCCGCAAGAAGCTTTGATCATCGCAGATTTGGGTTCCTTTCCGGAGGTGGGTTTTGTTCTCTCCTCTTGACTTCGTTTAGAGTTCGAGTATCAATGCATAGTGCCTTGTTCATACGGGATTCGCGCTGAGAGCTTTTCCCATTCTTGCGTATCGCACTCTCCAGTGGCCGGTCCCGCCTCATGTCGCCAAAACAGTAGCCTACCTGCATTCAGACGGCGGTGTCAAGAAAGCGCTGGGTGAGTTATCGTTACTCGGATCTACAGAGATGGAAAGTGTGCCATCGTGATATGAAGCTGACACTCCGGGATATTTCACGCTTTTCAATGTTTCACTATAGCGCGGCGGAATGAATATCAACTTAACGATTCAGCCGAGGTAAGGACCGACTGCGCCACTCCGATATACTGTGGTGTCTATGGGAGATGTGATGCTAATGCTCGTTCTGGCAATACAGTACTTCTTCCAAAATGTTGAGCGTACGACAAACCCTCATTTCGTACCAAATGACGATGATATTCTTCGCTGCCGAGGTAGGCTAGCTGTCTATACGTGGCGACGACATCTCTGCCCTCTCTAAGCTGAGTTTGTGCTCCCTGTATTTAGTCAAGACGACTGGTATAAGCGAGACTTTTCTCCAGGTGGACCAGCTCCGCTATCGACTGCTTGATGTCGGTGGACAGCGGACGGAAAGAAAGAAGTGGTTGAACTGCTTTGGTGGGTAGCCTTTTGCTACTGGAATCTGATTTCGCTAGTGCTGACATGCCGTGCGACTTTACAAGAGGGCGTGACGGTGCTCCTATTCTTAGTGGTCAGTACAATTAGACCTGCACTGAGGGATGTTGGGAGCCGAGCTGATCGATGACACTGTCCTGCAGGCCATTCAAGAATTTGATCAGAATCTCTACGAGGACGAATCGGTCAATAGAATGCAAGAAGCAGTGATGCTGTTCGAGTCAGTCTCAAATTCGAGGTACTTCTCGGAAACTTCGATTATCTTGTTCTTGAACAAGATAGACCTCTTCAAAGCGAAGTTGAAGAGTGGTGTACTGCTAAAAGACCACTGTCCTGATTATACTGGACCTAATGAACATGAGTCTGGGTATGTGTCGTCACGCCTGGTGATTGTGCGCGATCCGGTCGGATGCTGATCATCCTGATTGTTCTTCGTGGACCTAGATGCCAATACATGGCCAAGAAGTTCAAGGCTTTGTATAGACGGAACAATGAGCTTTGTGAGTCAAGAAGGTTGGAATCATTTGCCTCCTTCGCAGTTGGCTGACTTTCGATTCTTGACAGACACCCATTTCACTTGTGCGACCGACACTAAACAGTAAGTGGCTACGTTTGCGGCGCTTGACGGGACCTTATCCTTATTCCGCTCTGGCCACAGGGTGCGAGTCGTACTAGCGAGTGTCAATGACACGATCTTGAAGAGGAACCTCCAGTATTCGTGAGTTCGGATAAGACCCCACTCTGGCGTACTGTTTGTGGGGGATAAATGGATTTTGACGTCTATTTGGCTTCCAGTGGGCTGATATAGAGATAGCACTCTGCTGTTGAAGTCTCTGTGCTCTGTATGGGGTCTTGTTGCTGTATCATGATTACACACGGTATGCTTTTTCTCTTTATCTCGCATCTTCTTGGAGTGATACCAGTAGCATTGGCCTGTACTATCTTTTGTCAAACCGGGAAGGTTGGTATTTGTACACTTAGTAGCTTCTTATCCGGTAGTCCGCAAGTATAATGTTACCTGGTTGAGAAGCAACATGCTTGTGTTCCTCGCCTCCGCCTGCTTGAACTGCAGTCGATCACTCTCGCAGAAGTACCAACTGATAACTTCCAGCTTGCCTCTGTGAGGGCATCATCATCCTGCTCATCACTCTAACAACCCACAGACGTACCCGTACTATTCTGTGGGTATGATATGGCGGAGGAAACGACCACAGCGGCTCGTCAGAGCAGGCGTACAGAGCTACGGACGGCCAACCTAGCAGCCTGGCAGAATGGTGGTCCGGACTCAGATGGTCAGCTGCCAGGTTTTATATGAAGGTAGCTGAATGCTAATTCGTTGTTGATTGCTCAGACTTCGGTTCTTTGGATTCATCCTTGAAACGGAACACCGCTTTCATTAAGCGCCTAAGGACATCACTACAAGCTGCCGACAGCGTTGCAGCCCTACTGAACGAAGTCAAGAGCCTCAGCCTAGAGAGATATGTCAGTGAACTGGTGCCTGCTTCAATAGAGGGTATCAGCCGCTGTAAAACTGGCGTAGAGATCTACGGAGCTGTAGAGGTATGTTCCACCTCCAGCATGATCGCATTGCAGTCGCAGCCACTGCAAGGTTATCCTTGAGCACCCCTGTACTAACATCTGTCTACTAGGTTCTCTCTGCCCTGCATCAACGCTTTCCAGAGCTCTTTACTGTCCCATTCATAGCAAGTCTGCAAGCATGCCTTCAACCGCCGAACAAAGCAGCTCTTGCTGCATTGCCACAAGATCAACGAGAGAAGGAAGAAAACGCACGCGTGCTGAGACAGAGGAGCTTGTTGAGAATATACGCAGAGCTGGAGCTGGTCGGTATTGTTCCGTCAGCAGGAAAGCCGCTGGGAGAAGCGACATTTACTGTCTTTCGCGATCTTGTGAGTGCTATTCGGCTTCAACGGTTGCATAACGACAGAGGGAGTATTGACTTATGTCATACGTGCAGCTAACTGCAGATAAGGAGCTGCTTGCTATATCGATACCGTTAGCCGTTGCATTTACGAAGCATCTCGGCCAGGTCTTCTTGCCGAATGCCACAGACGATGGAATCGCGGAAGAACCAACTCCAGCTGAAGCTACAGAAGGCAAAGATACCATCGCCTCAGCGGTAACATCCCAGGGAAAGGACAAGTTCAAGAAGCTGTTGACGGCATACTACGACGCGCTCTCGCGTCGAGCTGTTAAGGATCATACAGTCAGTAGCATGTACCAAGGAACATGGGACACAGCTAATATGGGTCCTCGCGTATCAGCAACTACTCGAGACAGACCGTCGGAACCATGATGCCTACATTCGAAGCGGCGAGATCTTCGAAGACCGTGCACAGAATTACGAGAAGCTTGTACGTGGGTGGGAGAAGCTGTGGAGTGGTGTACAAATGTAAGTATCGTTTCCTCATGTGCGTCTATGGTGACTGAGTCCACCTTCATGCGCAGCCTGGCGGAAAGTCTCGGTGTACCTCTGCCCACTTTACCACCCCTGGCATCTACGAGTATTATCACAGGGACAGGGACATCTACATCTATCAATGGACATAGCGAGGATACGACAATAGGAGGGCCCGGAAGTCCATGGAATGATGAAGAAGAGAAGCGCTTCTACACAGATCTGCCAGACCTGCGAGGCGAAGTACCTGGGTCACTGCTGAAACAGCTGGACGAAGCAGCTGCAGAAAGTGGAGGGAACGATGGTGGCGACGAAGTACCTGCCGCTGAGAGGATCGTGGACCTAGATCGTACAGGCACAGGCGAAGATGCAAGAGAGCCTGACGACGGGATGGCACCTGCGCCCGCTGCGCAACTAGCGGCGTTACTGTCAAGACTTCCGGATCTCAGCAATCGTGATGCTATCGATAAGGTCGCAGTCGAGTTCACCTTTCTCAATTCGAAAGCAGCAAGGCGGAGGCTTGTCAAAGTTGTAACTGGCGTACCCAGAACGCGGCAGGACTTGATCCCATACTATGCCAGACTGGTTGCTACCCTCAATAAGTACATGCCTGATGTTGGAGCGATCACGGTCGCTACTGTAAGTCGCCTTTGATGCCAGCAGTACCCAACTCTGCTAACCTTTCGTCTGAAAATTTAGCTCGAAGACGAATTCCGGTATTTTCAGCGAAAGAAAGGGCAGGACCTAGCCGAGAGTCGAGCGAAGGTCCGTGCCAGCTGGTCTGTTCGGGAGGGATCAAGTCGAGCTGATATTTTTCTCATCGCCAGAACATCCGCTTCATGTCTGAATTGACGAAGTTCGGTGTCACACCCTCGCATTCGATTCTGCATATCATGAAGGTTTGCCTTGACGATTTTACCGGCTCAAACATCGACAATCTTTGCACTCTACTCGAGACTTGCGGCCGATTCCTTCTGAAGAGCGAAGGAACGCGGGAAAAGATGGCTGTCATGCTCGACACGGTGAAGAGGAAGAAGAACGTAGCGAATCTTGATCAGCGCCAGTCGACCATGCTGGATAATGCATACTATCAAGTGAGTCCTGCCGTCGTCGAGTTACCTGCCGGATGCTAATACCCGCATAGTGTGATCCTCCGGACAGGCCTGTAGTCGTACCGAAAGAACGGAGTCCAATGGTTTTGTATATTCGGCATTTGCTATATGGTATCGCCAATAAGTCTGGAGTCGACCACGTTATACAGCAGCTACGCAAGCTTCATTGGGAAGACCCAATGGTAAGTCTCTGCTAACAGTAGGTAGAGGCCCTCCCCATCTGACGGTTCTCGACCCCCCTCAGCTCGTCCACAAACTATACAATGCATTTACGAAAGTCTGGAAGATCAAATTCAGCAATATCTACCTCTTCGCGATCCTCATTCATGATCTCACACGCTTTCACCCGGACTTCTGCATATCGGTGGTAGATGGCATCCTGGAGAATATCGTAGTCGAAATGGAGGTAGGACTGTTTTTTTTTTAACGTCGGTGAGGCTCTGACCTATCTGTTCATCCTGTGTAATATCCAGCACAAAAACTTCAAGCAAAATCAGCAGAGAGTTGCAACGGTCAAGTATCTTGGAGAGTTGTACACATACCGCGTTATCGAAGCTCGTGTCGTACTCGACACGCTGTGGACTCTAGTGACCTTTGGGCATCGTGAGTCCTTCGGACTACTACAACTGCGCATTCGCTGATATCCGATGTCAGCGGACGGACGACCGCAGCCAGGCGAAATCCCAGGCTCGATGGATACACAAGACGATTACTTCCGAATCCGATTGGTCTGCACGCTCCTGGATGCATGTGGCCAGTACTTCGACAGAGGCCAGCTACGCAAGAGGATGGACAACTTCCTCACATTCTTTCAGATGTACGTTCGGACGAAACGACAGCCTTTGCCCATGGACGTCGACTTCATGCTTACGGACACGCTAGAAGTAAGCAATTTACTTGTTAGCAGATCAGAGTTCATCAAAACTGACTGTGCCGCTGTCTCCAGACCATCCGCCCCAAGCTATCTATCTTTACAGAGTATGAAGCTGCTGCAAAAGCCGTGGATGACATGTTTGCCATGGCTGCGAAACAAGGCGTTGTGGCAGACTCTACGATTACAGACGAATTAGAAGCCAGTGATGGGGAAGAGGACTCGCGATCTCGCCCGGAGCTGCAGCTCAGACTATCTGGCGATGAAAATGTCGCTGCGGAGACCAACGAAGACGAGTCATCCGGTGACAGCGCAGTAGGTTTGCAATTTACCAGGTCGGCGGAACGCGTACTTACATCTCTTCTTCAGGACGACACTTCGGACGACGAGACTTCCTCTTCCGCCGACTCCAGCGACGATGATGAGGACGACGAGGATGAAGATGCTGCCATCGACGTCGCTGCGAATGAAGAGCAAGACGAATTTGACCGAGAGCTTGCGAGGATGATGGCGGAGAGTGGTCGCGAAGCTAGGCAGCCTGTGGCCATGCGGCGCAATGTTCTGAACGAGAGAAGCCTCCCGGTCTTGAAGCGTCAGCCAATTTCCGCACAGCCTGAGGAGGAGGAACCGCAGCACATGAGATTTACGCTACTTATGAAGAAAGGTACCAAGCAGCAGGTACGGGCAGGAGATCTTTGCATATAGGTAGGCAACAATGGCTAACGGTGCGCTCCAATTCTCTGCAGACGAAATCGATGGAGGTGCCGCGGGAATCTGCTCTAGCAATGCACACGTTGACAAAACAACAACAAGATAAGGAAGAACAGCAACAATTGAAACAGCTGGTGCTGAAGTATGAAAGACAAGAAGAGGCAGAAAGCAGGAAAGCGTGGGTTGACGAGGCTGGAAAGAAAGGCTATAGAATCAAGTTTGGACAGTAGTAGTGCATAAGTTTGACCATGTTGTCGTAAAATTACTCCTTTTCGCGCCTGAAAAGCTCCATCGTTCGCAACAGACTTCCTCGCTATTTGCCCCACATGCTTGCGTTCGCCGACCAGGGAGACGACCAGCAGGCGACCGCAAGCTTGTCTTCCTGCTCTTGTCGAAGAGCGAAACAACCGTCCTTCATAGTACAGAAGTCGTTTGGTGACGCCAACCACAGGTAAAGATGCGGCGCAATGTCGGGCTGTCGTCGCTCTCGCAGCAGTCCGAAGCATTAGCATCGTACTCGACACTCTCGAATGCAATCAACGAGCAGCAAGTTTCCACGCTACAGTCACAGATGGCGACTTTTCAAACAGCATTGCGGTCATTCGCAAATAAGCATCGGGCAAAGATACTGTCAGACCCGGTCTTTCGGAAACACTTTGCTGATATGTGCAACCAAGTCGGTGTCGATCCTCTAGGAAGTGGAGGTAGAAAAGGTCTTTGGGACTTCTTGGGAGTCGGAGACTGGACATATACATTAGCTGTGCAAGTGGTGGACGTCTGCCTGGCTAGCAGAGAACGCAACGGAGGTCTAATGGATATGGATGAGTTGATCAGAGGTGTCACTCGACTACGCAGAGGCGATGAAAGAGCTCCCCGAAGAGCGGCACTCGCAACAGCAAGGCAAGGTCAATCATCATACAAGAAGCTCCTGCAGGAGGAAGATGCAGTTACCGCTGCTGACGTCGAGCGTGCTATCAAAGCTCTTGCCCCGCTTGGTTGCGGCTACTCTATCATTACAGTTGGAAGCAGCAAGCTTGTGCGGTCAATTGCAGCAGAGTTCGACATTGACTCTTTGACACTACTTGAGTGTGCAGCGAGCACAGGTAGAGGCTACATCACCGTCAGCATCCTACAGAGCTGGACTGTTACCAAGTCAAGTCGGTCCGGTGGCGATAGCTCGCCGTTATCACGAGGCTGGCCGGCAAAGAGGGCAGAGAATGCTGTCAATCAAGCTTTATTGACAGATGGGGTAGTTTGGCTTGACGATCAAGAGCCTGGAGAGCTACAATACTGGGTGCCATCTCTGTTTGACTTCGAGGAAGACGCCTTCATTATGAGCGTCACATAACACGTTAGTGGACGCTGCTCGCTGCCTGTGATAGGACGAACGCCATTTCGCTCCTGTGCGAGCTCTGCAAACACTTACACCGTAGCTGCCACAGCTGTCGCAAGCTTCAAATAGTCGATGGCAATCAAGAATCTGCGCAAGCAAACTTGACCACGCAAGACTTGGACCACAGGCGCCGCGTCGCCGCCCACGCCCCGTCGTACGCAACGGATGAAAACTTAACAAGCGGCACAGCTTTGCGTAGACTAGACACAGCTGCTGTCCGCGCCATCGAGTAGACGATGTGTACCCATGACCGTCATTGCGATGGTCGCGAAGGCCCGTTGGCATGGTATATCTACCCGTTGACGACAAGCAAGGCAACCCAAGAATCGAATGGTACGCGCACCTCCTGCTTCAGTATCATTCTTACCCACATCCATTCGTTTTTCTTGTGTTTACCTTGCAGCTTGGTACGTCCGGTTTGGCCTGTCAATCGATTTGTGCGTCTAGCTGACATATCTGCTTCTTTCGACAGGAGCCGGTCTCCCTGGTCAGGATCCCGCTTCCAAGTCAACTCCGCTGGTCGCTTTTCACTTGTCAACATATCTACATTCGTTCCATCGATCCTCCACTCCACAAATCCTTTTCCATCTCACGAAGTCAGCCTGCATACCTTCAAGATGTTTCGAACCATCATGTCTATCATGTTAGTCAAACTTCTTTTCGTCGTAAGTGATGTTGTTCAAGCTGCACATGGTGAACACATGAAGCGAGGTAAGGAGCGACGTCTGATTGTAGAGACGTACAAGTGTACTGACCTTAGGTACAGATTATAGCTATGGCTACGGATATCCAGAAGGAGAGAAGGATGCTGGACATCAAGCCTCAGGCATGTATTCCGGAGAGGCTCGGATTAACCCCAAGATAGAAGATTTACGAGCAGCCGGCCCTGATGCAACCGTCTCGCCAGCGACCTTCACCCAAAGTGGCATTGGAGCCAAGCTTGTCGCCTCCTTCACCGTCAGTGACCTGGCTACCCTGCTCACTCCTTCGGAGTTCGTCAAAGCCAACGTCATCGGTGAAGCAACCCCCGCGTACACTGCCACTAGTCAGAGTGAGATCTCAACTGCGCCAACCATCATCCCGCTCTCCACTGCAGGCTCTGCACCTTTCTCCGTCGGCAGGGTCTCCGCAGCTGAAGGTAGCCTCATCACTGGTATCAACGCTCGAATAGTCTCTACTGGTGATGTTGGACTCGAGCTCCTAGCATCAGCGACTCTTCCTGCAGCTGGAGTGCCTGCAGAAACTCCGGCTTTGTATGTCAGCCCTTCTGCCGCCTTTGCAGCTGAGGCAACCAATCCTCAATCACCGTCAGAGATAAAGACTGCTCAATCGCAAAGTATATCCTCCAGTGGAGAACCCTCTGCTGTTGTGGCTTCTATCACTGGTATCAACGCTGCTGAAAGAGGCTTTGCGACCATAAGTACCTTGTAAGTAGTGCCGCTGAGATCCGCGTGGTGACGTGACTCACAAGCTATGGTATTTCAAACAGTATCGACTCCGCACCCTCCAATGCCCAAGCAACTCCAGCTTCCCCTGAACCATCTGCTTTAGACACTGCCCAGGCAGCAAATGCCGAAGCGCAGGACGTGCAGATTCCGGGCCAGAAGCTGTCCGTCTTACCTATTGGTGCAGTTCCTGTACCCTTTCCAAGCATTGTCAACTATTACTGACTGGATGTGTCTCCTCGACTGAATAGGGCTAGGAGTGGTCGGCGGTCTCGCTCTACTGGGTCTCATCGTCGTGGGCTTCGTCACGTATGAGAGGAGCAAGTATCGCAAGCAGTTTCGAGAGCGTAAAGCTTTGGAGACTGCACAGAACGCAAAAGCTATGCGGTAGTCTGTACGTGAATCAAGGTCGTCCACCAAAGCTTCTCGTTAACCCTTTCTAACGGCCCACACGATTCAGCAGGCCGCTTTGCGTATATAGACTGAAGGATACACAAGACCAGGCACGGGCTTGCCTCTTATACCAAGACCGTCGGGTGCTTTACCTTTGTGACAGTAGATGCTTCAAATTGCAACGCATGATGCCCCAGCGGTACACCATTTCCCTTGACAATATAACAACAGTGGCTTTGACTAGACCAGGTGACACTACTTCAACCGTTTTATGTTGATACATGTTAGCAGTTACCTGCGGCTTCGAAACTCCAAGCCTTTCAGTCTAATCTGGCCCAACCGGGTTCTTCTTCAGTTCTGATCCGATCCAATTCTCGCCGGCGCTCCTGGACACTCTGACGCTCTCCACCGTCAGGCTCGCTGTCGCCGCTTTCACTTCCGTTTTCTTTACTTGTCTTAGCAGTAAAGGCCACCTCATCTGCTGAAATCAGGCCCTGTCGATCCTCACCACCCGTTCCAAGGACGCCAGATCTTGCCTTTTCGAGCCAGTCATGACTGACATCTCGCCCTCTGGATACGATACTGTCCAACGGTCTGTACTTATGTGATACGGAAGTTGCCCGTGTCAGACCTGCTGGAGCTTTGACTAACGGCTTGCCATAGGTAGGCTGGCTGTACGAACTACCGGCCACCGAAACTGCCCTACTATGCGATATATAAGGCATCGAATTTGTTCTTTGTTTCGCAGGTGAGCTTTGAATACTAGTTGCAGTGAAAGGTGCAGGGTGTCCCGTCATTGGCGTGCTACCGAAAACAAGCTTCTGTGCTCTTGTCGTAGGATTGGTTGCGATATGGAGAGACTCTGGCCTTCGTCGAGGCGGTGGAGGTAAGGGTGGCTTACTCTTCACAACAAGGCCCTTCAGCGTCGTCTGACCTTTTTCATTGATACTTGCATCGGGTCCTGTGAAGCTGGATAATGGTTCCCCTTCTTCATGCTCTTCCTCATGATGCGTAAAATACCGTGAATCTCGGCTATCGGCATTTAGGGTACTGTTCGTAGTCACTGTAGAGTACGTGTCTCGTCTTGCGCGAGGTAGCATGCCTGCTAAAGATGACAAAGAGCTGTCGGAGGCATTCTTCTGTAGCATTAAATCTTCAGATGACGAGCTATGCCTCGCAGGCGGTGGCTTTGCGCGCAAAGGCTTCGCATCTACGCCTATATGAGAAGAGCCTAGGAGGCGTACTCCATTCGCCGTGATTTTCTGCGAACCGGTACCATTTTGAACGACCTTTGAAGTCGATTGTTGCTTTGTGCCTGATGCAGCGTTGCTCTGACCTGTATGTTCGGGCTGCAATGATGACGAAATGATATCCAACGAAGTCGGACCTATAGCTGGCACATGCAAAGGCTTGACGAGCGTGGGAGTCTGTGTACCATCATCTAGCTTCTTGTACAGCTGAGAAACGTGCTTTGGCGGCGGTTGCTGAGGCAAAGATGAAGGTCTTGGTGGAAGAGGTGGCGACTTCGCTGCTGTTGTAGATGCTGTTGATTCCGCAGAGGCTGCTGGTAGCTGTGATGACTGCCTGGATGCTTTCAGCTCTTGTTCAGGAGAATCGGGTGTAGGTTGCATGCGGAAAGGATTCGAAGGGGGTGCTTTGGGAGTTGCAGGAGAGGAAGAGGAAGCTACACTGCTTTTCAGTATGATGCTAGCTGGCGCTGACGGAGGTGGTACGCGTTTCTTCTTGGCTGCAGCATCACGAAAGTTGACGTCTCTAAGACCTTCAAGTCTCTCTGATATGCTAGGAGCAGCTGGAGGCTTGAAGAATGGATTGCTCGAGTATGGTGTCAAAGGTGTTGTGAGTACTAACGGATGTGTCTGCGAAGGCGTATTGATCGAGCACAATTCAGGCCTCAGCCTTCGCATAATCACATCGAGCAGAGACTTTCCACCGACCTGTATGAAGATATGGTCTCGTGTGAGAGTTGCACAAGTTCGCGCGTGCGCCAGCTGTATTATGAGATGCCGCGGGGGCGGATAAGCCAGATGTGTCAGATAGTGTACTCGATCACCATGCAATAGTATCTCGGAGGCGAACGTACAAGTCTGAGTATAGCAATAAACTCGCCAATGCCTAGACTCTGTTGCTGAGGTATTGATCCAAAGAATGACATTATCTGCTGAAAGTGTTCAGCCTAGTTCGTGGCCAGCTTGTACACACGACGCACCTCGGCTTCGCGGTCTACAGGTGTACGCTTCCTAATGAAGGCCAGTATCTCCCCAAAGCGCAATCCTCTGCCCAGCTTGCTAATTTGTGAGTCCAGCTCATCTGTCCAAGTCGAATAGGCATCATACTCCGCTGGCGAGAGTGCTGATGGATGCACGTAGGCTGGCCTTGGGGCCATGACCTAGCGGGCTTCACGTTCTAGGCTTCTCGCCCAACTTGACTCCTCCCTGAGCGCCTGCCCCCAGCCAGCGGTCGACAAGGTGGTTATACCTGCTGGATGAGCACAAGTAGCAAATGAATCGAAGCTGGCACAAAGTGCAGCCCTGGTCTAACATGCTCGTGATAAATGCTGGCATATACTCGATCGCCTGCATTCGCCTCCGCCAAGTTTCAACACGTCAGACTGAAATATCCAAATATGGAAGCGAATCAAAAGTCCTTGATTTGCATGCGATTTTCCATTACTAGCTTTTGGAGAGATGACCACTCACTTGTATGCTGTAGCACAGAGATCATGGAACGCAATTCAATTTGAAAGACCCCTTAGAACCTTTGCGTGTTCAGTCCTTAGTCAAAAATTTGTGTTGAAAGCTTCCACATAAACTGTATTTCTGTCTTTGTTATCTATTCTGAGAGTACTTCGTCTAAGACATAGCAGTAATCTACTTGGCAAGGAGCGATCTGCCAGTCATCTCTTCCGGTTGAGGTAGGCCCTGTAGTATACAAAGGTTGCCAGGTCAGTATGACCATCAGAGCCAACATAGACACCATCTCGCTGTAAAGCTGTCTCGCTGTAAAGCTGTCTCGCTGTAAAGCTTACCATGATGTCCAAGCAAGTAGGCGCGACGTCGCACAGTGCGCCTTCAGCGGCGTTCTTCTCTAGCTTGTAATCACCATTTGCGATGATGAAAGGCACGGGGTTGGTAGTGTGAGAAGTGAGCGGGCCACCGTCATCATTAATCATAGTCTCAGCGTTTCCGTGGTCGGAAGTGACGACCTGTCAACCAGACCAGGCGAAACGTCAGCGCTAAGTCTGCCACTTCTTCATACTCCGAGATTCGAACTCACGAAGACATAACCAGCCTCCTTGCATGCATCGTAGACTGTCTTGACAGCCTTATCGGTGGCAGTGATAGCTTTGACAGCAGCCTCGTAGACACCAGTATGTCCAACCATATCAGGAGGTGCAAAGTTGCACATCACAAAGTCGTATTCTTTTGATTTGATGACTTCGGCTACTTTATCAGCTACACCTTGAACGCTCATTTCAGGTTGCTTGTCGTAAGTAGGCACTTTTGGTGAGGGAATCATATAGCGTTGTTCGCCTTCGAATTGCTTCTCGACACCTCCGTTGAAGAAGAAGGTTACGTGAGCGTACTTCTCGGTTTCTATAGCGCAAAATGAATGTCAGTTCTTCGTACCTTGTGTGCTCTTGCCTAGTGCGAGCTCAACTCACCAGCAATATGGCACTGCTTGCAGCCCTGCTTTGCTAGCCATTCAGCCAAGACATTTGTCATGGCTTGAGGTGGGAACGCGATAGCGAATGGAAATTCCGAGTTATATTGAGACATCGTGGTGATATTCAAGTTGCTAGGCACCTTGGTCTCGACAGGCTTATCTTCAAGGCCGAGAACGGTAACGATTTCTCGCATGCGGTCTGAGCGGTAGTTGAAGCAGAAGAGCGTGTCATTGTCCTTGATGCGGGTTTCGGCTCCTCCGATGATGATAGGCTAAGGAATACGACTCATTAGATTTACACTTTGAGCCGTTATGCATGAACTTGGTAGACTGGCATACCTTCAAGAACTCGTCGGTCTCGCCTGCCTCATATCTAGCTTCGACAGTCTTGACTGGGTCTTCCGATTCCTCACCCTTTCCTTGCACAAGAGCGTCTACAGCGACTTGGATTCTCTCCCATCTCTTGTCTCTGTCCATGGCGTAGTATCGTCCTACTAGAGTGACGACTTGGCCGTAGTTGATCTCCTTCATGTAAGCTTGGAGATCTTTCAAGTGACCCAAGCCGGACTTGGGGTCGGTATCTCTTCCATCACCGAAGAAGTGTACGTATGCCTTAGGGACGCCAGACTCTTTGGCAGCCTTAAGCAAAGCCTTGAGATGGTTGATATGCGAGTGCACGCCACCGTCGGAGACCTGTTTTCACGCAAGCAGGAGGAGGAGAAAGGTTGAAGTCGGTTGATAGGTCTCATTAGTTACAAACACATGACAAACAGGATCAAGGAGGATGAAAAGGCTTACCAAACCCAGGAAGTGAAGACGACCGTTGCCATTCTTAGCGTGCTCGAAGCTCTTCACAATGTTCGGTTGATCCAGAAGCTTGTTGTTCTTGATAGTTTGGTCAATGCGGACAATGTCTTGCCATACGATACGACCAGCACCGCAATTCAGATGTCTACGTATGTTTTCAATGATCCAGATAGGCACGGGCGTGAGATAAGGAAGAAACGGAACATCCTGGTCAGCCCAAATGCTGGCTTCATACGAACGTTTCCCACGATAGTGCGAAAGGATACAGCCAGAAAAGTCAGGACTCACCCAACCTCAGAGTTACCCATAAGACCATCAACCAGTCCTACTGCCAATCCACTTGCATCGATGGTAGTGAAGGCATTCTTGGGATCCTTCTCCAAGCCCGTCATGCATGGAGTCTCTGCAGCTTCGATAGCATTGCCTTTCTTTCCAAAGTTTCCGTAGCCCCAGCCATCGTGGCACAACAGGGCAACAGGCTGCTTAACCTTCATCTTGTATAGTCTAGTATCGTCTTTGTGAGTTGTCCGAGTTGTGTGAGCGAATCCAAGGTACGATCACCCTCAACGGACGCCCGCTACCGTGTGGCGCAGAGATAGCAAGCTTTCCGAGGAGGATTCAGATAGATTTGATGTGATGAGCTATACACTCAAGTAGTGGCTTGGGTGTATAGCTCAGCACATCAAAATCTATTCGAATTCTCCTCAAGTCCCCAGCAGCCAGAGCCCGATCACCCTGCCTTTCTGCTCCGCTATTTCGCATCCTACCGTATTGAGCCACAGCAGAACGACTTCATCAAAAGTGCGGTAAAGAGCTGTGCAGTCATACACGATGGCTCGTACTCCAGTTCCTGAAGATACCTCTGCCGGCCCTTCAAGCTCGAACAAGCCCTTTCCACAGCGCTTCACCGTCGTCGAACACTTACCAAGCGGAAGCCACACCGTCAGCCAGTCCGCATCAGCTGCAGGCATATCCGGCAATGGTCATGGTGCAGGCAGTACTCAAGATAGCTCTCATGGCGAGGCTGATAGATTCGCGAAAAACTCGAAAGGAATGGAAGAGCGAGCCAAGAACGAGCTTCGAGATACGCTACGCTGGGTCGCAAGAATGTCCAATGGACCGGTCGATCGTCGCATACTTAGAGAAGCTGTACGCTTATGCTAACCATGGCTTAGGAGTTCGGCAAGTAGCTATGCTGATTCCCTTCCAACCTCAGGCCCGCTCAATGAAACCCAATGCTTACAAAGATGTCATGACCGAAAGATGGGTCGCCGATATTTGTGCATATCCTGCCTGCGATAACGGACCTCGCAAGCCATATAACGCTGAGCAGCCAATGGTGAGTCCATAGCGTAACAATTCAGAGGTCTAAGTACTAGACGTTCCTTGTTTAGGCTAGCCCAGTGTGGAAGTGTGATGTACCAAACTTTTTATATTCATTCGATATGAAAGTTTGTCACAGCACTCGTCCACAATGGGCAATCTCTAAGTAGTAGATGATAAGCTGGGAGTCCATTAAGCTGATGTCTCTCTTTTGCTTCCCGCCGCTCTCAGTACCGAATCAACCTTCGCGCGAAGAGAGTGTTCGACACATCAGCAGCCATGAAATACTGTTCAGACGAATGCGCGAGAAGATCAATCTGGTACGAGACTGTCTGCCTACAACAGAATGCATTCGAAATACCAGACCTTTCGCAGCCTGTTCAATTGTTAGAAGATACGGAAATGCAGGATCCGGTTCAAGCCTCTGCATCGGAAAGTGTAACTTTGCCGTCTGCGCAATTCAGGCAGCTTGAAGATTCTTCAGCGCAGACAATGAAGGCAGAGAGCGCGCCTATAGAGCTTCCGGTCAAAGTCGAAGCGGACGCGTACAGTGGGCAAGCAGAAAGCTTCCTAGCTCGCTTGTCGGTCATCGAGAGGAACCCTTCAGGAGCACCTATTCCTCCTTCAGAAGACTACGCAGACGAGATCAATCAAGAAGACAATCCTACAATTATACAACTAGGCGTACCAAGCTCCAATCTAGCATCCTCAACATCCTCATCATTCAATTTGGACACATTGAGCCGTACGCTGCCTGATGGAGAGTCGGCGAATGATGGCACTGATACGACTGTGATAGTCGAAGAAAGAGCTGGTCTTGCTAGGAGGATAGAAATTGATGTCGATCCAGAGTATCGAGATTTACTAGATGCAGGATTCGAACTGTTCAAGCAAATGAGGGAAGCTGGCGAACTCAATTGACGACGGGCCTTGATCAATTTTGACATGGAAGCGAGGAGGCTCTCTATGTCTGCTCAGAAGCGATCCGAATAATCAGGACACGGTCACCTTCAAGACGTCAGCAGACCTTAAGACTACGCCACGCAGGCGCCGCTGTCCAGCCGGTCCGCCTTTCTTCAAGCTACCTACGGTCATCTAAGCAATAGATACCGACTCTGTCCTTGACAAAAGGTCGCTTGTCAGCTATCGACAATAACAACGCTAGCTTCAAAATGAGGTCGGTACATATCGCTGTCTTCAGGCTCGTCGTAACGGCCGTGATCTGTGCTTGTCTTCTGAGTGTGGCAGCTCCAGGTACGGGTGCAACGTAAGCAGATCTAGCAGGCATATTCGACAGCTGAGCTGTTCCCTTTTGCGTCTATCTTCGTCTAGTCAAGCGCACTCCAGCATTCGAGGAGATCTGTAATGTATGTCATCCTGCTTGAAAATCTGCACTCTTGCTGCATGCTGCTGACGAACCTTTGTCCCCCATCAGCTCAAGCCTGACTTAACAGAAGCGCAGCGCGAGGAGTGCCGACAGAAGATGCAATCGCTTCGACTCAGGCTATGAGCAGAGCTTCGCAGCACATGCCGACGTTGGCTTTCAGCCCCTCAGCAGATGAAGGCCTCTGACAGGTCATGGATAGCAGTGTACGCTAGTGATTTTGCTTTACACGACAACAGCCATTGATGGAGATGCGAAGCTAGATGGTATACAGTGATAACTACAGAGGATAATCGTATGCTTGTAGCTGAACCATCGGCAATCCTGACGAGTGCTTAGTTCTTGAGAAGCAAAACATAAGATGCTTGGAAAGCGAATTATTATCTACGTGACTGCTTTCTCAACAGTCTTCTGATGATAACGACATCTATCTGCAGTTGGTGTTTAGTCCTTTGGAGCGTTTTGCTTTGCGACCTCGCGGATCTTCTTCTCGTATGCGACTTTGTCCTTTCGGAACAGGGCAAAGGCGTCTGTCTGTGCTGGATCTTCGATATTAGGAGAGTCGAGAAGATCTTGAATACCGAGGCAGATCTGCACGTGAAGAAAGAATAGAGTATTGAAGCACCAGCATCAGAGATTGTCTGTACCAGGAAGGAAGTTCGAAATGCGCATGAACACTCACCTGCTTCAGTGAGATCGCTGGTTTCCAGGCTTTCTCTTCATTCAGAATTGATAGACAGATAGTGCCGGATGGGTAAACATTTGGATGGAACAGAGGTGGCTCGAATTTGCCTGATAATATCAGGGGACGGTCAGCTTGATGAACGAGACGCTGCCTGTCAAAGGAATAGCAACTTACATTTAGGCGGCTTGGAAGGATAGTCTGGAAACAGAGCTAATCAGACAACATATAACGAGCCCGCAGAGGGACACGCTTGACATACCTTCAGGGAAGGTCATCACAACTTTGTAGACTCCTCCAGCCCACGGTGTCTGCGAAGAGTTTGATGAGACTTGGTCAGCGGCAGTCTTCACCCAAGCGCCCATGTTGGCCATTCGGCTCGAAGCTGGCTCTGGAGGAACGGGACCTACATCTTCCTTGCCAGGGATACCGACATCCCATACGAGGAGGTTGAGTGCATCTTTCTCCTTCCTTGGTCTGGCATAGAAGCCCTGTTGTATCGTGTCGCAGGGATGTAGTGCAGAGACGCGTCCGGGTCAGCCTGGAAGATCGCTTGTTGTGGAACCTCGAGAAACGGTCGGCTACAGCTCGAGGGAGACTGCTTCTGCCTCAAGCAATGGATGGAAGCACGTACAAATGGATGGTCCTTTCTCCATGCTTTGCGCTCCTCTGTCAGGCGCATCTGGCAGACTGCGTTTCCCAAGGGCTGTTAGGACGTTGTCACCAAATGGAGCTCCAGATGCAATTGACTCACCCGCTGACATCTTGGCGTATTCTGTGGTAACCTAAACACTGTGGCTCTCTATTGGAGTTGCTGGGCTTGCGTCTGCTGTGGTCGGCTTGTGACAGCCTGGTTGTTCAAGATTCAAGGCCAACAGCTAGGTCGTGATCGCAAATCATGATCCGCTTCGTCTTCACGCGGACCGTGTTATCTCAGCCTTACTAACTATGAGGTTGGTATCTATAAGACTAGATATCTTCACAAGTCGGTCTCCACAACGAAGTTTCTCTCTATTGTAAAGTCGTGAAGAAGCTCGAGCAGGTGGCGTCTTTCACCGAGATGCAATCTGAAAATGTCCACGTAAAAATGCAAAGCCCTGCCACAGCGGGCTGCGTCGCCTCCATGGAGCACATCTTGACTTGTGCTCGTTCTGATGCTATATGCATACGTTCCTGAGCGTTTCTGTCCTTGTTCTTGCTTGGCTCTCTTAAGTTTCTCGCTCTTCCAGTATTCAGCACTTGTGAATAGACAGACGACCATTCCTGAAACATGGATTTCAAATTGGCAGTCCTAGCTGGTGTGACAGGTATTAATGAAGAGAGCAGCCCGACCTGTAATAAGATCTTTCAAACTATGGGCGAGTCAGTTTGGGACTGGTGAGCAATGCTTCCTGGATTTCCGCTAGAGATACACAAAGAGCACAAAATGTAGGACCAAACAACGCTCAGAAACGATGTAAAGCATACCAACAATTGTCTCATGGGTTGAAAAAGGAAAGAGAAGAGCTGTAAAGAGCTTAAGAGCTGCCTGTGTACACTGGAGATACGTATTGTTTTGAAACGAGACGCAGAACTGTCTGGCTCGCACGTAATATCAGGCTCTACTCCCATTTACATAGGAGCAGGTTGATTGAGATTGACGTGGACAGCCTTGACATTGCAATAATTCGCCAAGGCGTACTCGCCAAGTTCGCGACCGATTCCTGATTGCTTGTAGCCTCCGAATGGGACCGAACTTCATTGTAGAACGTTGTATTCGATGCCATGTGGTAATAGTAGAAGAAAATAGAAAGAAAGAAGAAAAAAAAGGTGGCGGAGGAACGGTGGCGTGGCGAGAATTAGAACAAGTCAGTACACAAACAGTGAAGCCAACACATATACGTAACACTTACGAATGCAACTGATTGTAGCAGTTGACCCAAACTGTGCCGGCGTGGAGCTTGTGGCCAATATTGAGGGCGCGGCTGATGTCTCTGGAGAAGACAGCAGCGGCGAGACCGTAGACGGAGTTGTTGGCTACCTTGATGATATCAGCGTCGTCCTTAAACTTGGTGACAACAACAACAGGTCCGAAAATCTCCTCCTTGACGATCTTGGCATCTGGGTTGACATCTGTGAAGACGGTAGGCTCGACTGGAGAAAGTCACGTGACGAGTCAGCCTGCTGCAAGAGCGCGGGAACAGGAGAAACGAGAGACATACTGAAGTAACCCTTGTCACCATGTCTGTTTCCTCCCATGAGTGCCTTGGCACCAGACTTCTTTCCGTCATCAATGTAAGCCATGATTCGGTCGAATTGAAGTTGAGAGACTTGAGGACCCTGGAAGGTATCGCCCTTGAATGGGTCACCGACCTTGAGAGCCTTGACCTTTGCAGTGAACTTCTCCATGAACTTGTCGTAGATGCTTTCTTGGACGTAGACTCTGGATCCAGCGCAGCAGCACTGTCCGTGGTTGAAGAAGAGACCGAAGCATGCCCATGAAGCAGCGTCGTCAAGGTTGGCATCGTCGCAGATGATATTTGGTGATTTACCACCGAGTTCGAGGGTGACCTTCTTCAAGTTGGATTCAGCGGCGGCCTTCATGATGGCACGTCCGACGAGGGTCGAACCAGTGAAAGCGACCTTCTCAATCTTCATGTGTGAAGCAATGGCGGCACCGGTGATCTTTCCGTAACCAGTGATGACGTTGACGACACCGGGTGGGAAGATATCTCTGATGAGCTCGCACATCTTCAAGGCAGATAGAGGAGTCTGCTCGGCTGTCTTGAGGACAATGCAGTTACCGCATGCAAGAGCGGGACCTAGCTTCCATGCGAACATGAGAGCGGGGAAGTTCCATGGGATGATCTGGCCGACGACACCGATAGGCTCGTGACGGGTGTATGCCATCTTGTCATCGTTGACTTCGATGGTCTTTCCGTGGACTGAAGAAAGGCAGCACAAGCACAAAGTCAGCTTCTAACTCTATGTGAACATTCTGAATGCATGTCTCGACTAATTGCCTAGGGCAGCAGCCTTGAGTGGTAATTCCCCCAACTCACTCTTGTCGGCCCATCCACCGTAGTATCTCAAGCATCCAGCGACTTCAGTGATATCGAAGCCCTTTGCAATTGAGAATGCCTTTCCGTTGTCGGCGGACTGTACAGCAGGAACGAGAAAGGTGTGGCGGATATTTATGCGGATTGATTTTCGTTAGCGTAGTGGCGGCAATACGCGGCCCGGGAAAGAAAAGAGGCATGCGGAGACGAATCCGGCAAACGAGCGAGAGGAAGAAGCAAGACGATGGAAGGAAAGGAAGGAGAAGGTCAGGGAATGAGAGACGAGATGGTCAAGGAAGTCACATACCTCAATAGCAGCAATCTCGTCGATGTTGGCCTCGATAGCCTCGGCGAGCTTGATCATGAGCTCTCCACGTTGGCGACTGCTGGTGTTGAGACCCCAGACGGTATCGTATGCCTTTTGGGCAGCATCGACAGCGCGGTCGACATCCTTGGGAGAGGCCTCTGAGACTTCACCGATCTGTTCACCGGTGGATGGGTTGATGACCTGTTTCGTTGCAACATCACGAGGTCAGCTGTATGCTCCGGCTTCAAGCGGCGCCTTTTCTCTTCCTTCAAAGGGCTTTCCCGCTCGCATAATGGGCATGTAACAACGCACCTCAATGGTCTTGCCGCCCTCGCCAGCAACGAACTCGTTGTTGATGAAGAGACCTGACAGTGTATGGGTGCATCAGTGATTGCCTTGGTCTACGGCTCAGCCGGCTATTCTGCTCACCTCCAGAGAAGGTCGAGGACTTGACCGACGACTCGGATCCGAAGTTTAGGGTAATGGTAGGAGCAGACATGGTTGGTTTAACTTAGGTGGTTGTGCTTGAAGATGAGGTTGCTGTTTGTGGAAGTAAATTCCTTGGTTGGGAGTAGGAAGGAAAGCAAAGGGCAAGGGAGGTGGAAAGCGAGGCGTCTTGGAAGATCATGCAAAAGAAAGTCGACCTTTCTCTCCGCCGCGCGTGGACCACAGGAACACAGCGAAAGCCTCCTCCGCCCTCGAAAACGGAGCACAGCGGGTAAGCTAGAGAGTACCGTGAGTAAGCTGACTGTACGAAGGGAAATGTGGCGCCCCGGAATACGATAACCTAATACGGCGATAGGGCATTTTCGCCTGCTTTCTCCTCTCTAGCTTCACTCCGCCACCTGATACGAGGAAGAGGTCAGCTGGTCTTCCCTGCTCCCCTATTGTGGCTGCGCTACGGAGACCGCCGCAATTGCTAACCGAGGCTTTGCAATACATATGTAGCTTTTTTGACACGAAATAGACAAGGCAATAGTCGTGCAGGTTGCCGCGAGAAAACGGCACAGGTCCCTTTTGGTCTGGCAGACCTTGAGACAGGCTTTCGGAGCCCCGCATTTCTCTCTTTACCGAAGCGCAAGGACCAAGCTGTCCAGCGATAGTGTTATAGTGGTACCTTTTCCTCATTGGGTGGTATCATAGATATCACATAAACTCGGCGACGGTAATTATAACTAACAGTCACTAGTCACAGGGCTCGTCAAATTAGAAATCAGCAACTGCTTCACTAACAGTGTGGAATTTCACGCTTGGATAGTCGGCTTCAAATGCAGCACTGTAGCCTCCATCCGATGCTTTGACCTTCTACACAGTCATGCTGCTTTCTCGCTACCGTATTGTCTGTGCCGGAATACTTATGTAGCTTGAGCCAGGCCAGGCCAGGCCAGGCCTTTATTGTCACATTGCTTGCCGCGGCGAGGTCCCTTTGAGCGATCGTCCACGACTCTTACCACGTCCCTTGCACCTTTCGGCTGCCGAGACTGCTATGATACCGTAGTAGGCACGGTCAACGTGTGCGTGAGGAAGAGCAGTCTTTCGCACACGGTGGCGCCAAGGCCCCGCATTCGGTCTGGCCGACTATCATGAAACAGAAGACTACTAGTATTTGACCGGCAGAGCCCTATAGAATAGCTAGTAGTAGTTCCTATGGCATGTACCAAAAGTTAGTTTACGACACTCATTATATCTGCCTAATAAGAATGAAGCTTTGCCGGCCTCATATTTACCTGCTGTCAAAAAAAAACGTGGTTTTGTTGTAAAATGCGAAACGGCATACGGTGTGCGAGGTCTGATCTTATGTCCGTGATGTTCGTCAAGATGCAACGGCTGTCCTTGTATTCCGTTTCGCTGACTTCGTACGCGATACGGGAAAGTCGTTGCAAGCCGGTAACCTCCTAAAGTCCGACATCTACTCTTCACACGAAAAACTGCAGGAATCGCTGTGGCAGCACGCTCAGAGTTAGTCAAGGAGAGGTGTGGCGGGAGTCGAGTATTATAGGGCATCTACTGCGTCGTACATAGATACATGCAATGTCTGTTCAATATGCCTTATACCAAAATCTTTCGCCACGCTTGCCACGAGTGCCGAGTCGCGTGCTCTTTGGCTTTTCTTGGTCCAGCCTTCTGAGTGGTGCCCCGCATTTGCATCTAGACATGTGCTGCGACAACAAGCCGACCACATACGAACGGAATGAGACATACCTTAAAATTCCGGGAAGCGCCCTCATAGTCAAAAAGGTACCAATCTCGTTCGAGCCAGCGTATTTTTAAGGCTTGGTCTAGTGAAATTCACGCTTCCCCGTTTTCAATAGCATTCTCGGAGAAAGAATCAAGGATCATATCGGAGCCGCGCGCACGCATCCCTTTCTTGCAGCTTCCAGGGCTTCTGCTACCTTTCTATAAATCTGAGCTATTCTTCAAGTCTCTTCCCTCTTTCCTCTCTTTCCATCAGTTCTTCGTGAGCCTAGCTGAACAAGACCGTCAAAACCAAATTCAACCAATACAACAGCCCAACATGTCTAAGGATATGAACATCCCCAAGGAGCAGAAGGTGCGTATAATTGTCTGACTTTATTGGTCTACTATGTCTGGCTGACTTTGTGTATCATTTGTGTCGCGGCTTTTGCTTCCAGGCCTGCATCTTCCACAAGAAGGTAGGTATTGCATCTCCTCTAGTGCGACCACGCATCTGGGCTTCAGCTAACTCAACTTTGTCTTCTGCCATGTAGGGCGGCCCAGTGGCAGTCGAGACCGTTCCAGTAGTTCAGCCATCAGAGCTAAAGCCAGGTGAAGCTCTCGTGCGCGTCATGTGTAAGCTTTTTTTCTTCCTCCTTCACTTTCACATACCAAGCGTCTCTGGTCTATCATACTCCGTGAGACTGATCGCCTCGTTTCGCAGACTCCGGAGTCTGCCATACCGATTTACACGCTATGCTCGGTGACTGGCCCGTTCCCAACAAGCTACCGTAGGTTCACTGTCCTTTCTTTCAGCATAGTCGTCAGACACGTTATAGGGCTGGTCACGTGCCCCCTTATATTTTGCTTAGCTCATGCAGCTGACGCACTCTAATCCTATGATCCACAATAATAGCCTCATCGGTGGTCATGAAGGTGCAGGCTACATCGTCGCCATGAATGACGACCAGACCGACCTCAAGGTTGGCCAGAATGTCGGTATCAAGTGGATCGCCCACTCTTGCAACGTAGGTCCCAATGTTACTATCTCCGCTCTATCTAGGTGTCAATGCATACTCACACTGAGCCCCACCTTTCCCTTCCTTAGAAATGTGAATTCTGCCGACAAGGTTACGAACCTCTGTGCAAGTCCGCTCAGTGTTCCGGATACTCCGTCGACGGATCTTTCCAACAATTCGCCGTCTCGTACACCTCTCAACTCACCCCCATCCCCGATGGACTCCCACTTGATGATGCTGCACCAATCCTTTGCGCTGGTGTCACAGTCTACAAGGTAAATTTCTTTCGCTCTTTCTGCGATTCATCAGTCTTCGGTCTTCTGACTCATATTCGATAATAGGCCATCAAGGAATCCGGCGTCAAGGCTGGTGAATGGCTTGTCATTCCAGGTGCCGGTGGTGGTCTCGGACATCTTGCTGTCCAGTACGCCAACGCTATGTAAGTAGCGCAAGTCTTCGTACCCCTATTGTTCGCAAGATGCTGAGTTTCCGAGGTCTGCAGGGGTATCCGTGTAATTGCCATCGATACCGGCTCCGAGAAGGAACAGCTCGTCAAGAAGCTCGGTGCTGAAAAGTGGATCGACTTTAAGACTGAGAAAGACATTGTCAAGGCTGTTCAGGCTGCAACTCCTGATGGACTTGGTCCTCACGCCGCTGTGGTCGCCGCCGCTGGTGCCGCCGCTTACGAGCAGGCTCTCGAATACCTCAGACCGCACGGTGTCTGTGTCGCCGTCGGTCTCCCACCCGACACCGACATCAAGGTCCCGGTCTTCTGGACTGTCTTCCTCTCCAAGCGAGTCATTGGTTCCTACGTCGGAAACAGACAGGATGCCCACGAGGCTTTGGCCCTTGCTGCCGCTGGCAAGGTCAAGACTCTGTACAAGACATTGCCCCTCGGTGACCTCCCCAAGGTCTATGGTAAGCTTCTTCACGTTCTCTTGCGTTCCTTGTGTATTTCGACACAACCATGCTCACTACATTTGTTTCCGATGCTTCTGCAGACGACATGCACGCCGGAAAGCTCACAGGCCGCATCGTTCTCGACATGAACAAGTAAATAACGAATATTTGTGCAACAAATTAGCTTAGAGATTGTCTCTTCAGCTTGTAGCTCTTCTATATCGGGGTCTGTCTGGTCAGCGAAGTCAACATCACGACAATGCATACTTCCAACTCACGGCACATGTACTGTCTATCATAGCTTCGCGCGTTGTAACCATTGTCAGAGGAAGAAATAATATCTGGCGTCAGTGCCATTGTCATCTATCTCTCATCCTCAAAGCTATTATTCCGCATCAGCCCTGGCAATTCCTCGAACATCTTTTGATTTCTCGAATGATCGGGCTTCAGGTGATAACGGCAGCAGCCTGACATTTACTCATTTAATGTTGACAGGAAGCCCTATCAAACAGCAAGAAGCTCTGAAGATCGCGGTCAATACCTACTTACGAAAACACTGCACTGTGTTGCTCCTGCTCTTTGCGGGCTTTGCAGGTTCCGCTTATCTTTGAAGCTCATCTGCTTCTCGCGCAACGGGGCACACTCTGCCGGCCGACCGGCGGACCTTTCGTGCACTCTGCATGTCAGCGACCAGAGTTGTCCCCGAACGTAGTGTGCTCCGGTCGTCATCTACTTTTACGCCCATGCTCAACTTCATCCGATTCTCCTCCTTGTCGTCGGTCAGCCAGGTGGCGGAATACTGCACGTGCACAGCTCATCCGTTTCGGCAGTACGTAACCAGGCTCGACTCGCCCAGCGCAAGCTTGCTCTCTTCTCTGCTCTCCTACCACCAGCTTCGACCTCGTATCGGAGCAAAGCATACATATCAAGCAATAGAACCCGCACATCCACCAGGTGCAGACAATCCCCCACAATGAGCAAAGACATGAATATCCCTAAAGAGCAAAAGGTGCGTGCCGGAGCTAAGATGCACGGCTTCAGTTGCGGAGAACCTCAAAGTTAACGAGATCTGAACATATGATTTGCTACCGTCTTTCAGGCGTGCGTCTTCCATAAGAAGGTGTGGTGGCTCTATCTACTCTGATCTCTCGGTCATGCTAATGGTATCATGCGGTCACTCTATCTCATAGGGAGGGCCAGTTGCTTTGGAGACTGTGCCGGTTGTTCAGCCCAAAGATTTAAAGCCGGGTCAAGCTCTTGTCCGCGTCATGTGTAGGTTCATCCACAATTTACTGGGTTCGCGCGGCTAATGTTACCTTTGGGCGGACCCAATAGATTCTGGCGTATGTCACACAGATCTACACGCCATGTTAGGCGACTGGCCACTCGACAACAAGCTTCCGTGGGTCATTGTACCACATCTTCGTGGGTATGCTTGTATATCGCATCCGGCTGACGTGCATCAACAGGCTCATCGGTGGCCACGAAGGTGCAGGCTACATCGTCGCCAAAAACGACGAATTGTCGCATCTCAAGGTTGGCCAAAATGTCGGTATCAAATGGATTGCTAGCTCTTGCAACGTATGTGTCCAATCAATTACCGTTTCAGCTCTTACACTGATGCCCCTACGGCTTCATTAGCAATGTGATTTCTGCACTCAAGGCTACGAACCACTATGCAAAGAAGCACAATGCTCGGGATTTTCCGTAGACGGATCCTTCCAGCAGTATGCGGTATCCTACACCTCGCAGCTTTCTCCCATTCCGGACGGTCTGTCCCTACAGGATGCTGCACCCATCCTTTGCGCCGGTGTAACAGTCTATAAGGTAAATCTTGGGAATCAGCAGTCAGCTCGAGATTATCTGCTCACCTAAAGCAACGCTCCTAGGCTATCAAAGAGTCAGGCGTCAAAGCTGGAGAATGGCTCGTGATCCCTGGCGCTGGAGGCGGACTCGGCCATCTAGCGGTGCAGTACGCCAACTATATGTAAGTGTCCTCACCGAACGCGTACTGTAGCACCCTTTGGCTTGACTAGCCCTAATTCATACCTTACTTCGCATCATCAGGGGCATGCGTGTCATTGCTATCGACACCGGCTCAGAGAAGCAAGCCTTGTGTGAGAAACTCGGCGCCGAGAAGTGGATCGACTTCAAGACCGAGAAGGACATCGTGAAGGCTGTTCAGGCAGCAACTCCTGACGGACTGGGACCTCACGGCGCCATTGTGGCTGCTTCTGCCGCTGCAGCCTACGAGCAAGCCATGGGTACGCTTTCCCAATGTGCTGAACTGCTATTGATTTTGCTTACTAATCGCCGGGCTTGCCTTGTCGTCTGCAGAGTACTTGAGGCCCCACGGCACTTGCGTTGCAGTCGGGCTTCCGCCAGACACGGTCATGAAGGTCAACGTGTTCTTCACGGTTTTCCTCTCCAAACGACTTGTCGGATCCTACGTTGGTAACCGACACGATGCTGCCGAGGCTCTGGACATTGCCGCCTCTGGAAAGGTTAAGACCTTGTACAAGGTCCTTCCTCTTGGAGACTTGCCATCTGTATACGGTACGTGTTGTTCGAAGACGTGATGTGTTGGCGTGATTACATGTTGCTGACCTTGCGTCCTCTCCGATATAATAGACGAAATGCATGAGGGCAAGCTCACTGGCCGCATCGTCCTCGACATGAACAAATAGACGTCTGCATTGGTATTTGACATCCGGCAAGGCTATCAGCGAACCGTTCGATTGTCCGCAGCTTGATAAACTAGATTGTCAACGAGTTCATTGTTTCTTAAGACGCGCCGCATCCGTGTAGCCTTTCCTGCCTCGCAATCATTTTGTGCTTCGTTGGCCGACCCAAGGTATAGCTTGCCTAGTCCTTGTGACATCTTCATAGTTTCAGACTTGACAAGGATGTAGAATTGGGAGCTGGGTGAAAGCCCTCCACCAGCACATGCGGGCTTCCACGCGCGTGATCGGCCAGCCTTAAGCTTGGAGAACGCGGTGCTTTTCTGCCTTCTTCCTGCATGACACTCGCTATACGCAGCAAAGTCGGGTAACATCAGAGCCCACAAAAGCGGTCATCAAGGTGTAGAAGGAGTGTGGCAGGCACCTTCCTCAAACCTCATCTGACCTGCAACCTCGAGACCACTGAAGCGGGCGGCCACAACTTGAAGTACCAGCTACCATACTTACACCTCGGCATATGCACCATTCCGAGGCCTTGTGGTGTCGCTGGTGATAGCCAGCGGGCTCGATATAGCGTGTATAAGCCGTCCAGCTTCCACGACCGCCATGGTGTCTACGTCTACCGCTTACGGCGTAGGCAGTACACCGCCGCGCTCCCCACCTTCGAGAGGCTACAGCCGACGCTCCAGCATCGCCAGCTCTTCGGCTTCTACGTCACAGGGTGCAGACCCATTCGCAAATCCGTCTTCGAGCTGGTATCGCCCGACCTCACCAACGACAAGCACGCTTTCCGGTGGCTCGCCTCGCTCCTTCTACTCGGCTGCCCAAGCTTCCACATCAGAGGCTGGGCATGGGGCACAGCATTGGAACGGTCAATCAAATCTGAAACAAGTCTCACGCAATGACTCTTCTTTATTCGAAGACGAAGACGATATTGGCGATGTCACAATCACCCATGGTGACCACGATACCCCACTTCGGTCTCAGTCGCGGGATCGCAAAGGCAAGGCGAGGGAAAGTCGCGATGATTATGGCGAGGACACGCGCCTCTATGGCCAAGAGGTGGAAGATGATGATACCGAAGAAGCTCTTGGAGGGCCTGATGAATCCCAACGTGTCGAGGAAGTGAGTCTTCGCTTGCATACGCCAACAACCTAAGCATTATGAACTTGTGCTGAGAGCTACAATACGCAGAATCTGCGCAGATGGGCAGAGAAAGAGAAGCTTAGGCGTGCAAAGACGCGTAGCCGGTATACGAGCCCACAGAAGCAGTCGTACAGCAACGGTCCATTCACGATAGACAGTGGCTCAGCAGTAACACATCTCGTGCGGAGAGTTAGTACCGCGGGGAAGCGTTTATCGAAGTCGCGGCCAGGGCAGCATTCGCGAACTGGAAGTCAAAAGCTCCGCTCGACAAGCTCGAAAGATAACATATTCGGCGATGGCTCGCGCCTTGTGGAAGTGGAAGAAGTGGAGTTGCAACCACAATCCTTCCGGTCGTCTAGTGCAACAAGGGAGAGTGCCGACCCGTTTTCCCAAGCACAGCCACTCAGTGCTACTTCGGCTACCTTTCCAGAGCGTATAGAGCGTGCTGTCAAGACTGGTAGTCGATTCATTGAAGACCTGGAAGATCAGGAGATGCCGAAGCTGATACCGGGTCAGCCGCAACCAGAGACCTACGCTCAGCTCAGCTCAAATCCTCCTACTCCACTTGCTTCACCTACGAAGACAGGCACACCTCGCTCGAGGCGGAAGCCTTTTTTGAAGCTTGGAGACTTACGCAATTCCATGCACCAATCAAGGGATTCTACCGATACTCAGCGCAAGGCCGGATGGCCGCAAGCGCCCGGAACAGCTAGCGGTCAGTCTACGCCCACAATGTTGAGCCCAACAAGTTATGCGATGCCGAAACAATATTATGGGGAGAGTGCAGATGCTCTCGCTGCTCATCTAGTGTCACCCACGTACAAGACGAGCGACTACGACAGGCATTATAGCTTAGATGACGAGCTTGACGGTCTGGAGTCGGACAGACCAGTTGGATGGCTGGAGTGGTTCTTTTGTTGTGGATGTTTCGGTAGCGGAGTGAGACTGGATGATGAGCAGGCCGGGCGCACGTTCCCGGAATAGTTGTAGCTTTAAATACGAAGAACGTCAATAGTGCAGACGTCGTTGTAAACCATTGGTACGATGCATCTTTGCGATAATTCATGAGGCGAGATGGCGCAACGAGAAAATATGCCGCAGAAGCAATAGACTTGCGTCCAGTTCAGACGGATTATGTTTCTATTGCTTGATATCTGGAAAAATCTGTGACACGGTGGATGGTCGCTATAGGACCGCTCACTTTTCGGACAATGCAGCAACTCCGGGAAGATTCTATCACATCAAGGGCGTTCTGTCAGCAGAGATGCTTCTCGCCAAAGATTATCATAACGTACCTTGCCCTCGAGTAGCTCCAAGCTGGCACCACCACCGGTGGAGACGTGGCTCAGCTTGTCTTCGGCACCGTATTCTGTCACAAATAGCGTCAAATGTATGTGTGGCTTGTTCATGTTTTACTACTCACTTGCGACGACCGTAGCTGTGTCACCTCCTCCGACAATAACGGTAGCGCCCTTCTGGCAAGCCTCTACGCATGCGTCAAGAGCACTCTTCGAGCCCTCAGCGAAAGCATCAAACTCGAAAACACCTGGAGGTCCGTTCCATAGGATGGTCTTGCTTGCAAGGATAGTTTCTCTGAAGAGTTCGCGGGACTTTGGTCCTGCATCTAGACCCATCCATCCGTCTGGGATTCCCTCTGCATCGGTAGCGCTTCCAACTTGAGCCCCGGCATCGAACTTGTCGCCTGTGACATAGTCTACAGGGAAGATGATCTTGACGTTGTTCTTCTTTGCCTTTTCCATGATCTCGTGGACCTTCTCACTGCCTGGCTGGTCGAACAGGGAGTTGCCGATAGCGACGTTGTCGAGTGTCTTCTTGAAGGTGAAAGCCATACCTCCTCCAATGATGATGGAGTTGACCTGCAATAGTAATCAAATGGGCGTCAGAATGTACACAAGCTCGGGTCGGCAGAATGCTTCGCAGCTTACCTTGTCTAGCAAGTTGTCGATAAGCTGGATCTTGTCGCTGATCTTAGCTCCACCGAGGATAGCTAGGAATGGCCTCTCTGGGTTTTCCAGAGCCCTATTGTCGTAATGGCACGGTCAGCTGATAAGCTTGTGAATTTCATATAGCCGTAGTGCGGCACACGCACTTAGCGAAGAATTCTAGTTCCTTCTTCATCAAGAAGCCGGCAGCTTTTTGAGGTAGTTCGACACCGACCATCGAGGAGTGAGCTCGGTGAGCAGTTCCAAAGGCATCGTTGATGTCTGTACAGTTCCTCCGAGGTCAGCGGCAGTCATACAAGCTCTTGAATGTAGATGGCATAAGACCCACAAACATCTCCTAGAGCAGTCAAGCCCTTTCGGAACTCCTCAACCTTAGCCTTGTCAGCCTTGACCTTCTTCCCTTCGGCATCCTTGGAAGATCCTTCCTCTTCTGCGTGGAAGCGGAGATTCTCGAGGAGGATGCTGTAAGGCTTTCAAGTCAGCTAATGCGCTGCCCGGACGGAAGCACTATGGAGGCTGCTCACACTTGACCATTGCTGGCGGCGTTGACCTTCTTCTCGACTTCTGGACCAACGCAGTCATCTAGGAATTCAACGTCCTTTTTGATGACTGTGGCATTCCGCATGAGCAATCGCGTGAGCTCTGGAGCAATGTAAGCAGGCAAGAGTTTCTCACTCACGCTTGCCGAGCTCTGCAGCAACAGGCTTCAAGCTGTACTTCTGCACAACCTTGCCATCAGGTCGACCAAGGTGTGACATCAACACGACAGCCTTGGCCCCGCTATCGATAGCATGTTGGATTGTAGGGAGAGCTGCGACGATACGCTGTGGCACATGATGGTGACCGCCGTTAGCTATTGTTGGATTTGCATTACAGGTAGCCGTCGACAGCTGTTCCTGGTGCCTTCGAAAGTGAAGGCTGCCGAGGTTCTTTCCGTATTCTTCCTCAACTTACGGCATTGTTGGTGATTTCGCCAGATGAGTTGAATGGGACGTTGAAGTCGACTCTGCAGTATGGTAGAGGATTAGTCAGGCTTGTATTGGACCATGTAGGTATGCAGATGGGTCCCACCTGATAAGGACACGCTTGCCCTTGAGGTCGACATCACTGATAGAGAGCTTGTTGGAGAGAGACTGGACAACCCCGCAGGACCCGTCAGCGCAGATTACTCGGAATAGAGAGAGCTGCGATCATAGCTTACCATTCTGAAGGTAGTACGTCTGAGTAGGTTGAGAATGGCACAAGTTGTGTCGGATATTACGGAAGCCAACACGCAGCTGCAGCTGAAAGCGGACTTGCACTTCTGTTGAGTTGCAGACGGGTGATCGAGAATTGCAAGTCCGCTCGCTGCAGAAGAGCCCAGAAGGATTGGGCGGACCTTGCACCCACACGAACAATATCCATAGTTCGGTTCATGAATGTATAGCTTCAAATACAAACATCTGTATAGGCTGCTTGCTTGCTGGGCTGAGGCCGACCGGCTGCTGCCAACTCTCCGCCAGCTTGCAGTGAATATGGACCGGCGCACGCGATGCGTACTTGATGACAATCATATCTCAGCAAGCTGACATATCGATTCAAGTCAAGCCCCTCAAGTACTCGGGCACGACGGCCCTTTTTTGCTGTTTGTTTGCTATAGTGCTAGCAGCTCTCATGGTCATCGGTGAGCGCCCAAGTGTGAGCTGGTCCTGGCCTGCCGCTGGTTCTTGTTGCTGAACCCATTCGTAACCACACCGTACTCCGCATAGTACAGCCCCCATGCTGCACTCTGTACAGCCAATATGCGTATTCAGGTTCTCGTTGGCAAAGCTGAGTGGTGATCCTCGTAAACGCGACCTTCGTACATAAGAGCTTCGAGTCGCTCCGTTGACCGGTGCAGTTGCCAAGCTCGGCACTACATGCCAGGAAGCGACCTGCCAAGTGGCAGACGACATCCAATAGTCTGCGACTCTACCCAGACTTGGACCTGAGCATCTTGTGGATTCGTGTATCTACGAAGACACGCAGGTGTGTCGTCGGCGCATCACGTGCTAAATCGATCACCGGCATCGCCGGCACTATCATAAATCTCGGCAAGGTCGGAACGGCGCTTTAATGCGACGAATAATGCTTAGCAGTAGTCACGCTTATCCTTCATGCATTAGAGGTACATCATCACGCTTGTCAGCGGTCAACTGCCACACTCGTCGACTCCTGTTGGATCATCCGAAGCGCTCAATCTCCTGGAAGGTCCCAAGCCGTCAAGCGCGCAAGGTCGGCCGCTGGAAATCAAATGCAGACGCTATGGAAATTCCAGCTCCAATAGTTTCCTCTGGAGACGAGGAATCTCGTCTGCAGAAGAATGAGCAGGCTCGTGTATTTCCCGAGAAGCGATATGACTCAGCTTCGCAGATCTCTGCGGAAAAGCTGCAAGAAGCCCGCATGGACGGCGGCTGGCGAGCTTGGTGCGCCGTTCTATCTAGCTTCCTGCAATTTGCGATATGCCTGGGAGGGCCGAATGCATTTGGCGTCTTTCAAGCCGAATACTCTCTTGTACAATTTCCAGGCACTTCAGACTTGGTGAGTGTATCTCTGCAGCTTTGTTAAGATGCTGGATGATCGACAATTCCCGGGTCGAAAGCCGATACTTATCTGAGTATCTATGATGCCTGTCTTTTCTGGCCCCCTAGATGATATCTTTCATCGGTGGAACTACTCTCGCAGTCCTCGTAGTCACATGTCTGGCAGTTGGTCGTCTTTGCGAACTCCGGGGACCCCGCTTCGTGGCGATTATCGGCACAGTCATTACGGTTGCAGGCTTGCTCGCTGCAAGCTGGTGCAGAAGTGTACCTGCACTGATAGCGACCCAAGGTGAGCTTCTGATGCTGCTCGTCACGTTGCGCTAGAATTGATCATTTGTGTCGGTATCAGGTGTGGTGCAAGGCATTGGTGGTGGCTGCATTTTTGTAGCGGGCACGTCTAGTAAGTTCGTTCCTTCTTGCTCATATTCACAAGGTCTAATTTGACAATGATTCTAGTTGTGCCGCCGTGGTTCGTGAAGAGACGGGCATTAGCGATGGGGATTGCCTCTTCTGGCTTGGGAGCAGGGTACGTATTGAGACACTACGCTCTTGAACGTGATGAATTATGCTTACACTACGTCTTGAAGGGGCATTGCCTGGTCGTATATCTACAGAGCATGTATCGGAAGCCTTGGGTACCAGTGGACACTTCGCATCTCAGCATTCATTACGATAGCTATCATGGCAATTGCAATCCTCATTATACGAAGCCCAGCTGCTTCGCGGAAAGCATCAAAGACTGGCAATTGGAAGACAGCGTTCCGGATATACAAGCAGGAACCATGGCTCATCTCGTGAGCTTTCGTCTACATCGCTCTAATAATAATGTTGACAGTTCGCTAACGAGCCATACTATCAGATACTGGCTCGCCTTCTTTATTTTCTTCTTTGGATTTTCCACACCACAGTTCTACTTGCCTCAATATATCCAGACTCTCGGGGGAGCGACGCCGTCTCAGGGGGCAGGTATTTCCGCTGTTATAAATGCGGGAGCAATTGTAGGCAGAGTGGTAATGGGGTTCATGGGAGACTCTCGCGTGTGAGTAGCCTCATCGCCCAAATATCCGATCCTGTGGCTGACATCTGCCTGACTTTAGCGGAATCATGAACATGTTTTGCATTGGTATCGTTCTGGCCGGTATATTGCAAGCTGTCATGTGGCTACCAGCAAACGGCAATCTGCCCACTTCGTTCGTTTTTGCACTATTATACGGTGCCACCGGAGTGGGTGCTATCGGTGCGGAATTACTTCACTACCTCGTACAAATAGACGACCACTGATACCTGAATAAACTCGCAGGAGTTGCGCCAGCCGTCCTGGCAGTCCACTTGGATCCTTCAAAGCTGGCGTCTCTCATCGGCGTCTTCTTCACTTGCGAAATTGCTGGCTTCCTGACAGGGCCCTCTATAGCGGGGGCGATTCTGGCAAGAGCCGACTATCGAGCCGTCATCGGTTACAGCTGTACGTCATTTTGTCTCTTTCAGGGCGGGTCCTCTGCTGAATTTTGCATGCTTCCCTATCTTCACTTTCAGGTGGAGCAATGATTCTCGGCTCTGCTTTTGCCATATTGGCACGATTTCAAAGTGAGTAACACGCATTCGGTGACGTGAAAGCATGGCTGATCTCACATTATCCCGTCTATGAAGTCGCGAAGGGCGTATTACTAGCTAAGGTGTAGGAGCATACGGCTCGGAAAATGCATAAAATGGCAATGTATAGTCGACCGAAATACGCTGTAACAAGTAGACTAGTAATCTAGGAAAGAATGCAAATTACAGGGCGTCTTGCTTCTGATTCAATACGACCTTTTTGCTCTGATCACAAATTTGCTTCTTGCTTTGGAAAAGCTTGCATGTAAAGCGACATCCGGTTGCATCGCACATCGGTCCCGGGATGGATCCGTCAATACATTTTTTGGATTTGATTGTTCATTGCGAAAGTGACAACGAACAGTAGAGATACAACGATGAGCATTAGCTCTATTCCTATGGGAGAACTGATGGACTATCTGATGATTTTGGAGTACATATATGTGTGTGTTTAGAATAGCCTATGTTTGTATCCTGCATGCAATAATGCTGATTCGATTTGCTTGAG
>JAMALA010000032.1:0-224600 GCA_023628255.1 Cystobasidium sp. 2NF920
GCCGGTCATGCAGATCTAGTCATCACAGAAGACACCGACGTACTAGTCTTTGATTCGCCTATGCTCAGGAAAGTCGGCCCTGCTTCAACAGAGGGAGAATTGCTTCATAGAAAAGAGATCCGTGAAGCGTTGGGCTATACAACGAGACAACAATGGGTCGATTTACTCTGAACAGCTTGCAAGTGTGTAAAACACGACTACGTCACAAGCAGGAAATGGTTACAGATATTGATATCGTTGCAATTCATTCGAGCGTATGTAAGGACAAAAGGTTCGCAAACGGAGCCAAATAATAATAAAAATGGGTAAAACAGAGTGTGGTAACTACGATGCTCTTTTCAAGACAGCCGGGATCCCCGGAAGGACATGCGAGGCGCCAAGGCTGGAGCTACACGTACAAGTATGACTAATGTAAAGAAGCTTCTCTTGCCTTCTTATGTCGTATATGTGCACGTAACGGGGATCTGTGGGAATCTGGCATATTTGCGTGGAAGCAAACAATGAAGTGGGAAAATGAAAGATTCTCTCTATATAGGTATACGATAAAAGCAACATTTCAAAAGAATGGTGGTAATAGTACGAATCTTGTCGACTCTTCGGAGTCATTGACATAGTATGGGTGGTGTGGTGGAAACTTGTATGCAGGACTGACTGATTTGACTGAGTGAACTAATGTGCGGAGAATGGAGGAGTACTGATTTTTAGGCTACATGTTCGTCTCAAAGATCCAGAAGTGAGTGGAAGCGAAGTGATGGGTGCGTAGACGTGACAGCGCAGGTCAGGTTGGCGTGCATAGAGATGGTAGGGCCGTGTTGGCATTGTCGATTTTGGGAAAGGCGCATCGGCGTTGTATGACCTGGTATCGTCCGAGAGCTTGTGGTTCGTATGGCAGGGTGGGGATGACCGAGTCGCAGTGTATGATGTAAGACCGACAGAGACATCTTTACGAGGGTGAGACGAGGTATCTTGAAGATCAAACGACGATACAGCATCCTTTCGAGCTGTTTCCACTCATATTCCCTCCTTTTTCATCCCAATTTCCACCACTCAACATGCTTGATTTTCTTCTATCTCCCTCGAGACCATGACCACCACCACCAGTAGAAATGCCGCCATGATGACCTAATGTGCTCCTTCCATTGATAGTACCGTTGCTTAGTCCAGCTGCTGATGCTCCTGTTCGTACTAGCATAGCTTGTCGTGTCGCTGCTTCAAAGATATCATCCACTCCGGAATTCAATAGGGATGAACATTCTTTGTAGAATTTAGCTCCTATTTCTCTTGCTGTCGCTTCGCCCTGTAAGTATGATCAATTAGATGAGAGAGAAAGAGGAAGAGGGGGAGAGAGTAGCAGAAGATGGAAACCAGCAATCAGTAAGTAGACTTGAGCCGTAGATGGTCTTGTGCAAAGCACAGATAGAGAACGTGTAAGCTAATGAAACGCACCTTCTGAGACGAGACAAACCTCCTCTCATCTTCCGCACTTCCGTCATTCCTCAGTACAGCATCATCTCTTAGATCCTTCTTGCACCCAACAAGCATAACAGGAATACCAGGCCCGCATATACTTCTCACTTCCTCGATCCATTTAGAGAGGACGTTATCTAAACTGTCTGGTGTATCTATTGAGAATGCTATCAGGATGATGTGCGATTTGGAGTATGATAACGGTCGGAGGCGCTGAAGAACACGTGGCAATAGCCGTAGCGAAGACAAGGAAGAGAGAGCATACTTGTCAGTAATCTGAGTCACGAAATGCAATTGAGAAGTGGAGAGGGGGATGCTGGTGAAAGTGTCCTTTCGCATCTGACGGAACCGGGTACAGCTTTGAGAAAGGGAAGAAGAAAGCAAGATGGCCCACCTCGTATTCTTCTTGTCCAGCAGTATCCCACAGTGCCAATTGTACAGGTTTCCCATCGAGGCTGTCAATGCATTTGAAACAAATGGTAAGCTGAAGAAGTACTATACTTGGACATTCCGCAGTACATCTGAATCAAAAGGTTAAGAGAACTCACCGTATCTCCGCTACATAGTTTTCAAATATAGTAGGATGGTATTCTCTACGATGAACAAGTAGGGAAGTATAAATAGTTCAGCTGTACATTCACTGTGCAGCAATAATGGACCCTGCCGATCCTGTTTCCGCCGCCGTCGCGCGCTCTTTTTCAATAACAGCAGTTCCCCAATGTCTCGAGTCTACGACGGCGGGAAGAGACAAGCATGATTCATCTCAACTCACTTTGGGAACTCGCCCATTGCGAATACAGATAAGAGAGAGGTCTTGCCTGATGCTCCATCGCCTGGAGTAATAGCAATGCAAAGTTGTTAGTATCATGAGTTTGTGTCATGTACACTCTCGCCTGCCTTTCTCTACACGGAGAAATGACGTGCAAAGTGGATTGAAGAGAGAGAGAGAGACTGACCGACAATGACCAGTTTGCGGCGTATCTGAGTGTGTACAAGCACTGTCAGTATGGATTGGCATGCCATGATAGACAAGAACTCACTGCTTGAGGCGCCATAGTCAATTGCTATATGACACAGTACACTGTGGGCTTAGCCAAGGGAAGCCGGCGAGTGTTGTGAGTAGACAGAGCAGTGAGTGAATGGACTGATCGGTGTGCAGTCAGTCAGCTTCATCTCGCCATGTTGCTACTGCCTTGTCATCCTGCTGTACCCACCTTGTCCTCTTTCCCGCTTTCCTTCAGCTGTCTTGCTCCACTTTTCCACAGCCAACTCAGATCGTGCGTGATATCGAGGTGATGGAGTATAGCAGACCACGGGAACACTCACACACACACTCTCCAAGTGAATGGATAGTGAGTTACAGTAAGACTGAGGCGTATAGTCCAATGTGTGGTTGCTGTGTTGGATGATGTATGTCTTGATGGAGTGAATGCAAGAAATGAGGATGCTGCAGCTTACCCGCGATAAGGAAAGCTGGAACAAGGCTTGACTTCGGGACAATTGGGTGGGGCAATAACAAGATGATGGAGAACCGGAATAGAGATGGGCAGACTGCTCAGGTGAACAGAAGAGAGAAGAGAGCCCTCGCTCGCTTCACAATTCCTCCAGTGACGATGGTGGTGGCATCACTTCAGCCGACAAACGAACGACGACGAACATCATGCTTACAAGTCAAACACCATCCCACACCACCCGTTCGACGGATGCCTTTCTCCTCCGAATAGCCCGATGGACAACGCTAGTGCACTCTACATCTGCTTACTCTGTTGACTAGAATGGCACTTTAGTCGTTGTGATTCACTGCATCAATACGCTTCCATATGATGCAAGCAACGGGACAGACATGTCGATAACCCAGGACGCAAGACGGACATGCAAATGGGAATACACGTGATACTGGCGTGATTGTCGTGGTCGTCTCTCTCGTTGCAGTCTCTCGATTCATAACAACAAAATCTCTCGCTCTGTAGGGAACAAATAGCTGACTCGGAAGTCGGAAAACTATCGTGTCATTTACAATAAGTCTTATCAAGGGAAAGGAAAACCAAAGGCTGAAAATGATCAACTTCAGAGGCCATATTACAAGGGCTTGGGGATCCTTCCTACCGTTGAGAAAGAGAGATGTGCCCCCGAATAGCCTTGCCCATGGCAGCCAAGAAGGGTCGAGTGTTATATATCGTAAAAGAAGTTCTGTCGTAAATAGGTCGTCGCGGTGCGGTATTGAAGTGCGAAAAGAACCAACCAAAAAGCACAAGAGCAGAGATTATATACGAGATCCAAGATAGGCTAACGGGGTATATAGATGGTATCGATTGAAAATGCTTCTGAATTTCGGAGTTCGGATTTTTCCATGCTCGTTTATGGTGCCATTTGATGTTGAAGGGTGTAGCATGATCGTATTTCTGCCAACATACAGCTTGTGCTGCTAACGAGTGCCCGGTTTGGTCGCCATGTAAGATTGCAGGCGTTGATGTTTTAGCGTATCTTCTGATTCTGTCCATTCTGATTACAACCGCCGCTGCCGCTGCTAAAATCCATCTCAAAAGGACTTTCCAACATCAATCCACCACCATTTCCACTAGACCCAATCCCATTAGGATACATCAAACTTCTAGGAGAAGGAATGACGGCATCAAGAGCATTATAACCTGCCTCTGACATGCGCATGTGTTTCTTGGTGGGTGATTTGGATGAGATGGCATCGAAAGTGTAGCTTTTCATCAGGGGTGGCTTATTGTTATTGTTATTGGGATTTGAAGAGGATGTATTGTTATTACTGAGATTTGCGGGTCGTTTGGAGTGTGGATTGAGCTGAACTACTGAAGGCCTTCGCGTTTCAAAAGCCGCAAAATAATCACTTGCGACACTCGCTTCTTCAACAGCTGAAGGAGTATGCATGATCCCGTCATTGAGCTGACCTCCAGAGGAAGCTACTAGTCCGAAAGGATCGGTCATGTTCCATTCGGTCAACTCTTGTTCGTTCTCCATTGCATCGACCTTGTGCATAGAGCCAGTAAAAGCTCTCTTTCGATTACTTGCGGCGGAGAATGTATTGGGATTCGTAGAAGAAGCAATGGAAGAAGCGAAAGAAGAGCCATAAATAGAATGATTATCTTCTCCATTTGCTGAGAAGGAAGATAGATTCATAGTGTCCATACTTGAGTTGAGCGAAGGAGCGGAGTATAACGAGGATGATTGATCATCAGAATAGAAGGACGATGTCGATACTGCGTGATGAAGAGTGTTGCTATGTCTTGAATGTTGACTTGACGATGCAGCAGCAGTTGAAGTAGACCCTGAACCGAAGAAATCGAAAGTAGGTCGGAGAGAAGGTCGTCTTGTACCCATAGTGAGTGGGGAAGACATCTGTAATGAAGGATCACTTTGCGCAAGTGGATGTTGGAAGTAATCTTCTCCATATTCTTGGGCGGCATTATTCATGTGATTGTTCTGTCCATGCATTGGAGCCATTGAAGAAGTCGCAAGGTGAGTATCGTCATCTAGATTGTTCAGACCTGTATATGTGAGACTTCGAATCAAACGACCGTGAACTGGTGCTGAGCGTGGTGGTAAATTCTGCCCATCAGACCCGGAAGAGCAAGTATCGGTTCGTACACGATATGGGTATTGATAGAGTGAATGGTCATCTTCGCCGGACTTGTTGAGTTTGTCGGACAATCTGTGATCGACGAAGTGTGAAGACCATCAGCTTACTCGGCCGGGGAGACGGAAGAGAAGTGATAATAGTCAAAGACTTACCTTGCGACCGCGTCCAGATCCCAGTTCTCAGGCAGGAAGTCCATCGAATCGTTCCGACGCAGCTTACGACGAGGCTGCATACATAACAGTGAAAGTAGGAGAGAATCAGCATGCATCCATAATTCTACATCTTTCGATTCGATTCAGGATAAAATGCTTGCTTACAGTAGCTTCAGTATCACCGCTCTTGCCAGGGGCGCCAGGAGGTTTCGGCGTAGCTTCAACACTAGGTCTTCTGACAAAAGCAGCCCAATCTCCGTTTTCCAGCCTTTCTTTCTCTTTAGCGATTTGTAATGCTTTAGCTCTAGTTTGAGTTATACTATGAGGCCATTCTGTCCCATATGCTCGTCGACATGCTTTGGCGATTGCATGTAAGAGTTGCGAAGGTGGTGGACCTGAGAAGGGAGTCTCGAAAGAGGCTTCTTCGACGCATGCTTCGTAGACCTGTCATTCGTAGCGAAGAGCGAAAGAAAGGCCCGTCTTTGCTAGTCAATATATTAAGGCACGAGCGTTGTCATGCGGCTGAAGTCGACTCACCGCTGTCAATCGCTCAACATCAAAAGCAGACCATGCGACTTCATCCTCATCCTCACTGCTATCAAGCGTAGAAGAGCTTGAAGTCCTTCTAAGCAGATTTGCACGCGGATTGAACGGATATGACGACGCGCTTGAAGCGTGATGCTGACTGTACTCGTTGCCAGTGAACGGAGAAGACCCGTAGCTGCTTGACATGGCGCTCGCAAGTAGACCATGAGGACCGTATTGATTGTCGAAAGCTGTCATCGTGATGGGTGGTGTATACATTGGTGCTGCGTTTCCGTCGAGGTCAATACCGGCTTGAAGCATGCTCGTTGATGTGGAGGAGGAGGAAGACAAGGTGTTCTGACCACTTAAAGTCGAGTCTTGCTGAGTGTGTTCGTCAACTACGTTCATCATGGAATCAGAGCGACCTCGTTGGAGGAAGAGAGAAGCAGGAAGAGGCATTGTTGCGAGCGTGTAGACCTGTTTCGTGCGTCAAGGTATATCGTAGATTGTTATACAACAGTGTCGTAAGTGAAAGTGATATGGTTCAGACGTGACTTATAGTCGCGACGCGTTTGTTTGGACGTCTAGCTTTTTGAAGGGGCAAAGAAAGGCGGGGGATGAGGGGTTGAAGTGAGGGAACCTGTATACGTAAAGTAGTATATTGGAAGCTTGTTAAGATGTCTTGCGACTGCTGTGTGATTGAAAAAGAAAGGTGTGCTGCGTAAATGACTGAATAAAAGTTGGAGCGGAGGAAAAAGAAGACTGGAGGAGGAGCAGGAGAAGTGGAAGAAAGTTAAAAGGTCACGGCAAAAGAAGAAGAAGGTTCAAGGGACTCGTGCGCTGTTGCCTCAATCAGTGGTCAAGCATTGACCGTCATGAACCGGTCGGGGGCGTAAAATTCCTTCCATTAGGCTCGAAAACTTAAGAAGGCGGCTTCGCAAGCTCCGTTCTGTGGAAGCTTCGAGGATCTGGAACCATGGGAACATGATGAGGTCAGGACATGTACGACAATCTTCACCGTTATCTTCTGTCGTTTCGGAGAAGCTAGTCATGCCTGTGTTCCGGGTAGCACGGCCTTGCTTTCTTTCCTTGCATCTGCAGAAGGCAAAGGAAAAGCGGGATCTACTTGCCGCAGGAACAAGAGCACGCTTTGAACACCTCGAAAGGCTGCACCAAGGGCGAGTCGGAGGAGATGTTCTTCATCATTGGCATCGTATCTAGCTGTGTCTTCAGTCGCGCGTCGGGGCTGCCGTTCGTAGTGATGGCACTCATCGTCTAGTCGGCGGGAGAACAAGCCTTCCGGGCAGAATCGCCTCGATCTTTTTCAAAGCTTGCTTGCAGAGTGGCAAGACTGGGAGCTTTTAAACGTACAAGGCAGAGTCTGCACAGTATAAGACAGGTATCTGGGTGAAGATCTCCTTGCTGATACGGATTCAGGGGCCGGCGGAAGCTGGCTTGCGAAGTCTGTCCTAAAGATTGTATCGGCTAAATCTATGTACTGTGTGTTGCTATGATAACAAGATATGAAAGTGAAAGGCTGGTAAAGAGAGCGTCTGCCTAGATGTGAAGATAAACTAATACTGCACAAACCAAAGTACAGCCATAACAAGATGGCCAGTCAATCTATACACAGAGTGTTTTTGCATCCCGACTATGAAAAGGTCAAGTAAAACAAGCAATGTTCTTTCCTCTCTGTTTTCGTCTATTCACGTGCTTTGCGGGTAGGAGGTGGGTGTTTTTTCCTGACCAGGTGAAAGACTTAGTGATCCATGCCTTCCCTCTTGCTGACTGTGACCAAGAAATCCTTCTGGACGGTGAACCAGCATTGAGTCGTTCGGTACGGCTCGACGGGATTGACCATTTCGAGATCATAATTATGTACAAGAACAGGGATAAGCTTGTTCATTTCCTATGGATCAGATTTAAGTGATCAGCACAAACTAATCGTCCGTCAGATTCTGAAGAGCGCAGATCTCACCATCATTGATATGTTCTTTCCCAAACAAACTCGACTTCCCATTCCGAAAGTCAAATTGTATTTCTCCAATTCCTTTCTGTTGTTTTCGTCAAGCCATCGTTCAGGTTTATAGACATGAGCATCTTCTCCAAAAGCTTCTTTAGACATATGTAAAGTCCAAGCTGACATTCCGACTTTCGTTCCAGGAGGTAAGTAGTATTTTCCAGCAATGACTTTACCGATGCTGCCGTCTCCTGACGCAGAGGAGTGAGGGACGACGCGTTGAAGTGGCATTGCGACGGCTGGATGGAGTCGCATTGCTTCCTTGAGGCAGGCATTAAGATAAGGTAGGTTTGCGACCTGATCATAGCTTGGTCCGGGAAGGGAGAGCTTTCCTAGTTCAATAGCTTCGGTGATCTCAGCTCGGAGTTTAGCAAGGACGCGTGCATCGCTATAGATGAATCGTATAGCAGCATTCGTAGAGACTAGAGTAGTATCGGCACCGGCTACGACGACAACCACGGTTTCGTTGGCCTGATACCGAACAAGACGTCAGCAATGCATTAGAAACTCCAAGACACGAATGGGAAGCTGAGAAGCTTACGATCAAGTCGAAGGCTTCCTTTCTGTTGACAAAGGAACTGAAACATTCAATGAAGCGATAGAGCATATCCTTGTTGAGTTGGTATTCGGCGGCTGTGAGACAGAAGCAATGCAGGCTATGTCAGCACGAGCCTCCGAAAGCGGACAAGCCCGGAAACTGCCTTTCAGGATGATACTCACAATCCCGTTGCTTTAATTCCAATCGATCCTTTACGATCTGATTTGCCTGTCTCATGAAGAGACAAATTCCCTTGTCTGGCTGAAGGAAGTTGAGAAGCTTTTGAGCGAAGTCAGTGGCCATCATCCAACCGATAGGAGTGCATGCCTTTGCAGAGAAAGTAGAGACGTGATTAGCGCTGTATACAGAAATCAAAACACAGTGGATAGACACTCACGAGGCAAGAGATTAGAATTGTGCCAGCACCGAGATCATTGATCAGACCGGCAGATTTGCCTCCCGCGTTATCAAGAAGACCTGAATCACAGCGCAACCAAGCAGCAGTCAGTGTGAGGGTGGGTGTAACGGACAGATAACAAAGACAAGCATTTAGAAACGCACCATAGCTCTTTCCCCAAGCAATCTTAGCAACCGAGTCGTAGCAAAACCACTCCGTAAATTTGGCCATGTCAACGATCTTCTTCTGGCTTCCATCATCCGTTGCAGCAGCGACATCCAGGTGCTTCCTGCATAGTAGCTCGACACTTTCGTCTACTGAATGTTCAAGCGTTCTCAGGTGATTTAGAGAATATGCTGATGCCACCAATCTTCGTCTTTCGGAGTGTGAAGAGGCGTTGCGTTCATTGAAGTGCGAATTGAGAGGACCGACCTTCCATGCGTCATACCACGGGCCTGTACATACAAGTAGGAAGACGTGGACAGAGTATGTCAGTACGCTGTGTTCGCCATGTCGTGCATAAATATGTGTGCAAGTAGCCAAGGCAACGCTCGGCAGATTTCGGAGAGACAGATCTGACTCTGAAGAGTTGAACGGACAGTGTTTGACCCACCTTTCACATAATCAGACTTGTGACCATAAATTGTCTTTACATCTTCAGGCGAGATAACCGATACTTCATTTGAACCAATGCGTACAACCTATTCGAGCGGAGAAGAAGGAGAAACAGGAGACAGACCAAATAATGGATTTAACAATGTCAGTAAGTTGTACGCGGCAGCTTGTCACTTGATCTCGAAGATGAGTGGATGGACAGGTGTTGAACGAGATGTGAATTCCGCAGAGTCCCCCTCTGGCCAGCTTTAGCAAGTATGAACCGATGAATGGGGGACGCCTCTTTTGCATGGAAAGCAGAGCAGGCTTGCGAAGCAGACACGGAGAAGAGTAAAGGGAGGGCATGAAGAGTGTATATAGCAGCAGTATGTACTCACATCACCATACTTGGCATGAACTGCATGTAGCTTGTCTGCAAGCTTCAAACTTGTAGCCGCGTTGAACTTCCATAACCAGCTGACTTTGGCGAGGAGTGGACCGGGTACTTTGGCTAGCGGATGAAAGAAGATATCGTAGATGGCTTGAGTGACGAGGTAGATGAAGATTGAAGTGAGAGCAACTCCAACTGATGAGGAGAGGGTGACTGCCATGGTGATTGCGCCTTGATGATAGACCCTGAGAAAAGTCAAGAGAAGAGAAGAGACGAGATAGAAAGGTAGAGACAACAAGGCAATCAGTATGTGGGCTATGCAATGCCGCACTTCCCCGCGTGAGAGATGAAGCTACGTACCGACCCTCCGAACCGTTGTTCTTCAATATAACCCTGATGCACTTTCGGGAAGTTTGCAGTATAGTAGCCTACGAGCCGGTAGCAGCAGGAAAGGGAACTGTGCGAGGTGTCCAAGCCGGAGATACGGCGGACCTCGTATGTAGCTTTGTGAAGGATTGAGGAGAAGTGGACAAACGAAGAAGGTGGTTCTTGACGGTCTCAGTGTGTAAGGACGTCCCGCTTTACCCTTCTAGGTTATCAGCAGTACTGGAGAATTAGAGAAGAAAGCTGAGCAGACGAGCATGGAAGCAGGAAGAAACGAAGAGAAATGCATTCGCGAGTCTGATCTCTCGACTAGCTTCATACCATCCTCCTTTCGTACCTCCTGCCATCCCTTATCGCCTGGGCATTCTCGATGCTGGTTCCTCCTTCATGCAACGAACATTTCTGAGCTGGACCTGGCACGATTGTACGGCAGATAAAGAGAGGATCAAGAAGCTTCAAGGTCGTGACGAGCTCGATAAAAGTCTGTGACGTGCATGCTCTATTGCTATGCTGTCGGAAGTCCAGTCCGTAGGAGAGAGAGCTCAAGCGGTCAAGCCTGCCCGGCCTTTCATGCGTCGTGAAGCCACCTAGATCAGCTTGCAGCGGGGCAGGGTAGTCTCTGACCAAGCAAAGAGGGAGATACTCAGCTCTATACGCTTCATTAGCGTGGTCACTGCATTGGTATCTCCCTAGCGAAGAACACGCCTGCTCGCCTGTCTCCAGTCGTGCATAATATGGACGTGATCGGAGTGCACACGTACATATAATAGAAAACAGCACTGGATGGCTTGGAGCCAGGAGAAACATTGCTTGCAGAGCTTCCAGAGTTTTTGGGAAGTGTCCCATCTCTCCCCTCCTTGCTGTCTAACTTCGTCTATGAGATACCTCGCGACTGCTATTCTAGAGCTTGCGCTTGCCGATCAAGCGGCCGGATACAGTTCCAGCTCTTCGCCTGGAATAACCGATATCTTCTTTTTCTTCTTTCCCATCATATCTATATCTGAGCACGGTGGTAGCACTTTTCTTCCAAGAACCTCCAGCATTATGTCAGAAACGATACCAAAAAGCTATAAAGCCGTGGTCTACGACAAGCCCGGATCGGTATCAACAAAAGTTGTAGAGCTGGAAACGCCCGAACCTGGACATGGACAAGTCTTGATTCGATTGACTCACTCTGGAGTTTGTCATTCTGATTATGGAGTAATGACTAATTCATGGGCTATCCTGCCGAGACCTACCGAAGTCAACCAAGTGGGCGGTCATGAAGGTGGGTCCCCTGCAGTTCGTTTTTGGAGGAAAAGGTGCTCCGCGGTATAGGCTCCGCATCTGACATTTATATCTTGTGGTTATCCAACACAGGTGTGGGATACGTCGCCAAAATGGGAGAAGGCACGGAATCATCAAACGTCAAACTAGGTCAAAGAGTAGGCATTAAATGGATTTCTGGAATTTGCCATTCATGTCCAGCGTGTCAAGCAGGAAAAGAAGGATTATGCTTTAACCAAAAGGTATCTGGATACGATGTGCCGGGAACATTTCAGCAATATGTCTGTAGTCCTGCAGACTACGTTACGCCTATACCGGATGGCGTTGAATCTGCAGAAGCAGCACCGATGTGCGTGAGATACACAAATACTACTCAGATTCATTTAGACTGATTACCCTCTACTTGCAGGCTGTGCGCCGGTGTCACTACATACAGTGCCCTCAAGAAGACGGGAGCTAACAAAGGAGACTGGGTGGTCATCATGGGAGCTGGTACGCTTGTGCTTTCTACATCACAGCGCAACGATAGAATTGAACTCTTCATTTTGCAGGCGGCGGACTGGGTCACATCGGCGTTCAATTAGCAGCGAAAGGCTTCGGCATGCGAGTCATCGGCATAGACCACGGCTCAAAGCGGGATATTGTGCTCTCCTCGGGAGCCGAACATTTCATAGACCACACAAGCAGTACCGATCTGGCAGCGGACGTCAAAGCTCTCACGGATGGTCTAGGAGCGCACGCCGTTCTGGTCATGACAGCTTCAAACGCAGCTTACGCTTCTTCGATGACTTTACTGCGCTTCGCAGGTACTTTGGTCTGCGTGGGTATACCTGAAGGAGAATTGAAACCGATAGCCTCAGCCGCACCTGGTCCCCTGTTGGAGGCAGAACAGCGGATAGTCGGTTCGTCCGTGGGCACGCGGCAGGAAGCTATTGAGACGATGGAAATGGCATCTAAGGGTGTTGTGAAGACGCATTATAGACTGGCAAAGATGGAAGAATTGACCAGCGTGTTCCAAGAGATGGAGCAGGGAAAGATTCAAGGTCGTGTCATTCTAGACTTGCAGTAATTTATTGCAGTAATTCAAAGTCTCGGATTCACCATGACCTTGCCGCCAGTCAGTGTGTTTTACTCAAGCCATGCATCACCGAACGAACAGAAGCCAATTTAGCTGGGAATTTCGACTTCTTTGACTTCCCTGTGGAAAGTGAAGCGCGCGCCGTCCATTTGGCGGCTTTCAATGCCGCAGTCTGTCCATCGCATTCCTTCGAGTTCGCAGGAGGAAGTTTGTGACCGTAAAACATTCCCATTCGACCCAGGAGCAACGACACGTTACGACAGACAGTGTATGCATCGCGAGTATATCATAGACGAGTGAGGCATGCGAGGTGCGTGTTGAGCTGCATGACATCCAGTCACGTGATCGACGGTCCATGTACATGTATCCCCGGATCACACACCTTTAGAACGGCACGTAATTACGGCCGTGAGCATCTCCAGGTGACTGTCGGGAATACTATTCTCTCTACAAATGCCGCCCTCGTGACCCTGCTCTGCAACGATGTCCCGAGGCGAGCACCGTGTAGTGTGTTCGGCGCCGCCGGCTTGTAAACTCGCCGACTCGAGATCTGCTTCTCCGCTTTCCTCTGGATACTTTCTTTCTTCATTATTGTCCACTCTCTCCTTGCTACCTTCCCGTTAAGTACATACAATCCAACAAGCAAAGCACATCACATCATGTCTGAATCCATTCCCAAAACCTACAAAGCTGCTGTCTATGACAAACCAGGTACTCTGTCCACCAAAGTAGTAGATCTCGAAACACCAGAACCAGGATATGGCCAGGTCTTGATCCGTCTAACCCATTCTGGAGTCTGCCACTCCGATTATGGAGTAATGACCAACTCATGGGCTATCTTGCCCAAGCCTACTGAGGTGAATCAAGTCGGAGGTCACGAAGGTAAGTTTCTGCGTTCACTCGCCACTCGACACAGATGTTAAAAAACCCAAGCTGAAGGGTTTCTCTCATACTTTGTTAACCTGCAGGTGTCGGACATATCGTCAAGATGGGCGACGGAACAGACACGTCAAACGTCAAGCTTGGCCAGAGAGTAGGCATCAAATGGATTGCCGGAATCTGTTATTCCTGCCCCACCTGTCTACAAGGAAGGGAAGGTCTATGCTTCAATCAAAAAATTTCGGGCTATCATGTCCCTGGCACATTCCAGCAATACGCCCTCGCGCCTGCAGACTACGTTACCCCTGTACCGGATGGTCTTGACTCTGCTGCAGCTGCACCCATGTGAGTGATAAGATATGGTAGCGTTGCCATGTGATATTATGTTACGTTGCTGAAACCGAATGCTTTGGTAGGCTCTGCGCTGGTGTGACGACATATGCCGCTATCAAGAAGTCAGGCGCATATGGCGGTGACTGGATTGTCATTATGGGAGCTGGTGAGGACGTTGCATACATCGATACCTGGTTCGAATTGCTGATAGGTCTTGCACATAAAGGCGGTGGACTAGGTCATATCGGCGTTCAGATCGCAGCCAGAGGATTCGGCATACGCGTCATCGGCATCGACCATCCCTCCAAGCGTGACCTTGTACTCGCCTCTGGAGCTGAGCACTTCATCGACCATACGAGCAGCAAAGATCTAGGTGCGGACGTCAAAGCTCTCACGGATGGATTAGGCGCACAGGCCGTACTTGTGATGACCGCTGCGAACGGAGCTTATGCTTCCGCAATGACACTCTTGCGACCCACCGGTACTCTTGTGGCCATTGGTATCCCTGAGGGAGAACTAAAGCCGATAGGATCAGCTGCTCCCGGCCCTCTCATTGCTCTAGAACAGCGAATCGTAGGCTCTGCGATCGGAACTAGAAAGGATGCTATCGAGACCATGCAGATGGCAGCTAGAGGCATAGTGAAGACGCACTTCAAACTCGCGAAGATGGAGGATTTGTCAAGCATCTTCCAGGAGATGGAAGATGGAAAGATTCAGGGTCGCGTAGTCTTGGATTTGCAGTAGTTTATTTGGCTTTGTCGCTTTAAGCGCGGTCAGTAGTCAGCTGCAGTGCCATGCTACGTATGATGTGGGGCAGATGATCGGAGATTTCCCAAGTTGAAGATGTTGGAAACACAGTCGTGGCTATGTAGCATGAGAGACTTTCGAGGACGTGTAGAGCAGATTTGCAGCCAAAGTAGGACATCAATGCAGGGATAACGGTCATTGAACAACATGTAGCTTTGAAATTCATCGACCAGCGTGCACCTATCGCTTGCCAAAGGTCTTGCCCTTCTGGTTCACGCTGCTTCTCTTCTTTCCTCCACCACCGCCACCGCCACCTCCCGTAGCAGCAGCAGCTCTCTTCTTGCTTTTGGTCTTGCTGATTTTCGAGACGGGTGTGGCAGTCGAGCCTGGCCTTTGAGCTTTCTTAGCCTTCCTAATGGCGGGGTCGAACTTGGGTAAGGCATTCGGACGATCTACAGGAGCATCCTTGTCTCCACCCTTGCCGCCTTTCTTGCCGTCTCTGGCAGGCTTGATCCTCAGCTCATCGAGCGCTTCTTGACGTCTCTTTTCTCTGTGGTTGAGCACCTTCTTGTTTTCCTTCCTGACTTGTTCTTTCCTAAGCTCGATAGGTGTCTTCTCTACTTCGACATTATCCATCTTGTCGTTCCAAGCTTTCTTGCCCAGTACTTTGGCTTGCTCCTTATCTTTCTCACTCTGGAACCAAGTTCTCTTCGGTCTAGCTAAGATCTCCTCCCTGTATTTGAGCATGTTCTCTCCTTTCTCAAGCTCACTTTCAGTCTGTCTGAGCGTCTTCTCGAGTTTCTCCTCCTGTAGCACAGCTTCAATTTCGCCTTGAATATCCTGAATCTTAGCAGTAATGGCTTTCAGTTCCTCAGCAGGCATGCTTCGAGTACTGTAGGTATCTGCGTCTTCTGGACCTTCGATGGCCTTTTCTTCCTTGGCTTTGCCTTTGGATGCGGGGAGCGAAGCTTTGATTGCTTGACGGACCATCTTGCGGTCTCCCTCGGTGACGATGGTGATGGCTCGTCCTGTCTTTCCAGCTCGCGCTGTACGACCGACACGATGCAGATAGATCTCGAACGATCCCGGCATGGAGTAATTGATGACAGTTGAGATGTTTCTGATATCGAGACCGCGCTAGGGATAGATCAACGTGTCAGTATGAAATGCCTAGATATCCTGACACGACAGTCTTACAGATGCCAAATCAGTTGCCAATAGCCAATCCCTGTTGCCATCTCTGAAGTTACTTAGCGCTTTCAGGCGCATCTCCTGACTCAAATCACCATGTAGTTCTTCAGCTGACAAGCCGAACAAGGTGAACAAGATCTTGACTCTATGCACCGTCTTCTTGCTTCTGAAGAAAATGATAGTTTTCCCAGGTGCGTTGCTTCTTTCCTTCAGAAGGGACTGGCACAAGCTCAACAGTGTTGCTTGCCTGGCATTTTCAATGACGACTGGGTGTACCTTCGACGAAGCGGTAGGCAGTCGAAGCTTGATGAACTCTTGCACTAGCTTGGAAGAAGTAGTGAAACCGGCATCGATGTTGATGCGCACAGGTTTCACAAGTGATAATCGACTGAGGGTCTTGACATCTTCGTTTACAGTAGCGGAGAAAAGCATACTTTGCTTCTTTTTAGGCAGATTCTTGACGATCTCGAGCAATTCATCGCTGAAGCCTTCTTCGAGTACACGATCTGCTTCGTCAATAATGAGGATCTCAATGCTATCGACCAGGTTGAAGTTCGGTGTGTTGCGGATATGATCAATCAACCGACCGGGAGTGACGACCAACACATCAGGTCGAGTCTTCAATTCGGCTTCTTGTGCTTTGAGCGATAGTCCACCAACGCAAAGACAGAATCTGATGTCTGTGTAACGAGCTAGACCAACTCCAACATTGAAGACTTGAACTGCCAATTCACGCGTAGGCGTAATGACCAGTACTCTTGTACGGGCATCCTTCTTATCGCGGTATAAGAGCCGCTCAAGGACGCCGACCCAGAAAGCCACTGTCTTTCCGGAACCAGTGATGGATGAACCGACTATGTCTTTGCCCATCAGTGCGACAGGGATAGTCTGCGCTTGGACAGGCGTCGGAGTTGTCAAGCCCATGCTAGAGAGGCCAAGAAGGATAGGTCGCGATAGAGTAGCGCCTGGTAGAGCGGAAAATGGAGGTAAGGTAGACTTCTCCAGCGCTTCATTCGAGGTAATCTTGGGGGCTGATCCAGATGGAGCTTTGGAGAAGTAGCTTGTATCCTTCAAGCTTGCATCGGCCGCTTTGCGGAAGTTGAGAGCTTCCTCGTCTTCGACATCTTCCATGTCAGACGCGAGACCTTTCGAGTTAGCGAGCTTCGCGAAAGGGGAAAGATCCTCATCGTCACTATCTGCTTCTTCGTCTTCTTCCTCGTCTTCTCCCGCTTTTAGCATGCCAAGCGCATCATCATCCGCCAAATCCGGTGATGAGTTCTCGCCTTCGCTGTTGTCCTCTTCATCTTCATCAGAGACACCTTCCGAGTCTCCTTCTTCTTCGTCGGAAACGCCAGACTCGTCTGAGCCATCTTCCATTTTCCCATCTAATTCTTCATCACTATCGAAAGCTGCTTCATCGTCATCTTCCTCGTCGGACCCACTTTGACCATCTTCTTCTCGATCCTGAGCTATCATTTTTCTTCTGGCTATGATTTCGTCTACTGATACCCTTGGCTATTGCGATATAAAGCAAGTTTGAGGTAGGCAGTCAGAATAGAAGATTTGGCTAGTCTACAGGAGAACTGAGCTTACAGGTGCATTGCGCTTCTTGAACAAGCGAGACATATCGTTGACATCCTATGTATCAAAGACTATTTAGTAAGGTGCGACGAGAACCGTCGGTGCCTCCTACTCACCCATGCATCACCAAGTCTTGCACCTCTCGAGAGGTATTCGCCTCCACCAAGTGCATCAAACTGGAACTCCCCAGCTAAGGTATCTTCAGTCTCTACTTGTTTGCCCTTGCCTTTGACATCATTCTTGCTGCCAGCTTTATCTTTCGCTCTCTTGCTGTCGTTCTTGCCAGCTTTTGCAGCACGGTTGCCACCTTCACGCTTTCGTTTTTTCGTATCTGCGACGGCGACTGCAGTGGACGTCGAAGCCGGCAGAGAGACCTGGAAGTCTTCGTCGTCCGACTCAATGGTCCGTATGAGGTCGCTCATGGTATCAGTAGTCGAATTGGTACTCAATGAGCGGGCATAAGTCAACTGCTTGCACAGTCGAAACCTTGCAGCTTGTGCAGAATAATTTGTCGAGGAAGGTGATCGAGAGTTCTTTTCCATCGCCCGACTCGTCCAACACGAGCAACAGCAGCACTCGCTTAGCTAGTGTCCGCACGACTGTCCAACACGGTCATAGAGGTACTGTGTCTGTTTTATTACTCCCTCCGAGCTCGCCCGCCGTTCTCCGTAACAGCTAGCGGTACTTGTACCCAATCGACTCAACCAAAGACAGGATAGCGAAGAAGACTGTCATTATATAAGCAAGATGGCAGCAATGGACAAGAGCATACCTGTAGTAGACCGTAAAGTCAGTATACACGGCTTTTTGAGCCCTCTTAGCTGCTTTTGCGGAATCTGACAAAAAGTTGGCAATCTTGTAGTTCCGAATCACTGTGCCGTGCAGTTCTGCAAATCTAGCTTGTGGATTTGGTGAGTAGATGCAAATACATCTCTACAACAAGTGACTGATAAGTATATTCTAGACGTCCTCGGCCTTACCCTCAAGCTGTACCTCACTCTCACCGTCACCCAGACCGCAACTCCGACAGACGACTCCGCCCCAGTACTAGTGAATACAGGCGAAGGAGCTTCAGCGGCACCATCCAATCCATACAAGAATCTCATCACTCGAGTTGCTCTATACGTACTACGATGCCATGATATCCCACATTTCCCCGCTGGTTTGCGTATAGAATGCCACAACGAGATTCCATTCGGTCGTGGACTTGGCTCTTCAGGCGCTGCTGTCATAGCAGGTGTCTTGCTAGCAGATGAGCTTGGCAAGCTGAAGCTATCACGATCTAGACAGCTGGACTTTGCATTGATGGTGGAGAGACATCCGGATAACGTAGCTGCGGCATTATTGGGAGGTTTCGTTGGAAGCTACTTGAAGGAGCTGTCACCTGAAGACACCTCTGCAACGCAAATACCTTTATCTGAAGTCATTCCAGAATTACCAGAAGGAGCAGAGAAGGAGGAGTGGGGTATGAATCCTCCTAGACCACCTCATGGAATTGGTCACTGGCTCAAGTTCCCGACTGCATCCGAAGTGAAAGCTATCGTTTGCATACCTGAGTTTGAGGTGCCGACTGCAAAAGCGAGAGAGGTGATGCCTAAGAGCTATGGTATCAAGGATGTGGTAGGCTAGCCGCAGCTCTTCTTTCAACTTACGAGCTCACATATTGACGTGTATCTTTTCACAGGTCTTCAATCTACAGCGTATAGTTGTGCTCACAAACGCACTAACTCGCTCACCGCCGGATCCGGCGCTCATCTTCGAAGCAATGCAAGACCGCCTACACCAGCCGTATCGCTCGTCATTGATTCCAGCACTACCTGAGATCTTGTCATCCTTCAATCCTACTTCTCATCCCGGCCTCTTAGGTATCTGTCTCTCCGGAGCGGGACCGACGATATTGGCGTTGGCGACTGAGAACTTCGAAAAGATTGGAAATGATATGAAGGCTATATTTGAGAAAGATGGTGTGGAAGCTAGATGGCTACAGTTGGAGATTGATACTGAGGGTAGTAGGGCAGAAGAGCTATGAAATCCAGCAATGCAAAACAACATGGAGCTTTGACCCCTCCGATCAATGTCAATGTCAGACGGACTTCCGTAGCCGAGTCGTCTTCCTCCTTGACTCCGCTCCTGCCACGCAGTCACTGAATTCTCTCGTTAGCAATGGCCAGCGAATCCGAGGAGCCAGTCAATGAAGCTGAACTCGAATGGCAGAACAAGTTCGCCTTTGATCCCCACGAAGTGATTAGCATTTACAAACGTAAAGAAAGATATAACACATCTCGTCAGACATGATGTAGCAGGCCGAGAAGCGCTCAAGCTAAGATGGGTCAGTCCGCCCCCTCTCTCTCCGGACATGCTTCACGGTCGATACCTCCCACTTTGCAGCTTTCAACCAAGCTACTCTTTTGCCAGACTACACGAGCCCATCAGGACCGTCATCGAAAGCTGTGCCCTCGAACATTGGGTACGTATGGAATGTCTTCGCGAAGTTAGCCTCAGCATCGGAGTCTGCTCTTTCTTTTCAAGGGCGTCGTTAGCACCGTCCCAAACTTCTCCTCCGATGTTGACCTGGTTATGCCACACACGGAAAGTCGCGATGCCGTCATCAGGATCTTGCAGAAGACTGGCGCAAATCACAAGGAAGCGTAATGTCATTCAGAGAGGCCAGTATGGCTGCCGCCGACAAGGCATGTGGACGCAATCACCTGGATAACACCGAAGTCACACCGATTTCCCGACAAGCGTCAAGCATGAGAAATGTAGCGTAGCCATATTCAGTAGCCTGTTGAGACGTCAGACGATGCTGAAGCTGTCACAGCGTCTCGAAGCCGTCTCCGTTCCAAAGCAATTTCCTTCAGCTTCTGTTGAGAGCACACAATCGCAAAAGAAAGCATTTCTTTTGGGTTGACTTTGATAGATAGGCAAATGTTCGCCTACATGTTACAGTCTCGAAGATACCGGCATGCCTCCGCGAGGCATTGCTGGTTTGCGAATCTTGCACTCCATTTCAAAGAAGACAAAGGAAATCACATCTTACTAGAAGTACTACGGCCAAAGATCTTCTGCACCTCTTCTGATTGGAAAGCGGCGTTGACATCCTTGGCGAGCACCTCGGCGGCTTCCCATGCAAGGAAATGACCGCCTTTTTCAAGCTCTTTCCAGCCTCTAATATTTGTGACCTGCGAGTTGAACACCTTTCTCGCGGGCTGATTCATATCGGCCATAATCAGCGTGAGTTAGTGTTCTTTGCTCCAATGGTACTTACATAGTAAATTTCGTAACGTCCGCAGCCAAGCCAGAAGGGCTGTTCAATTTTGGTCTCTTCCAGTAATCTATGCTGCTCATTGTCACCCGAGCGTCTATTGTAATAGAGCCAGAAGGAACTCGTGATCGACGACGTGAACCAGTATATCATTATATTTGCAATGATCTCATCTAAGGTGGGATGTGTCATCGGTGAGGACCACCGGTACACTTTCTCGCCGATATAGATGAGACAGGCTACAGGTGAGCAGGACAGCACACCTCCGAGTGTGTAAGGTGTAGTCTATGATGCCACTGTCAGTTATCATGTATTGTGTGCTTGCGTGAAAGTCTACTGCTTACGCCCTGAATTTCCTGATAAGCCATTCCCTTGCGTCTGATCATCCGAAGCGTTAGCTCATTCTTGGAAACATATTGGAAACATAGAGTGACAAGGGCACACCTGAAATCTGCAAGTCTTTGAAGACCTCTCTTTTCGATGTCGGTCAAGTCGTCACCTTCAGCATCAGGCTTGCTTGTGGTACCGGAGAAGAAGTTGACGTCTAATAGACCAGGTGTCAAAGCTGGTTAGGCCAATTTCCACTTAATGAAACACTCACGCAGGGCTTTGACATTATCAGGGAAGCATTGTGCTGTATGTCGGGTGATCATGCTTCCCCAGTCACCACCTTGGGTAACATACTTATCGTAACCGAGCGATAGCATGACAGCATTCATGCAGAGCGCTGTTTTTGTATAGTTCCACGGTACGCCTCCCTGTGTGTTTGCTGCTTTTTTAGGCGCGCCAGACCAAGCAAAGCCTGGAATGGATCTAGATACGGCAAGAAGTTAGCTAGCAGCCTGTAGTAGGGGGAAGTACACTTGCGGCATGACGACATGGTAGTTCTTCGAGAGAATTTTGCAGATCTTGTAGAATTCGATGACGGATCCGGGCCAGCCATGCACCATTAGAAGCGGAATGGCATCCGGATTGTCGGACTTCCTGTGTATGAAATGGACGTCTATTTCGCCTTGGTCGGGGATCCCAGAGACTTTGACCTGAAGGGTGCTATTAGCGGATGTCTTCCCTCTAGGCGGTAGTCTATCCGTACCTTATAGTGGTCACCCATGTCGTGAAGCTTGTCGCGCCACTCTGACCATTCGAAGCCTTCTGCAGCGCGCGCAACAAGGCGCTTTGTGATCTTTGGCGAAAGGCCATACGTGAAGTCCTCTTCGTCTCTTTCGAAAGCATCGTCTAAAAGATTGTCATAATAGCCTTGCAGGTTCGTAGCTTTTGCAGCGGCTTTAACGGGTGCATAATCGTAATCGGGAATGGCAAATGGCGCCGGCTTGCCATACGAAATACCATCCATGCTAGCTAATCCAGGCATCTTGTCAATGGAGTCAATGAAAGAGTAGTCCTTGTACCTCTTGCTGAAGAAGTCAATGTGGACACAGAGCGCTACAAGTGTGCTGCGGAGAAAAGCAAGAAGCGCCCGCCTGTCTGCACGCATCATCGTTTTGCCACCATTTCGTGCCGGCGGAAAAAGCAGTCTGAATTACCAACAGCCTCTGATCGCTACAAGATGTGTACAAATGATGAAATGCTGACTATAAGAAGTACTTGTAAGGATTCTTGGCAAGCAAACGTGTCAGTCTCACATGTCCACGAGCTCATTGAGCGATTGATTAGATAGACTCACCATGATACCCTTGGGATCAAACACCGTCTTGATTTTCTTCATCATCTCCACAGACTCTTCATTTTGAGAATAGCCAATATATGGCGCCTTCATCACGCCGAGACCGTGTTCAGCCGAAATAGAGCCGTTGTGGTCGGCTGCATGAAGGCATTAATCAGCTACTGTTCTCCTGCCTGGGATCAACAGGGCTTCTTGTTACTCACCAACCCATTGATAGATCCATGGCTCCAAAGCTTCTTCCACACGCTTATCCCACGCCTTTGCTATGATATTGACGTGAATATTCGAATCTCCAACATGGCCGTATCCGACAGTAAGCTTGACAATATCCTCCTTATCCAGTCCCCGCTCTGCAAATCGCTCCCTGACAGCAGTGATAATGTCGTACATCTTGCTGACTGGTATTGACAGGTCGTACTTGTATGTCTTGCCTGCCTTGCCGCACGCTTCAGGAATTAACTCGCGCAAACTCCACAAGTCATTGATTTGCGTTTCGTCTTGGGCTAGAACACCATCTTCAACGACTTCATTCTCCATGAGCTCCTCCATCAACCCACTGAGTTTCTCATCATCGTGATCTTTGTTGCCTCCGCTCGTCTCGATGAGGACGTAGAAGCCAGGTGTGCCTCCGGATTCGATAGGCGCCTTCTGCCCAGTATGATGTAGAACGAGATCGTATGCTTCTTGGTCGAAGAACTCGAAAGCAGACAAGATCTCGCCTAGTTTCGTCCGTGTAGCAACGAAGACTTCTTGCACCTTAGCGAAATCTGGCACCTTGAGCACGGCGACATTTTTGGCCGACGATCGCTTTGCGGTCATCATGCAGACGCCTGTGATAAGACCGAGTGTTCCTTCTGCTCCAATGAAGAGTTGCTTCAGGTCATAACCTGTGTTGTCCTTGCGTAGTCCTGACATGCCTTGTCGTAGGATTGTACCCTTCTCATCTGGTAGAACGACTTCCAGTCCTAGTACGGTACCGTGCAGAGAACCGTATCGGACCAGTCTTAGACCTCCAGCGTTCGTAGCTACGTTTCCTCCAATCTGACACGATCCTTTCGCTCCCAGATCTAAAGGCATGATGTAGCCCTTGTCGGCGCAGTAGTGGTCGAGATTCTCGAGAATGCAGCCTGCGTCGCATGTAAGAACGCCACTGACTTCGTCGAAGGAGCGGACTTGGTTTAAGCCAGCCTGAGGAATAAGCGGCAAGCGATGTTGTCAGAAGCTGTTCAGGTATGCTGATCAAGAAACCTACCAGTGTTATGATGACTTCGTCGTAAACTGGCACACTTCCTCCAACAAGACCAGTATTTCCACCTTGCGGCGTGATGGCAATAGAGTTCTTCACACAGTATGCCATTAACTTGCTGACTTCGTCAACTGTCTTGGGTCGCAACACGACTTTCGTCTCTCCAGCATATTTTCCCCTGTAAAAGCAATCATGCAGATCGTCGGTAAGCGAGTGCTGTGCCACTTGACTGGAAGAAAGCAGCTTCAAAAGCTCTTCCCCAATCGATGGAACTCACATCCAGTCTTCATTAAAGGGTACAAGTTCATCTTGACTTGTCGTACTGGCTCCTTCTACCGTACTCATCACACCCGAGGTTATCTCCTTGAATGCAGCGATATCCTCTTTTGTGATCTTCTTGTATTTCTCCGAACGCGGAGGGAGCTCTTTTGCTCGCCTGATGGAAGTGGTAGATAGGCACCTTGATTGGTGTATACTCTTAAAGGCATGTGCTGCTATGCTTGCTGAGCGAGCCACTTGCCGCCGGTGCAGAGGAAGTGCTGATCGATTGGCATTGACGAGTCCGGCCGAGAAAAAGGTGCAGCTTGAGGCAGTACCGACAGTTGACTGAGCGCTTCGCAATGCTCTGCGCGCTGTGAAGACGTTCATACTTGTAAGTCTGTTGTTCAGTGCACACTAGGTCGGTACGAGTGAAAGCTCAATCTCGCAATCGGCAGGAATCTTGCCGCTCTCGTCCTGACCACTCGATCGGCGCGCCCGACGAAGTTACCACGCCGAGTTGATGTTGATTCTGGCCATGCTTGCTTCCGTGCCGACAGCACGCGCGTATGCTAGCCCTGCTCCTGCATCACCTATAGACCGCGTCAATCGATCCATCTCACGGAATGGTAGTCTAGCAATTAGGTCTGACCCGGACTTACCGTTTCCTGCACACTGGCTCGCTTCCCTCCCTCTCAGTGCGCAATTTGCAGCGTTAGAACAAACTTTGTCAATTCGCTATAAGGCGACCTTCACGCTCGATATGCATTCCTACAAGCGCAGCCCCTGTTTACCAAATACAGCAGCTGCTTAGGGCCATCAACTTGATGCAAGTCTTCGCCATGTCATCACACGCGGGCTCATCGCGGATCATGTTTGCACTGAGCTTTCCTTCTGCAACGTATGGACGCGGCGGCAGTGGGAAGGTTTATCATGCCACACATAATGGCAAATCGAGGTTCTCGGTCCCAGCACTTACGGCAACACACAAAGTCCTATAGCAAGAAAGCAGGTGAACTTCATTGGGCAGATGATCATTTTCAAATAGCAGTACATGCTATGAAGGAGGAATGCTACTTGGTCACGGAACTACCCGACTTCTTTTGAAACAGCGGTCCTGAGCTGTGATCATTATTGAACAAAGGTCCCTCATAGTTACTGTGTGGTGTGGTCTGCTGCTGTCCGCTGTTCCCACCGCCGGCTCCCGAAGTACCCTTGATGCGAAGGGAAGGGCGGACCATTAATATGTGTGTCTCGTAAATGGAAAGTGTGGCTTGTAAATGGCACTGACCTTTTTATTTTTAAAGTCAGGGCCAGCCGGTGAGCCTCCACCAAGGTTGCTCGATCCAACCTTTTGTACCGGGGCCGTCTGCCCTAATGGAACTTTAGTCCTCTGCGCAGCAGCGATAAGCGCAGTACGGCCGACTTGGGCGGCAGACTTTTTTAGCTGAACAGGCATTTTCTGCGCAAGCGACTATGTCTAGGGATGACGGGCTTGATAATGGTAGGAGCGCGACGGAAGTACTGCTTCTCTGGTCGAGTTGGAAGAGCAGAGACAAGGAGTACGTAGCCGTTTATGCTGGCTTTTTATAGCCCTCTCAGCGAGTGAACTTCCTCTACCTGCACCGCTGGTGCGATGAACCTTGACGGACAATTACATAGCACAAAAACGCTATGCATTAAGGATGATGCACATGCAGTATAACGGCTCCACCCTTGATGAAAGTGTCGTTCCCAGCTGATCAAGCTTATCAGAAGGGATGCGCAAATGTCTCATTTCATTTACGGTAGAACCATGTAAAGCACAAGGCGGGCGTAGCTCGTGGTTTGGCCAGGCTTTTCGCCCAGCTGGACGGCAGCTATTCATACTAGGAGTTCTCACCTGCATGTACGAGCTATGTCTGCGTCGCACAGAACACGATTCATGTGTGGCAATTCGCCTGTGCTGTACTTGCGCAGCCGTGCAATTCGAAACAAGGTCACGCATTTAGGCACAGCCTGTACACATAGCCGGGTCCCCTCCGTTGTCAGTAGATTGATGAAGGGGTAGGTAAGTTTCAACTCGAATGTCTCTTGTCTTTCTATCAAACGGCGATAGTTAGTCCTCAAGGGTGCATCTCCATTGATCGACCTTTTCAACTAGCAATGCATATTGACAGAAGTGACACAGACAGGTTTGTATGCTACATAGATTTGATGAATCATGAGTTGGTGGGTGTCTTGTAATGTTGTGAAGATGATCACAGAGTACTCGACTGATTGTTTTCACTCCCGCTCATCGTCGAGTACATGGACCACTAAATGAGCGATGAACAAAAGCCGATGAAGACTGTCGAGGTCGAAGCCAAAAGAAGAGTGGACGTCACAGTAGGCGCCGCGCTCATATCTTTCTTCGTTTATGAAGAAGGGAAGTCTTGGGTTTCTGTGCCTTAGTAGCGCCTTTAGCTGAACGTTTCTTGCTTTGCTGAGCATTCTTTGCTGCGGGCAAATCGGCGGATGGAGGGAGCGTGGTCACGGCCGGTGAGTTGACTTCACTATCTTGTTGCGTGGACGAGTCTTGTGTCTGACTTGAAGCGAGTGCTTGCTCGCTCGAGGTGGCTGTGCTCATTTGTGATACTGCAGCATTGCCACTTCGCCACGCTTCGACTTTCTGAAAAGCGAGTGCAAATCGATCCATAGGAGAAGGCTCAGACACTGTTTTCGGTGGCTCTTCATTCAAATTTACTTGCTCGGTGTCTTGAGGTTCTGCATTTGTTTCGTCCCCTGCTTCCTCGTCGTCCGACTGCGGGATTACCCTCTTCTTCATGACGAACGACCGTGAAGGCCTACTGGATCTCTTGCCTCTAGCGGTACTTGATCGGGTGGGTGATCTAGCCTGTCTATTGGGTGAAGAAGGCAACAGTGGCTTCGTTACTGTCAGATCTCGATTCGGACAGTCTTGAATGTGGAGAATTGGCATCGTCGACACTTGAGTCTCGGTCGACTGCGAAGCGGGTCCGAAAATCTGAGAGTGAAAACCTTCATCTTGATTCGCCGTCGGTGAGGTATCTTCTGCTTCTCGGCTGTTTTTGGTCATTGTGGTCACTACCATCACTCTAGATTCATCCTGATTTGAAGCTGGAGTTTCTTGAAAGAGGCATGAAGTGCATTCGACAGCTGCGCAACGATGTGAAGCCGATGGTGCTGTGACTGGTGGAAGTTCGAGGAACGTTCTCGCTGCCGATGAAGCCGGTTGAAGAACTCGTGAAAGCTGTGAAGTCGGTGGAGTAGGCATGATAAACCTATGTTCAGCTTCCCGTGAAGGCTGCAAAGCTTGCTGAGCGATATTCGGAACGGTCGCTAATCCCTTGAGCACAGAGAGGAACTGTTGCAATTGTTCTTGCTGAACTTGATCTTGGCGAGAAGCACTCTGCTCGATTGCTTGTCGAGTCCCCAATGCTGAAGTCGTGATGGAAGCGGTGACTAGCCTGAATTGCTCTGAGAGTCGATGGAGAAGATCCAATTGATGATCGCTGATTCTGTCCACTATTGAATCAGCTTGCTCTGTATTCGCTTCTTGATTTGAAGTCAGAGCCTTCAGTCCGAATTCGAAAAGATCAGGAAGAAGCCAAAAGAAATAAAGTCAAGAAAAGTAAACCGGTTAGCCTCTCGAACGGAGCAGAACAAATTTCCCGGAGGCGTGAATTGGGCAGGAAACGCAGAGTATGGAGTAAGCGATGCGCCTGAAAGCACAAGCATACCTGAAGAATCTGTCCTTGCATTGTCATCACCTCCACCAGCTTTGAGGCAGTCTCATCTTTCGAGAACTTCGTCGCGATCTTGCTCAGGTCGGACGTCTCTTTCCGCAGCTTGTCGAGGTCTTTCTCGAGTGAACGAGCGATATCATCTCGTAAAGTTTTCGTCGCAGCTTCGGCTAGTTCAGAAATGGACAATGTTAGTGTCCAGATCTGGAAGACACAAATGCAAAATAAACAATGCGTACTAAACGCTTTCAGTTTCTTTGACATTGTCTTGCCGACACTATCGCTGCCTTCCCGAGAGTTGACTGTCTCAGCTTCTAATCGAGTGAAACATTCGCTCAGAGACTTGATAGTCTGCGCGTTCTGATCCAGTATCGCATTCTGCTTGTCTAATTTGGTGTTTTGCTGCCCTATCAAAGTGACGAGTGACTGCAGGGAGCTCAACATTCGCGAGGAGACGCTTGGCTCAGCTTGACTAGATGAAGGCATGACTGAAGTGATTGCTGACGCTTGTGAAAAGGTTATAGGAGGTGGAGACCCAGCTTGAGCAGGTGCCGCGTATCTTGTCATAGCTGAAGGAGGGCGCGTGACAGAAGAGGCGGAGGTCGACGTGGATGCTTGATGCAGCGCATTAGAGAAGTAGTGTGTCGACGACGATGATGGAGGCATCAAAGCTGGCTCCGGTGAATATGCCGTTTGCGAGCTGGTACTAGCGTATGGACGAGTCGAATCGCCATGCGTTTGCCCCACGAAGATTGCAGGTGACGGGTTGCGCATCTTGTGAGGTGGTATAGCCTGCGACGCAGGTTGGTTACTCTGTGATTGTGACTGTGACTGACTGTACCAGTGCTGAGACGACTGCTGCGGCTGTTGACGGTAAGGGTACTGATATGACATTGTGAGAATGAGAACGAGACTGCCTGCCAGGTCAAAGAAGCTGTTTGAACGGAGCGAAAACGAGGGGCGAGTAGCTTCGAGAAGTTAGTAGGATGCGAGGGAAAGGCGCATGGTGGTGTTAGGAGGTCAGAATATAAAGTGAGTATGCTGGTGTGGGAGTATGCTGTTGTGTATGTATGGTGAGAGGAGAAGAAAGAGCTTCTAGAAGAGAGTCCTGTCGGGCTATGAAGCGTGATCGAGTTCTGAAATAATCCTGCAGCAGGACAGGCAGCTTGATAGCAGTCACGTCTGAACCGACTCCATACAACGGCAGCAGCACGTTATATAGTTGGAGCATCTTCATTAAGTCAGCCTCCTGCAAGATGGCATCCGCTCCAGCGAGCTCAGCCTCGACTTCCACCATGCAGGCCTTTGCAAGTCTGGGCAACATTGTAGATGGCAGAATACTACGCTCTCTCGCATCTCAAGGCTTCACTCAACCGACACCTATTCAAAGCACAGTTCTCCCATTAGCAATCACAGAGAACAAGGATATTCTCGCTCGTGCGAAAACTGGTTCCGGCAAGACTCTCGCTTATGCCATTCCACTCGTTCAGAAAATCCTGAGTGCAAGAACCAAACTTGAAGATGGTTACTCGTCGCCGAATTACCTAGCTACAAGAGCATTGGTACTTGTTCCTACAAGAGAACTTGCTGAACAGATATCTTCTCACATCAAGACTCTGTGCGAATTCTTCAGGGACCGTGATGCTATTCGAGTCGTTAATGTGGCGGGATCTGGTCAGTCTTCAAAAGGCAAAGCTAGCCAGGATAAAGTGCAAAAGTGGGTGACCTTGCATTATAATCTCACGTAACAGCGCTAATTCTGCTCTCATAGACTCCAACTAGCAGACAAGCCTGATGTAGTGGTTGCCACGCCTTCCAGAGCGTTGATCCACTTGCGTTCAGGCGTAAGTTCGCTCTTTAATTCTTCTTTATTCAAGCTTTCAATTCATACTGATTCTCCACTCTCAGGCTCTGAACCTTGAACACTTGGAATCACTGGTCATCGACGAAGCCGATCTCATCCTCTCCTACGGTCATTCAAGCGACGACATCAAATCTATCCTTTCCGGCGGTTCATCATGGACTCTTCCCTCCGTATATCAATCATTCCTAATGTCAGCAACATTGACAGAAGAAGTAGACGAGCTCAAGTCAGTCGTGCTCCGCAACCCAGTAACAGTGAAATTATCAGATTCGGAATCAACAAGAGATGGAGCGACGAACAAGCTTACTCAATATGTAGTCAGAACGACGGAAGATGACAAATTCTTGCTTATTTATGTTATCCTGAAATTGAAGTTGGTCAAAGGAAAGATTCTGATGTTCGTAAATGATACAGATAGAGGGTATCGCTTGAAACTGTTCTTGGAGAAGTTTGGTATCAGAGCTGGCGTTCTCAATGCGGAGCTGCCCTTCAATTCGAGGTAATTAGATACTTGCACAATTTGGCAACTTCACCGCCTGTCTTGCTGACACAACTTACTTTCTCAGATACCACGCCGTGCAGGAATTCAACAGAGGAGTCTTCAATTACCTTATCGCAACTGATGAGAGTGGTCTTGAAGGTATTGAGAAAGATTCAGATGACGAAGCTTCAGACAACGAAGAGCCAGCACGTAAGTCCCTTGTATAGCATGGTCTACTTTGTCAGCCATCACTTACACTCTACTTTCGTAGTCATTTCTACGCAACCCGCTGGTGCAATCGATGGCGCAGAAGAGGGCGACGAAGCCACCACATCGAAGAAGCGTAAAGCGGAAGAAACAACACAACCGTCGAAGAAGAAGCGCAAGCAACAAGCACGATCAAGTCAGCAGACCGAGTACGGCGTTACACGCGGCATCGATTTCGTCGACGTAGCATGCGTAATCAACTTCGATCTACCCGCATCAGCACGCTCATACACACATCGTATAGGACGAACAGCAAGAGCAGGAAGAAGTGGAATGTCACTTTCCTTCGTAGTGCCTAAGAAACAATGGGGGGCAACTATGCAAAAAGGTCTAGAGACAAGTTTAAAATCAGCTAAACGCGATCAGAAAATCTGGAAGAGAATCGAGAAGGATCAAAAAGTGAATTATGGAGTTCCTGATGATAATATCAAAGAGTATGTCTTTGACATGAAACAAGTTGAAGGATTCAGATATCGTATGGAAGATGGATTACGCTCTGTTACAAGAGCGTACGTGCGAGAAGCAAGAATCAAGGAGATCAAGAATGAGGTGCTCAATTCCGACAAGCTAAAGGTTGGTCCCGCATCTCCTATATACATCTCGCATGTGTCATGTGCATGAGCTGACTGTCCTTTTATCCTTTCAAAGGCACATTTCGAAGACAACCCGAGAGATCTCGCTTTCTTGAAGCACGATAAGCCGCTGAACCCAAATCGCGTTCAGCCACATATGAAGCACGTTCCTTCATACCTGATGCCTCGTATCGCCCCAGTTGGCGGCGCTACGCTAGCAGACGGCACACCTGCCGGAGATGGTCCAACTAATGGTGAAGGCGGATCAGGAGGCAGTTCAAACCTGAGCAACAAGTATATACCCTACCGCAAGACGAGCAGCAATAAGCGAAGTGGGAGAGGCGGCAAATTTGCTCGATCCAGTAAGAAGGGTGATCCTCTGAAGAGCTTCAAGAGGAAATAGATGCCCTTTGAGAAGTGCGTGTATCTGAAATTTGAAATCAGTCACGTCTGGGTGTTGTTGTATAGATACGATGCACACTGCAATGTCATCTTCGAGAAATGTCAGGAGCGCTTCATACATGAGATTGCCTTGACGAGCCGACTCGTCGAATTGCCATTACCGCATGGGTGGGAGGTCTCGAGGCGTTGGAGGCTCGATCAATGTACGGTGAAGCTCGCACTTGGCCCAGCTGAGACTTGCATCAGGATCTACTACCTACGACTCAACAGTCAGCCTTGTTGATGGCGACACGGTGTGCCATGCTGCAGCGTCTGGCCCGTTCACGGTCACGTCGCATGGTCGCCGGGTGCGACTCCCTTGTCTAGAAAGCCCAAATTCGAAATACTAGACTTCAAGTGCTACGTCGAGGATAGGCAGTGCCGCTGCTGGTGCAGGTCTTCTAAGCTAGATTCTGGAGACCAATCATGACACTGTCTAATCTGGGTGGACAGCTCAGCTCCAGGCCGCCCGCCAGACACAATCGCAGGCCTCGTCCTTCACTGCTCAGACTCTCACTCAGCCGCATCACGGGACAGCGAAGACAGCCTAAGAAACGCTCCTGGGTGTGGTCGTGTATACAGAGAGCTCTGAGCACTAGATTGGTCCTTCTACTGCTGGGCTGGCTGATCGTAAGGATACTATACCATCATGCTGGCTCACTTCTGGCGCTCGTCAGAGATCCGACGACCCCTACGACGTTCTTCAAGACCTATCGGTTAGGTGACAAAGAGGTACTTCTCCGTTCTTGGCGGAAGCCACACGTCTTTACTCCTTTTTCAGATGCGACGAAGCAATTTACACGAACGCAGCCCATCCCAGAGCTCCAGCGTGGTCCACGGCCTGCATCGTGAGTAACCGGCCAAATACGATACTTACCTATCGCAGGTTCACTTAGCGTTAGCTTAGTGCTTTTTCTGCCCTTCCACAGCTACCCTTGCATGAAAGATGACGGTGCGCCTCTGCTGTTTGTGGGAGTCTTCTCAACAGCCAGTCGATGGAGCAGACGCGACCTCCTACGAGCTTATCAGAAACCAAAGACTGCCTTCGTCAACGGCAAGAAAGTCGAATTCCAGTTCATATTGGGACAACCTACGCTTGAAAGCGACAGGCAAAGTCTGGAACGGGAAATGCAGCGACATGACGATATTGTTCTTCTTGACCAGGAGGAGAATATGAACGATGGCAAAACATATGCTTTCTTTCAATGGCTAGCCAAGCGGTCCGGACCGAAGCCCCGCTTTGCCTTCAAGGCGGATGACGACGTGAGTTTACATTACCCTCGCGGCTAGCTAGCGACCGCGCTGAGACCAGCCCGCCTTACAGACACTCCTGGTGCTGCGTAACTTGCTCCCTATATTGGACAAGCTTGATTGCAATAACCTATACTACCTAGGCTCCTGCATCGACCGGACGTGCGTACACGACTTGCTAGCAAGACTACAGCTAATCCATGGTCTCTTCAATAGGTGCGGCCTAAATAGAGGCTTTCCTTACTATTTCACCGGCATGGCATATGGTCTGAGTGCACCTCTCTATCAATGGATAGGAAATGCAAATGTGACGAGAAAGAGAGCAAGAGGTCTTGAAGATGTTCGAACAGCTACATACCTGCTCAACTTGAAGGAAAACAAAGGCGAAAAGCTAATCAGACTGAACCTCGATGGCAGGATGGGAGACTGGAAATACTCCCATGGTCCCGAGTGGCAATTCGACCCCAAAACTGTCATTGCCCTGCATGGCATGAAGAAGGAGGAGATACTGAAAAGAGTGCAGGGAAAGCTAGAGCGTGGCAGAGGTGCAAATGGTGTCGGCTTGCTCGATAATTATCGTGTCTAAACTTCCAAAAATCAGATCAGTGCCCACATAGCATTATCTCGGCCGGCGCACGAGGCCCGATCAAACAAGCACGTCTGTGAAGCTACTAGATTCTGACGTACCGTCTTCTGTCTATAGAGTACCATGGTTGTCGCATCATGCTGAACTACTTTGCCCCGTACATCGCTTCAGCTGAAGACTTACGTAATCTCCGAAAATACTCAAAGCGGAGACCAGCTTAATCCGACACTTTCTGTTAACGCCGACGCGCCAAGGTCCCTCAGACCGTGGGTTTCTACAGGTCTCTCTCTCTCTCTTCTTCGCACAGATATCTCTATCGTACACATTCTATCCTACTGAAGATGTTCGGTTTCATTTGGCGACACTTCTTTTCGGACTTCCAAGCTCCAGACGTCGATCTCACCGGCAAGACGGCCATCGTGACTGGCTCCAACGTCGGTACGCTGCCTTCACGCCAACTAGAATTTGTTTTAGATCAAGCATAATGAGTAATTGACTGTATGCTGTAGGTCTAGGTTATGAAGGCGCCAAACATCTGGCCAGGAATGGTGTGTCGCAACTAATCCTGGCTTGTCGCGATATCGGACGTGGAGAAGCGGCTGCAAAGCGGCTGAAGGAGGAGTTGCCAGGCTGGAAGGGAAAAGCAGAAGTATGGCAGCTCGATATGTCGAAGTTCGACAATGTGAAGCAGTTCGGAGAGCGCCTTAATACTCTACAGAGATTGGATATTCTCATTCTCTCCGCTGGTGTAAGTCGATTCCACGTCGATTGCGGTTTCAGGGCCGACTGACCTTCCGCTCTGTTGTGGCCACAACGTCTCTCACTGGTCGCAGGTTGCTCCGTCATCATTCAGAACTACATCTGAAGGCTGGGAGGAAACGCTGCAAATCAATGTCCTATCAACCGGATTGCTTGCACTACTCGCGCTACCGAAGCTATCTGCCACTGCAGATCTCCTTGGCAACGACTTCAAACCGCACCTTGTCATTGTAGCATCCGAAGTGCATGAATGGGCTAGGTTCCCGCAACAAGACGCTCCCACTATTCTCGCTGCACTCAATGACAAGAGCCAGGCCATTCCATCCGACTTGTACAATATGTCCAAATTGTTGGACGTTTTGGTCGTACGGGAGATCGCACAGCTTCCCAGTGCGCAAAAGATCAACGTCAACTCCCTGAATCCTGGTCTCTGCGTCAGTGAGCTTAGACGGGACTGGTCGCCGATACTTGCCAGGTGCGTGTGCATGTCTGCACTTGTGGTGTAGTCTTGCTCTGACATTGCTTTCTTGGTGGGATGTTTGCCGTCTGTATAGACTCATTAATGCAATCGCTTGGAGCACGGAGAAAGGCGCTAGGAACTATCTCTATGCTGCTACTCAAGACACCAAGCCTGGAGCATACATCAGTTACGCTACTGAATATGAACCCTCTGCCTTTGTGCAGTCGGAGAAAGGGCATCAAGTGCAGAAGAAGCTTTTCGGCGAATTGAAAGACTTCTGGGTGTCCACAGCCCCTCAGGTCAGCAAGGTGCTAGCCTGACAAGAAATCTCACGTAGTTACGCCTTGCTTGCATGAGTAAGGGCCGTGCGGCCGTGCGTCTGCCCCGCCCGAATTTCGGTGTCAATGTTGATTTCTGTCCGTGCGTAGTAGGTAGTCAAGTACCCACGTTGTACCATACACGTCGTCGCACTCTTCCGAACACTCTCTTCTTCATTCCAGCCACGTGCACCAGCCGGTGCAGGCCGTCTCACCTGACTGATAAGTAAGGGTGAATTTTGTTCTCTAGCAGGACTGTAGGAAGTGTCTGGGCAAAGGTATTCCAGCTGCTCACGTGACTTGTGCATCGTTCTTCTGCCTACAGAAAAAGTACAGTCGACATGACGATAGGTCTGACGTTCCAGCAGTACAGGCTCATTTGATCTGTGATAAGCCCGTGACACCGCATTTTGCTGGACTTGATTCTTCTTCGCAATACAGTCAGCGCATTCGAGTGTCTGATTACTGATCTGGAAAGTGATGAATAAGCGATCTGCTGAAATCACGTGTGACAAATTGCGTCGGCCTTCGGCACGCCGATGTATTCATTGATCGGAGGCAAGCGACACAAGGCCAGCGGGATATGTATATCAAGATCTCTTCCTTCCCAAGTTCATAGACCTTCATCAGTGGATCAAATGGCTGCCTTCTTCTACCGCCACTTCTTTTCTGGCGACTTTATAGCACCAAGTGTTGATCTGACGGGCAAGACAGCCATCGTGACTGGCTCAAATGCAGGTGCGCTTTTGTGAAATGGTTTGCCTGCCGCTTGCTCATTATCGAATGTCGTCTGACCTTTGCTCACGCAGGACTCGGATACGAAGGAGCAAAGCATCTTGCTAAGAATGGCATCTCTCTCCTTATTTTCGCCGTCAGGGACACCACCAAAGGCGAGAATGCCGCAAAGCGATTGAAAGACGAATTGCCCGCATGGGCTGGCCAAACGGAAGTCTGGAAGCTCGATATGGCCAGCTTTCAGTCTGTTACAACCTTTGGAGAGCGGATCAACACTCTCCCGCGTCTTGATATACTGATTGCCAACGCTGGTGTGAGTGGTCGACTATCGATCACGGCATTGTGTGATAAGATACACATGTTTTAATTGACGAAATGCTATACCTACTTCCGTCACGCCTCGTATGATATGACAGGTCTTCAACCTAAAATGGCGAACCACTCCCGATGGCTGGGAACAGACTCTCCAAGTCAACGTTATAGCCACTGGTCTCCTCGCTCTACTTGCTCTTCCCAAATTATCGGCAACTGCAGACCTTCCAGGCAACACTTCGAAACCTCACTTGGTTATAGTAGCATCTGACGTCCACGAGTGGGCCAAATTCCCTCAACAGGATGCTCCTACTTTGCTAGCTGCATTGAATGATGAAGCTCAAGCCGACTTCAATGATCAGTACAACATGTCCAAACTGCTTGACATCTTCCTCACCCGCGAAATTGCAAAGCTACCAAGCGCACAAAAGGTTGTTGTCAATACTCTGACTCCTGGACTTTGCGTCAGTGAACTCAGACAGGATCTTCCGTACATTGTTGCGAAGTGAGTGGAAATGCAGGCTGGGTTATCGGATTGTGTGAAGTGTCACTGACAATGGCATCTCGCAGGATCTTTAACTGGATTGCATGGAGCACCGAGAAAGGAGCTAGAAATTATCTTTACGCTGCTACACAAGATACTGAACCTGGCGCGTACATCAGTCAGTGCCAGGTGACACCTATTTCAGACTTTGCCCAGTCGGAGAAAGGTCAGATGCTACAGAAGAAGCTGTTCGAAGAGCTCAAGAGCGTCTGGACCCATCAAGCCCCTCAAGTCGCGAAGCTACTCGAGTAATGGCGGATAGACGTCTCTCCCAAATCCGAAATTCTGTAGCAACGAGAACTTTCAGATTTCAACTACGAGTGTCGTGCCTGATTAGTGAATACATAGAGTCAATTTTGATGCATACAAGTTTGAGCGTTTGTACCTATTCAGATCATGCGTTGAAAGCACAATGCAGCTTTTCCCGCACAATTGTTCCCTTATCAGTGGCTCTAAGCAGTGGTGGCGGATTTACTGATAGTCACTAGCAGGAGGAGCCCCGCATTCTTCAGTATGTGCCATCAGAACGTAACTCAGCTATAGTGGAGTAGCAACGTCCATAGTGGCATTCGGTCTTGATATGTCGTCACAGTATGTAGGGTTCCCATGATTGTCGCAGCTCTCCGTAGAAGTAGATGGCAGCGCACGGACAGTAATCTCGACTATCACGATTTTCTCGATCACGTTATTAGATCCGTCTCGCTAGGATCCCGCACTACTGGCTCTATCTCGCAGAGGGCTGACGTAGTACAGCGTTGCTTCTTCGTTGTCTCCCACTTGGCTGCAAGAGTACTGTCCTCAGCTTGCTTCCATCAAAACCGTCAACATGCCCTCCCTCAGCTTCTTGGCCCGACACTTCTGGCCTTTCGGTGTGTCAGTGCCTGATTCCGACCTCACTGGCCTGACTGCCATTATCACTGGAGCGACTTCAGGCCTCGGATACGCAACAGCACAATACCTGGTCGAGCATGGAGTATCTACTCTGGTGATAGGATGTAGAGATCTGGATAAAGGCAAGCAAGTGAAGGACAAACTGCTCCAGCTCGCGCCGAATAAAGAGCAATGCGAGATTCACGTGTGGGAACTCGACCTAGAGTCCTTCGATAGTGTCGTCAACTTTCACAAGCAGTGTCAGCAACTGCCAGACATTCATATCTTCATCGCAAATGCGGGCATAGCACCGAGTGAAGACTGGACTTTCACAAAGGATGGGTGGGAGAAGTCGTGAGTTCGCTTGCATTGTGGCAAAATTCCCTCTCAAGCGTTTGTGATATCAGCTGTACAAAATATTGACCCCGATGTCTTCTGAATCTGCAGCTTCCAGACCAATGTACTGTCAACGGGCATGCTCGCTCACCTAATGCTCGGAGATATGGCGAACACAGCAGATGCTTCTGAAGTACGGATGAAACCACATATTGTCTTTGTCGGAGCAATGGATCACTACGACGCGGAATTCGTACAAAAAGATGCAGAGAAGGTATTGGAGACTCTCAATGATCCTTTCTCGTATCCTAGTAAGGATTCAAGGCCGTACGAGCTGTTCAAGATTGAGAAACGTAAGCTGCAAGCACCTTGCACCCGGACGGCAATCGGCTTTGGCAACTTACTCTGACTTTCGCTGACATACTGATCTTGCAGTGTTCACTATCTTCATCGCGAAGGAGCTAGCTATACTGCCCGCAGCTACCAATATCAATGTCAATGTCTGCTGTCCTGGGTTTTGTGATACCAACCTGCTCCGGACGGAGCGCAAAGGGATGTCTTGGATAGCGAAGTAAGCTCAATCTCATGCGGGGTTCAAGGACGCGTGTTAAGACTATCTATCCTTTATCCTTCGCAGCTACTTCCTCGGTCTGATAGCCTGGTCACCATCATACGGCGCTCGGACCATCGCCTGGTCAGCTGTGTCACACACGTCGCCTGGTGCTTACATACAAGATTGCAAAGAGGTAGAGCCTCTTGCATTGCTCAACACGGAAGAGGGACAGGATCTGCAGAAGAAGGTATGGCAGGAGATGGTAAAGCTGTGGATACGCAAGGACCCAGAGGTACGACTACTGGAAGCCACTGCGCCTTGAAGATAGCTGGGACCGACTCAAGATTACAGTAGGTTAGATTTGCTCGAAGCCATGCACCTGTATGCTACTCTCGAAATGCGGTGGTCATGATTTACCCTGCAGAGTGTTGTATTATTCGGATGTAGCCTTAGAGGAGAAAAGCGGATGTGTGGAAATGCCCACCTAGCTATACTCGCCACTAATTCGACCGTGCCGCCTTCCGCCCCTTGACTTGCATGATCGGAAGCATTGCCTTCCCTTCCTTCCATCACAGCATAGCATAGCACGATGAAGCTGAAGATCTCTGTTCTGCTATCTGGCCTGCTTGTGTGCGCCGACTCCGCTCTCGCTTGGGGTGTAGCAGGTGAGTTGTCGGCAGACGCGGGCACCCTCTTCCTGTGCCTAGTCCGGGTATCGTTACACTGACGCGCCTGTCATGTTTATCACTCGCAGGCCATCAGATTGTCGCAACTATAGCACAGAGTATGCACATACTATGAATGTGATTCTAAGCTGGCTTACAGTCCGGCCTGACTCATGCATTTCCCCTCGCTGTCATTGCACACTGCAGTCCACTTGCACCCGTCAACGCGCAAGGCTGTGGCGGATATACTTCCAGGTGAGTGAAGCATGAAACAGGTCCGCAATAGCGAAGTGAGTACGAAAGCTGATTGCTATATACTCAATCAGAATGGACAAATGGTCAGCTTGCCAAGATTGCTGCCTGGCCTGATAGAGTTCGTGGCCAGTACCCATGGTCCGGACAGCTTCACTATGTTACGCCTCTTGCGCCCGAGCACCCTCCCGATAGCTGCGCATGGTCTGGAGAAGTCAAGACGCAGTTGAACGTTCTCAACGGTGAGGATTTATTCCCAACAATAGTGTATCAGCTCTCTGAAAGAACCTTTTTCCGCATCACCACAGCCATTCAGAATTACACCGCGAGAGTCGCGCTAGACAGGTCCGATATCGACCTTCGCTTTCTGGTTCACTTCGTAAGTTGCCTGTTATGGTTGCATTTTAGGTCGTGACTAGCTCAGATTGCATTCAGGTTGGAGACGTGCATCAGCCGCTCCACCTGACAGGGCGTGAAAGGGGTGGTAACGGAGATCAGATCGTTTTTGAGGGTCGACACATGTCAATGCATGGTGAGCGGCATGAATCGACATAGTATATCAAGCGTCCTGTAATTGACGAGATGCTCTTTTGATTAGGCCTGTGGGACACACAACTGATTGCGAAATACCTCCGTGAACTCCACAATTACACACAACCGCTACCTTCAAGACAAGTGGAATCCGCCTTGACTGGCTCCATCTATGATTCATACGTTCGATGGATTGTCTGGGAAGGCATCCGGGAGTGGTGGAACAAGGATCTGGAGAGCTGGCTAGCTTGCCCGGTCGATAGCTACACCGCTAGTGTTCCAAATGATCAGCACATTCTTGGCTCTCCAGCATCCGACAGCCGTCTCCATGCCAGTCTATCCGGAGTCGCATGTCCAGCGGCATGGGCCAAAGAGCCACACAGCTACAATTGCGGGTATGTATATCCACCTGACTTCGATACTACAGAAGAGGTCCCCTTCGCTCTTCCGTCAAGCTATGTCACGAAGATCAAGGGAGACAAGCTTATCGAATCTCTCCTTGCAAAAGGAGGCATCAGGCTTGCGGCTGTCCTCAACACTATCCTTGGGGACGAAGCTGAACTTGAGACTTTGGGATTGATCAGCACAGGTGCACACCTGGAAGAAGCTCAAGTTGAGACAGTTCCGAGAGCAGCGAAATGGTGGAGCATAAATGCATATCTATAGGAACGCTCGTTTGGCCGAGCAGATCTCACTAGTTTCATTTATTCAGTGGCAAATTAGGTGTGTTGTACTCAGCGAGACAGCAGGGTGTGTCATACACGATTTGTGCAGTGCAGGTAGTCAGCTATCAAATCAATGCTTCAGGAAGTACTCAGAATCCAAAGACGGTTTCAGCGATCACGTGACTGTGCCTTTGTCTCGGCGCCTTCGAAAGCAAAGCCTCTTGCCTCTGCTCCTTGTTCAGCACCACAAGCGCGAAAAGCCCGAGCTGAGCAATGGCATCGAATGCCAGTACGGCTTCATTGCTCGTCCTGCTCCAGCTCGGCTCCCGACTGGTCACTTTCACCCTCAATCAGGCCCTGCTCGCATACACGACTCCAGCAGCCTTCGGCACAGCAACGGTACAGCTCGAGCCGCTGCTCAATACCGTGCTCTTCCTCTGTCGAGAGGGTATACGTGGAGCCCTGGCAAGGCAGTCGAAGCAAAATGTCACGTCAAAGCAAGTCACAAAACTCTCGCTTATCCCTGTCGCCCTTGGTGTGCCCGTCACCCTAGCTGGCTTCTGGCTATATGCACGCAACACATCACCCTCTGTCTACACGCAAGACTACTTTGCAACATCTGTCATTCTATATGCGCTAGCTACGGTGACAGAATTGGCGTCGGAGCCATACTTCAATTATGCTCAGCTGGAAATGAACGTCAAGCTACGGGTCTCAATCGAAGGCAGCGCTGTCATTGTCAGAGCTGTAACGACACTGCTGCTCGTGCTTCATGGTCGAGAACGGATGGCGTTGATTGCTTTCGCCGCGGGTCAGCTGTCATATGCTGTCACTATATTGGCTCGCTATGCATGGCATTACCGCAGTGCGAAGCTCGCGGAGAACCGCTCTCAGAGAGACACGTGAGTAGTTAGGCCGTCGTTGCTGAAACTTACAGCTGACTCAGTCCTCTGTGTCTTATATCAGGACAGGAGTTCCACAGCTGGCGTTTGCGTTGACGAAGCAGTCGTTCGTCAAACAAGTCCTCACGGAAGGCGACAAGATCATCGTATCGCGCATCTCGCCTATAGAAGATCAGGGTGGCTACGGCCTTGCATTGAATTACGGTGTGTCGACATGTTCACAACCAAGAGTCCGCCAGCTATGTACTAAGTTCCTCTTCTCGCTAGGCTCCTTGGTCGCTCGCATACTTTTCCAGCCGTTAGAAGAGTCTTCTCGACTTTTTTACTCTCGCGAGATTGGCGGTTCGCAAAAGTCTTCTGACGAAATCAAATCTCCACAGAAGAGCAAATCCGCCATCGACACCTCCGTAGCATTACTGGGAAGGCTCGTCAAGCTTCAAATCTATCTCTCTTTGATCTTCGTCTGTTTCTGCCCTTTTTACACCACACCTCTGCTATATCACGTACTACGAGGTTCAAGATGGATGAACACGAGCGCTCCACGGCTCCTGCGGGAGTACCTGTTCTTACTGCCACTGCTAGGGTTCAATGGCATTTTAGAAGCGTTCGTGCAGGCAACCGCAAGCGAGAAACAGCTGGGTCAAATGTCGAAAGCCTTGCTCGGCTGGAGCGCAATCTACTGTGCATGCTGCTATGTAGCTGTGTCCCTGCTCGACATGAAGGAAGATGCACTCATATGGGCGAACGGTGTCACCATGGCGTGTCGGATTGCATACAGTGCAGGCTATATCAACCAATACTGTAAATCACATCAACGGGTGTTCTCCATATCAAATATCACATGGCAAAGCCGGCTGCCGGTGTTGGCGTGTGTACTATCGACGCCTGTTCTTAGCTGGAGTCAGTCTCATTTCCGTTGGACGACTATAAGCGGCATGCTTCAGCATGTAGCTCTCGGCGGCTTTTGCTTTCTAATATGCGCCTCCTTAAGGTGTGTTATATTGTAAGACCAGACAGTAGTGCAAAGCAACTGATATACGTCTGATCAGCTTGTATACCGAACGGAACATTATTGGCGGATTCATCAATCGAACACATACCGCAGATCAGCGGACAAGGAAGGTTCAATAGACACCTCAAATGATTCCAACAATCCTTCCATACTACCACTTAAAGCTCACATATCGATTAGGGTATACATTAAGCTAAGTTACATACTCCGTCCATACCAATGAAGCCTACTTCAATAATGGTCAACGTAAAGATCCCGCAACTGCTCATCAACATAGCTGTTCTGCGAGGAGACGCTCCTGTTTGACGGCTTACGATCTTCTGCTGGACGACGGTACGCTGGTCTACCGCTTGCGATGTATGCCATGTTATTAGAGGAAGCCCTTGAAGCCATGATGGCTTCTTGGCTGTCGAAAGCTGGGATCGGAGGCGTGGGCAGGTTATATTCGGGCATGTGAGGAGGTCGATTATCATATGCCATAGCCGTGGCCGCTGCATAGTAAGCTGAGGAAGCTTGTCCCAAATCGCCATGTGAATCGACGGTATCATGGTCATAGTGAGAAACATCGTCTTCATCAGGACGCTCTTCTCTAAGTAGTAGTGCACCAGGCTGAGGTGCAGGTGCAGGTGCATTGTAGATCATAGAGCCACCAGATGGGCTACCCGGCAAAACGGTAGTAGCATGAGTATGCGTGCTTGCATTGTCGTGAAATGTGATGAACCCTCCAGAGCCTGTTGAAGCATTCGGTACACCGTAGAAGGACGATCCCGTCGAGAAGCGCTCTGACATGATCCGTACATTGCCGTATTGTCGAGTATCGCGAGCTCTTTGATCGCGCTTGCGTCGTCTATATAGGAAGAAGGCGGCTACCAGTCCGAGCACGGCTATGATTGCAATCACAATGCCGGCTGTACCCCCTGCGCCAAGCTTTGATGGCTTTGCTGCCATAGCAGAAGCATCTGGATCGACTGCATTGGCAGTATCTACGATGCCGTTGACAGCCGAAGTAGGTGGTGTCGCAGAGGCAGAGGCTGCGGCTGCCGTGCCTGTATTTGACAGAGGTACTGCTTCGCTGGAGACGACGGATGATAAGACAGGGTGTGAAGAGCTGGCAGGATCAACGGCACTGCTCGAGGAAGACATCTGTTGCCACGTATTGTGCTGTTGCGAACTCTGTTGCATGGTATTGCCGTTGTTTGTATTCTGGTTCTGCCAAGTATTGCCGTTATCGTAGGACGAGGTGGAAGGCTGGTGCCATTGTTGCTGTGAAGACGTAGTATGTTGATTCCATTGCATGGTGGTTTGTTGGTTGTTCTGGTTACCATTGTTATCATTGTTATTGTTGTGGACAGGCGCTGGAGGAGTGGAGGTAGCATGATCTTGATTGTTGTCCTGGGCAGGAGTGGTATGTACTTCTGTAGTGGGAGCGGCTGGAGTATCGTGATCCTGAGCACTTGTGACACCGGCATTGGCATTGTCATCGCGATTGGAAGCTAGTCCCCCTCCGGTAGGTGTCGGTGCTGATGGCGAGGTCGCACTGTCAAGACCATCTCCTCGACCCGGTGCTAGGCCTCCTCCGACTTGTGAAGCTTGATCAACAGGATCATGTGCGTCTTGCTATTAGGGAGACCAGAGAACGGCAAAGTCAGCTTCTGCTGCATTTCTAGTACAAAGCGCCTCAGGCTGTCATGTGATCAAGCTAAGGGCGGACCGATGACTTACTCTGCGATTATGCTGGCCTTCCCGTCGTTTGCGAATATTGCGTGACTTGCCGGATGTAGAAGCCATCTGATATGACTGAGTTGGTTCCTGCTCTCTGTACTATTCTAAGTGAGAGGAGAGCCGAGGTTCTTCAATCTTCGTAAACAACAATCTCACACACACTTGAAGGTACAGGAAATGCAGAACTGCACTCTTGACATAGGCCCCGATGCCCGATGCTACAGAATGCTGGAGGTCGGCCTGTATCCTTCTTCGCTCGTCTCTGAAGATCGATCCACTAAGCAGAGGATTCTTTGACCAGTTCTGCTCGAGAGATAAGCTTGAAGAATACGGGCACGTGATACTTGAAAGTGCCGCGTAAACAAGGTCGCGATTGAACGGTATAATGTCAGGCGTATCGATACGGTTGCAGCAGAGACAAGACCATGAGGACACCCTGTCAACGATTCACTTTGTTGTTCTTCGAATGATTGTCATGCATCCTTCTCAGGCTTGCTTTCCCTTAGCTCAAAGCTTGAAAGCGTGATCCTTTTTCAGCCTTCTCAGCTGGAATGCGTGCATGTGAGCTTGAAGCTTCCTGAGGAATGTAATCGAGACAGCGGGGAGAATGGCCTGTCAGTCAGCGTATGTACCGTGGATTTTCCAAATCGTGGCTGCAGTAACCCATGTTAGCCAAGCCAGGGTACGCAGGAGGTCTGTTGAGGTATTCATACGAAGCCGAACACAGCTGCACCCAGCTCGTGGACCGGCGGGTCGTCTTGTGCTGCTGTGGCGAGGCATGCACAGTACATCCGGACATACGATAGAGCTTATTTGCATCGATGTCGTACGCTATCCACTCAGTAATACAACATGCAGCATATATAGCTTGAAGCCATATCTGTTGCAGAAGGGATACAATGCCTGAAAGGTTATGATGAAGATCTCAATCCTAACATAGCTTTGCAGAACAATGGCAGAGATATGGTCACCTATAGAACCCATATCATCCGTCTTCTCACTACTGATACGTGGTACTTCTTTGTCATAGGTAGAGAAAAGCTCCAAAGTGAACTCGGGCCATTTGTAGAGGCAGAAGGGCAGTCTTGAAGACCGGAACGACAATTGAGAAAGGTTTTAATGTTTTGCGATTTGATTTATTTTGAACGACTACTATATTTGATGCGATTGTTTGTAAAAGAGAAGGAAAGGGCTGTAGCCCAGCCCATTGGAGAGCGAGAAAATTTGAAAACATGTCGATGTTTGTATTTTCTTATTTTTTGCGGGGTGTAACTGCACATCCCGACACCAGGTTCCGGAAGAGTTGGATCTCGACTCAGATAGACTGAGCGAGCTATGATGATTTGTGTGAGAGACTTTGCTGTCTTCGAAAAACATCAATGCAATGCATTACGCTTCTATTGCTTTCTAAATTCGGTCAATACGGGGTATATATTGTTGAATGCATCGTATAGATCCTCTCGGACCTTGGCGCCTGTGAGTACGACTTTGCCAGATACGAAAATGAGGAGGACAACCTTTGGCTTGACCATACGGTAAATGAGACCAGGGAAGAGCTGCGGTAAGATCATGTCAGCAATTCGCAGCGTTAAAAAGCGTTTGTCTGAATGCAATGAAAGCTTACCTCTGGCTCGTAACTACTGAAATGACCATGAGAAAAGGCAAGTCCCTCAAGTCGAATAGGGAATTTGACGTCGCACGATCCGACCATATTTTGAATCTTGAACTCGTTGAAAGAAGCTTCGAATCCGAGTTTTTGAATGATACGGGCATATTTTCGTGCTGCGAGACGAGCATCATCCTCGCTCTTTGCACCTGTAACTACCATCTTGCCACTTGCAAAGATGAGCGCAGTTGTTTTGGGTTGACGGACTCGCATGATAACAGCGGCGAATCGCTGAAGACAGAGGAAAGCAAATGTAGTTTATCAGTTTGGTATGGCTGTGTAATGGAAGAAGTACGAGACTAGACGAACCTTTGGATTATATTCGGCATTGCGGGCGTCTGTTTGACCGGAAAGCGAAAATCGCATGAAACCAGAGAACGAAAGCGAAAAGGCATCGAAGATTCGTCAAATACAAACCAACAAAAAGGATACCAATTTCGAATCGCCAAGGGGTGAAGGTATTCGTAGAACACGTCAAATGAGAGACAATGGACATAGACAAGCAAGGGAAAATGCATGCGTCAACAAGGTTGTTACTCCTCGTTTGCCACAGTCCGTTTCCAAACCCAACTCAGCCAGCGACTGATGCCAACGAAGGCATGCCACGGCTGAGGGGTGGAGTGATGAGGGTATACCCACGCAATGCAATCGTCTTCAAGTCGAGCCTGACATTCAGGTTAACCGTAGCGACGATATTTCTTCATAATTAATAATAGACAGAAATGACAGGCACAGAGCCATACGCACAAAGGAGAGAAACGACAATGAGGTCAGTCACATTTGCAATAATAACAACATGACGGAAGTAAAGACTGGGATTATACGCACTGCAACGTTGGGACGATGCCGTGGGATGGAACAGGATTTGCCATCGACTGCACAGCTCCAGACGAGGCAGCGGCGAGGGAGGCGTCTGGCTTGTTGAGACCGGCCGACTTGGGATCCGAAGGAGTAGGCAATGGAGGGAGTGCAAAGCCTTGAGGAGCATTGGCAGACCCATTGGAGGCAGCTGCTGGTGCAGAAGTTGTTGGGAACGAGAGACCTGATCCGCTGCTGCTGCTGCCGGCAGGCTGACTGGACTGGCCCATCGAGGGCAGGGAGAGGGATGAGCCCGGAGCGAAAGAGGTGAAGGAGGACATGGTTGACGAAGGAGGAGATGTCCTATGTAGTTACGTATTGAGAATGAGTTGTATGGAATTGCGAAGAGGACTCCTGCTCTTGCTGCTCGTTCTTGAGCTGTGGTTTGACTCGATACGAAAGCTAATTCGTCGAGGAATGGGATCAGACACAGTTCACACACGAGAGGAGCACGGGACCGCCTAGAGTGATGTTGACTATGAAGATGCCGAGAGGTGCTTGAAGCTGTGAGTTGAGCCCCTCCTGTTGCTGGCGATGGGATACCTGCTGCTGGAATGGGTTGGTCAAGAGGCAGCCTCGTAAGCGCGAGCAACTGGTTTTGCGCAGGCAGCGGCGAGGCATGGCGGCGGACAGGAGGACAGGCAATTGGAATGTAGGAACACATTCCACCTGTGTGAGAGGCCTGTATAGAGTTCTACATCCCTGCTATGGTTTCTATATGTCCTTACCTGGTCCCTATGGGTCTCCTGGAAGGTTCGAGGCTTCGTCAAGCTGGCAGGCAGACCGAGGCCTGCCAACTGGGTGGCACAAGCGAGTAAGAGACAGTCATCGAACGAAGAAGCGCATACTTGACAGCTCAATTGTCCTGATAGTGGCCACTTAGCTTGCTGCTGGTAGGCCTCACCTGTCCATCCAGGAGATTAGTAATGCCCAGCTGACTTTGCCTGCTTTGCTTCAAGCAGGCATGATTCTCTAACGGCTCACGTGCAAGCAACTATAAGGCGAGAAATACGACGAGCGCAGGTATAAGCAAGCACACTGCATCTCTTAATACAGCAAGATCTGCTTGAGCGGTGAGCTCTACGGGCTTCTTCTTCGAAACTGATTCCAGCAGTACTCGCAACGACCGGATCCTAGTAGTACTATCGCCTGGAAGAAGTGCCTAATGAGAGCCAGGTGAAGTAAAGACTCTCTCTCTCTTTACTGGAATGACACGTCAAACCGTTCAATCATAATTACACCCATGCCTGGAATCGGACAAGTTCCTTTACAGCGGTTCCGCTATCATCCCCTCAGACAGTGTGTACCCTGCTATCCTCGACAAACTAGTATCATACCTTCACCGGTCAAAAGCTTTCAACGGTTCCTTGACCGAAGAAAGGTCAGAAGCGAGAGAGAAAGGAGTCTACCTATTGACTGTCGTGGCGGGCTCATTTCTCTCCTTCGTTTGGAGGGCAGGTTGTCAATTGATTGTGAAGGGGTCGGCATGACGCAATATCACTGGAAAAGCCAAGGCGGGGCACCAAAAAGAGCAATCGCCAAGCTCGCGAGCCTTTCTTTCACTGAAAAGCGCACACTTCGGTCCTTCTTACGACAGATTATGGTAAAGGAGACAAAGCTTGTGACGTCCTATGACGTTGTTCAACCTCTTTCTGTCAACCGTTGTCCAAGCTTCCGAAGCACTCACGAAACTCGACAGAGTCAGTTCTGTCGCAAGAACCGGACAAGCTCAATACGCGATGCTTGCTAGGCACAGCGAACAACGAAAAGGCTTGAGATGAGCTCTTTTACGTGTGAATTCTTATGCTCTTGTCCTATTCTGCGTACAAGACCTTAATTCTAGTCAACCCCCGCAAAGCCTAGTTCCTCTTCCTCTCCTGAATATCGCTTTTTTGGCACATTGCAGGGACTTACATACACCATACAGTTCGGCGCTTATAGGCCTGCTGCTATCAAGACCTTTTCAGCATGGGCCTGGGTAAGGTGTAAGTGCTGATGTCTAGCCTCCCATTGCCTTCCGTAAAAGCTGATCAGTTGCATGTATACAGATCCGTCAAGATCAACGGTGCAGAATGTGGCATCGAAGCCATTATGCTCGGTGCAGTGACTTCCATCGGTGGTTTCTTATTCGGGTAAGTCTTCAATCACGTTCGCTAGTAGAATGGTTTTGCTGATGATGACTTGATAATTGCAGTTTTGACACGTGAGTCGATATCATATTGCTCGGCGCCGCTGCACGAGTACAGTGCTTGTCCACCCAGTTTACGAGTCAAGAGTACATCGTCCGCTACTTGGTGTGTTGTCCGCCCAAGCAACACACCAAGTAGCGGACGATGTACTCTTGCCTCGCAATCTCCCACCAGGAATCATGGCTGGATACACCTCTCTGTCGGCTCCGGACTAAAGTTAATCATTCTACAGGGGTCAAATCTCTGGCATGCTGCTCTTCCGAGACTTCATCGACCGCTTCGGTCAACGACAAGCAAACGGAGAAATCGCTTTCACACCCATCATCTCGTCTCTCATCGTGTCTCTCATGAGCATTGGTACGCTTATCGGTGCCCTGTCGGGTGCATACACTGCAGACTGGTGGGGTCGTAGGAAAAGTATGAGCTTCGGCGTCAGCATCTTTATCATCGGCAATATCATCCAAATAACGGCCATGTCGTCCTGGGTACACATGATGATGGGTCGATTCGTCGCCGGTCTTGGAGTCGGAAACCTGTCGGTCGGCGTGCCAATGTACCAAAGTGAATGCTGTCCTAAGGAGATCCGAGGTGCTGTGGTAGCTTCATATCAACTTATGATCACCTTCGGTAGGTTAATTCAGGGTCTGTTGCCTGAGAGAGCTCTAATGCTCGCGAATCACAGGTATCCTCATTTCCAATATCGTCAACTATGGAGTTCGGGAGATCGAGACAAGCTCCGCAAGCTGGCGCATCGTTATTGGTCTGGGCATAGCCTTCAGTCTCCCTTTGGGGATCGGTATCCTCTTCGTACCAGAATCGCCTCGATGGCTTGGCGGTCGAGGAAGATGGAATGAGAGCATCACCTCCTTAGCAAGGCTGAGAGGCCTCAAAGATGAACCAAACCACCATCTAGTTCAGGAAGATTATCGAGAAATGCAAGAGGTTATCGACAAAGAAGCAAAGGCTGGAACAGGCTCATGGATGGAATGCTTTACTGGTCAGCCTTCAGGCATCCCTAAATTGGTATACAGAACCTTTTTGGGTATCGGAATCCAGTTCCTACAACAATGGACTGGTGTAAGTCATCCTCCGCTCTATCTAAGATCGTAGCTTCTCCCCTGACCCGAGCATGTTCGTCCCGCCCACAGGTCAACTACTTGTGCGCCCATCGCATTCATTTTGGCCGCTGTGCTGGTGACACAGACGCCTGGCTGACGCAATTTCCTCCACTTGCGATGCAGCTTCTACTACGGGTGAGCAACATATCAATAGCTGTCAATAAATCGGAGACTGACGAGAAAAATGATCCAAAGTGCAAGCATTTTCCAGTCTGCAGGTAAGTGTACAGACACAGAAAGGGTCAATACGTGCTAAGTTGATCCATCTGCAGGTATCGACGACCCTATCCAAACACAGCTCATCCTCGGAGCTGTGAACGTTGTTTGCACTTTCTATGGATTATACATCGTTGAAAAGTACGGAAGACGCTGGCCCTTGGTTATAGGTGGTTTCTGGCAAGCTCTCTGGCTCTGCGTTTTCGCCGCAGTAGGCGTCGCCGTACCCCCCGCAGAGAGCCGGGCTTCCGGTATCGTGTTGATTGTGGCCGCATGTATGTTCATTGCATCATTTGCGGCGACCTATGGTCCAATGGCATGGGTAGTTATTGGAGAAACGTAAGTCTGGACACATTCTGGGCCGCCCTGGGCAATTTCCTGACGATTACGGCTCCCGGAAAGTTTTCCCCTCCGGACACGTGCTCGACAAGCATCCCTGGCTACTGCGGCCAACTGGCTTGGCAACTGTGAGTTTTTCTTACCATGTCATCAAGTGTTCTGTGTCTCTATATTGATGTGAACTTGCTTGCAGTCATGATTGGATTTTTGACGCCTTTTGCGGACGATGGAATAGGACTTGCATTTGGCTTTGTGTTCGTCGGAACAAACATTGCCGCGGCTCTTCTGGTCTACTTCTTCCTTTACGAGAGTGTGGGCCTTAGTTTGGAAGCTGTCGACAAGATGTATGGCGTCGAGGGTCTCAAGGTAAGGCCTGGTGTATGCTTCGGCCCGGGCAGCAGTCGTGACCGTGCTTTGTCCCCATAGCCCTGGAAATCTGCCTCTTACGTACCACCTGGATATATCACACGCAAGCAACGTGACGAGTCTCAATGGCAGAACAGTGACCGAGACGATGCCACTATCGTCGAAAGTCGCAGCTCACAGCAAGGCTTGACCAAGGACAAGAAAAAGGATGGTCAGAATGGACTGGTCACCGATACACGCGTAGAGAATGCTAGCGCGCGTGTGTGAGGTCTACTGCAGTGGTCGAGAACGCCTGAAGAAAGTTCATAACCCTCAATCTACACTCAACTTTGCACTCATTGTTCAAATATGTGTTAATGCCGCGGAACGAGAATTTGACTGGAAAATATCAGCTGTAGCATATCATTATTGTCAATCCGCTTAATACAACTGCATTCGTACGATGTGTCAAGGCGAGCTTTCTGGCATAACGGATCCGCTTCTTGCTATGCGCTGTATTTGCTCGGGGAGCAGAGAGATCGGGACCAATAGTAAAAACCAGATACAGGTCTGCAACCTGTATCTGGTGTTCACTATTGATCTCGATCTCTTTTTTCCGGTACTGAGATGGTAGAGGGATCCTGCTACACTAGATTTGTCATTTCTTTCCGGACTGAGTCGACAGAAGCAGTTAGAGGTAAGTGGACATAGATTGCGGAGTCAAGACTATAAGGGAAACAAAGTGAGGAACCATGCTGACTCGACAAAAGTGGTAGGCAGGATAAATGGAGGACTTTAACTACTTATCATCTAGCACCGATCGGCTGAGAATGAGCTGACGCAAAAGGAGAGAAATCATCTTCCGCCTTGCTGCCTTCGTAATTCATGAGAAGAATTTGACCTTGCTGTTGAAAGCTGAAAGTACCGTTGCCATTGATCATCGTGCCTGGAACGAGGCAGCTTTCGAGGAACTCGCGAACGTCGACACTGGCGGAATCAGGATACAAAGCCAGGAAGACTCTGTAAACGTCTCCGATTGGATAGTTCGACTGTCGACCAGCTGGCTGGCTTGAGTATGCGCTGTCGAGCTGAGTAAAGGCAATCTTCGCTCTGTCTCGGATGACAGATCCTCGATCTGGAACTACTGGGGGCGCAGGAGCCTGGAAGGGGTGTTGTCCACCAAATCCTTGCTGCGACATCATTGTTTGATGCGGTCCGTTATTCCAGCCTGCGCCTTTGCCCGGGCCATCCAGTGAGGAGGAGGCAGGTGTTGAGGCCCATACGTCGTCAGCAGCCTTCGAAGGTTGTCCACCTAAGACAGGAGGCCCAAAGACGGAGTTGCCAAAGAAGGCCGATGACGAAGATTGGGAAATGCCAGGTCGAGAGCCGAGAGAAGGAGATGCCATTTCCGACCCCAGATCAAGGCCTTCCTCTTCCATCATATCGTCGAGCAGAGCTCCGCTACCAAAGACAGCAGGCGGAGGTGATATAGATCGAAGGCTGCTTGCGGAGGTTCCTGCTGGATCTTCATCTGTTGAGCTGAGGAAGTCCGACATACCCATGCCGCCAAAGCTACCAGCTTCACTGCCGAACTTGCTACCAGGTCGTCCAATTGGGTTGACACCACTTTGTGAAGCTTTTCTTGCATGCCCAGGAGCGGCCGATGGAGCAGCGGTATGAGGCATGCTTGACGCATTCTGCTGACTCGAAGGGGCAAAGCCTGGTCGCTGAACAACCTGAGAATCCATGTTGAGGGCTGCTAGTCCGGAAGCACTATGCTGGAACGAGGAATTGTTTGCCCCGCCAGACCCTGCTCTGTTTGCAGGAGCTTGACCTCGCCCGATTGGCATAGGCTGAGTACCACCTGACATAGACGAGAGAGGCGCGGTGTTTGGTCCGGGAGATAGACTTGATGCCACGCCGTTTGGATGGTTTCGAGCGCTAGTGAAGGGCGAAGTGGGTCCGGTATGCATGCCAGGTTGAGTGCCGGCTGAGCTGAAGCTCGCAAATGGCGAGCGCTGTGCGGCCATGGGAGAGACAGAGTTGGCCATCTGCATTCCAGGAGGCCCCCCGAAGCCAGATTGTTGCTGTTGCTGCTGCAGGGGCGAGACTACACGGGCAGCCGCACCAATGCCAGGTGGGCCACCAACTCCAGGCCTCTGGCTTTGATTTGGAGAGACAGCATCAATAGTTCCGAAGCTTGTTTGAGGATAAGCATGTGGTGCGGCGGATGAGAAGCCGGCAGGAGCATGTTGTCCGAATGATGGATTACCAAATGTTGGACGTCCAGCAGCCATAGGCGAAGTTGCCGACAAGCCACTGACGAAGGAGTTTGAGAACGATCTTTGCGAAGTCGGTTGACCTGGCTTTTGCTGAGGAGTTTGCAATGTAGGCAAGCCGTGCGTAGGGCCATTGGAACCGGGCGACATGGCATTCTGCGAAGGATGAGCTTGGTCTTTGCCGAAGGCTGCATGAGTGGGAGCCGGAGAAGGTGTAGGTGGTGCAGGTGGCTTAGGTAGGCCTGGAATGACCTTGCCTGATACCGAGCGAGTTGGCTGGCCTGGCAACTGACGGATTGTGACCGGCGAAGCACGGGCTGCAGCCAAGGATGCTGCCTTTGCCGCAGCTTCCTTCTCCTGCTTCTCGCGTTCAACTTTCTCCTTTTCAGCCTTCTCCTTATCGGCTTGAGCTTTCTTTGCAGCGGCCTCCTTCTCTCTGGCTTCGCGAGCTAGATGCTCTTTGCGTTCTTGCTCTTCCCGTCTAGCACGTCGTTCAGCTTCGTCCTTCTCCTTCTGAGCTTTGCGTTCGGCTTCTTCTTTCTCACGCTGCGCTTTAGCTTCTCTAGCTCGCTTGTCCTTTTCTTCCTTCTTGCGAGCCTCTTCAAGCTGGCGAGCTTTCTTAAGCTCCTCTTTGCGCAGTGCTTCAGCTTCTTTCGCCTTTCGCTCAGCTTCCCGTTTGACACGAAGCTCTTCAGCGCGGCGACGGTCTTCTTCGGCTTTAGCCTCTGCTTCAGCCTTCGCTGCTGCTTCCGCTGCAAGACGCTCGGATTCGGCTTGTAGACGCTCCTGATCTTTCTGCTGCTTGGCAAGCTTCTTCTTGTCTTTCTTCTTCTGAGCGTCTTTGGCTTTCTTTGCTTCTCGCTCGGCAGCTTGACGATCTTCTTCCTCGAGTTCTCGCAGCAGTTGCATTTGACGTTCTTGAGCAACCTAGAGATGTCAGGTATTAGCGATCATGTATCGTGATTACCAGATAAACAATTGCTCTTACCTTTTCGCGATATGCTGTCAGAACACGTTGCTCGAACATGCGAGCAGCAAAGACCTGGAACATCCTGCGGCCTTCTTCCATCTTTTGTTCTTCGGTCAATGGCTCCTCTGCGCCCTCGACGTCCTCCTCATCGAGCTCATCTTCATCCTCCTCATCTTCCTCCTCTTCTTCGTCATACTCTTCCTCCTCTTCATCGTCCTCATACTCCGACTCACTGAAGCCATCTGCGGCCGCCCGTTCCCGTTGGATCCGCTTATCTGCTAGACTTTCCATCATCTCAAGGAATTTCTGGCCATCATTCTTGAGTAGATCCTCAGCGACAGTCAGGATGCCTTTATAATCAAAATGATCAGTTGGGTCAGTGATTCAACAAACAGCATAGTAGGATTGGAAGAGAGGAGACGCGAAGAGGTTAAATATGTGCTGACGGGTGCTTTGAGTGACGAACAAGGCCTACCTTTAACAGTGAGAGACGACCCAAAGCCGAAAAAGTCGCTACCTGCACCTGGTGCCGCTGCTCCTTTCTTGGCTGCCGGGGCAGGAGGTTGCGCCGACTTGGGCGGCGGCGCAGCATTGCGGCGTGTCTGAGCAGCAGGAGGATGTGCGCCTCGCCGACCTGGAGGGTTTGCAGCCGGGGGATGAGGTGGTGCTTCATCTGCAGAATCCATGCCTTCTAGCGGAGGCATGTCTTCTTCATCTGTCTCGGGTACATCATCCGGGTCATCGTAGTCATCTAAAAGCAAGCTGTCAGCTCGGTCATCTAACAATGCAGGTCTGGACAGTTTTTTATTTTAATCTCTTTTTTGGCTTACCCTCATCATCGTATTCGCCATCGTCGTCTTCGTCGTCATACTCATCTTCATCAGAAACATAGTCCTCTTCATCGTCTCTGTGATGATGGTGGTGATGGTGATGCTTCCTGGCAGCCGAAGCAGGTGGTGGAGGGGCGTTCTGAGTCGCTTTGCCTCTATCTTTCGAGTTCGGCGCAGGGTGGTGATGGTGATGCTTGTGATCGTGCGTATGAGGATAATGAGGACAAGAAGGAGAATGCGAATGTTTGTCTTTCGATTGCGTGGTACCCGTCGAATTTGTCGTCTTCGTGGCCGCTGTAGGCGCTGCTTGAGACGCCGGCGGTGGAGGCTGAGTCTTTCCTTTGACAGGGGAACTATTCGCAGTGTTCGTGTTCAAGTTCTTCTTGGCTGTACTGGTATTGTTCTTCGATGAAGCAGGCGGAGGCGCAGCAGCTGCCGGACTCGAGACCATCTTCTCTATATCCACACTACCAGGGAAAGGACCAGGTCCTAACGGCGGCGGGATCTTAGGGTCCATTCCCTTCGAGTTCTCATACGCTTTCTGATGATGAGCATAGCTCTCCAGCTCATCATAATATGCATCATAAAGAACCTCAAGTTCAACTTCGATAGCTTGTCTTTTCCTCACACAAACAGCACAAGTACAGCCATGCCGTTGTTGTTCCTTCATCTTCTTCAAGACTGCATCCTTCTCAACTTTCACTAATTCACGACGATCTCGTTCGGACAAGCCGAGCCAGAAATCGCGGATCTTAGCTCGTTCACCTGACGAAGTTGACGATGATGATGCGGTTGGACCGCCTCCATATGCCGTACTTGCAGTTGTTGGAGTAGGCACGTTATCTCTGTTCGAGGCCTTCTTCTTGCTCGAGGGTTCTCTGTCATGCGGTGGTTGAGCTATAGGTGGGGGTGCAGGTGGATTATTGATCGTATTGCCAGTGACTGACTTGGCAGGTGCAGAAGGGACAACGGGAACAGCTGAACGAGTAGCGACCAAAGGTCTCTTGCCGTTCGCTACAGCCGAAGGTGTAGGTCTAATACCAGTCTGCTGCGGCTGCTGTTGGTATTGCTGTTGTTGCTGTTGCTGCTGCGAGTTATTCGGAGAAATAGCAGGAGCAGCATTGTTGTTCTGGACTGGTAGTTGACGTCCTTTGCCTGAATCAGGTCGTGCGGCAGGTATGACAGCAGGTCGTTTACCGTTCGCTACGCTCTTTCCGTTATTGTTAGATGAAGGCGGTGGTGCTTGTGGTGCAGCTTGAGAAGCGGGTCCTTTGCCATTGTTCGGCGTAGCCACGCGAGCCTGCTCAACAGGAGGTGACTTGACATTGACTGGACTGGGCGCTTTCGTATTCACTGGACTTGGAGCTTTTACATTCACTGGACTTGGCGCTTTGTTAGCATTAGGATTGATCTTTGAAGCTCGAAGTGGTGCATATTGCTGATCAGATTTGGTTCGCCACAACAAGGGTCAAAGCAAACAATTAGCATGCGGGTCATCAAGGCATCACATTACTAGAGCTCACCCTCTCTGGTATAGGTTGATGCATTGTCTGCACAGAGGCAGGAGGCTGCTGCTGCTGAGGCGGTGGTGGAGGTGGGATTGCCGCCGCAGCAGCTGCAGCTGCCGCCGCTGAAGCCGCCTTCTTCTTTTTCTTCTTGCTGCTCTTGCTCTCGCCCGTCCCTTGTTGCTGTTGCTGCATCATAGGGTTAGGTGGAGGAGATGTAGGAGTGCCAACTGCAGCAGCTGCTGCTGCGAATGGGTTGCCAGGGAATCCAGCGTGTAAGTCACCAGGTGGCATCTTTGCAAGTTGTAGCAGCGAAGCCTGTAGGTTGGCCAGCGATGGGAACGGCAGAGTCGAAGACTGCTGTGATTGTTGATTGCCGTTGGAGCCAATATTACCTCCACCTCCGACTGCAGCTTGTGCTGCTGCCTGTGCTGCTGCTTGGAATGCGGCTGCTGCTTCAGGTGAATCTGGGTGTGGATGGAGGGGTAGAGCAAAGGCACCTAAGGGGATAGTGGTCGTCGTTGAATTGCCTGAACCACGTTGACCTTGAGCATTGGCCTGTTGCTGTTGAGCATTCAACAAAGCACTACGCAATGGTGAGTCCAGAGGCTCCTTTGCCAGTGTTGATGCCCATCCATTCTGGACGACTTGAGCCAGTTGAGCCGCTGCAGCTGCCATTTGATCAGGAGTGAGGTTGATCTGCTGGGCCGCCGTAGCACCACCCTGAGCACCACCACCACCTTGTTGCTGTGGTTGAGGTGATGTAGATAGACCTGCTGCAAGTGGTAGAGCACTGCGAATGAATGAACGAAGGTGCGAAGGCAAAGAGAGCCAGTAGGCATCGTCTTCCTCTCCGGCGCCTGCGCCGTTGCCGCCAGATGCAGAGTTGTTGGGCGGAGGGAACAAGGAGGTTGAGAAGGTAGCACCTCCAGTCGTTGCACCACCACCACGTTGTTGCTGTTGTTGTCCTGCTGCATGTGCACCACTCAAAGCTGCTGCTGCGGCATTCTCAATCTGCTTGTAGAGGTCGTTCGCTGTCCCGAGAAGAGCTTCGTGAGTTGCAGCTGCGTGATTGTTGGCGTTGTTGGAGGATTGTTGACGAGACCGAGATTGCTGCTGCTGCTGCTGCTGCTGACGGATGTATCTCTGATGCTCTTGAAGTACCTGATGGTCTACTTCGATGCTCAGTTCTTCATCCAGTAGATCATCGTCGTCGTCGTCCTCATCATCGTCGTCTTCATCGTCGTCGTCCTCCGGTTCAGGATATCCATCCTCATCCTCATCATCGTAGTCTAGATCATCCTCATCATCCTCATCCTCATCATCGTCCTCATCCTCCATCAACTCTCCATGCTCGTCGTATACTGTTCCATCAGGTGCGACGTGATAGCTCCCATGCTGGAGCTGTCTGCCACCACCACCATGCTGTTGAAACTCTGCCGCTGCTGCAGCTTCGACGAGAGCTTGACGACGCTGATGCTCTAGAGCGAGTCGCTCACGCTCAAGCTGAGCCTGTGCATGTGCAGCTGCTAGGTATGCATCTTGCTCTGCTTCAGTGGTCGCGCTCTCCCTCGCAGCAGCCTGCTTCTTTGCCTTTTTCTTCTTGTTCCTCGCTGCCTGGTTGACCATGTCTCTCTAACTCTCTCTTCTCTGTCTCTTTCACCAGCAGAAGGGCTCTCTCTTAGCCCTCTCTCCTGTGTGCTTGCTTATAGTAAGACTGTGGGTTGTCAACTTCCTGTTTTCCCAGTCCCTGTTGCAGTTTTGCTTGTACTCGATGGGATGGAACAATTCAGTAGGTGGGAGTTAGAGCAGGACAAGCGACGGCAAAGTGGGTAGCCCGGCGACAACAGCAGACGAGCGATGATACGATGCAGCACGATACATAGCTCATAGCTATTCACTACATGCAACTTATTCCACTTGTGCCTTCCATTCCTCGAAAAGCCACTTACTTCGGACACCATTGCTCCCGCTGGTAACCCTATCGGCGTCCATGCTATGCGTGGCCGCGTTGTGGCTCTAGGTCAAAGCGGAGCCCGCAGAAAGCCCTGACTTGCTCTGAGGAGTACAGCACAGTGCCCATGTGCAAGCAAAGAAGCTCTATGTCTACGCACTTGTTATCCGGCATCGCCTGTACGTGGTACCCTCATGCACATTCTCGCCACCACTTAGCACACCGACCAGTACACGCCTGCCGGGTATACTCGACTTCCCAAGCTTTTCATCATTCCACCACGCTCCAAGTGGTTCAAGTTTCATCGACGCATACTCCGAACATCGTCGTTATACACATATCATATCAGAGCAGCCATGCCTCCCATCAAGTACATTCTCTTGTAGGTTGCTGTTGCGTCCCTATGTCTCGGTGGATACTTTTGGAAAGTGCCGCCGTACCGTTTGGAAGTTTGTTGACATTGGAGTATACCACAGCGATGCAGACAATACGCTTGTTCTGTCTGAGGTAAGCTGTTCGGGCTTTATCTACACCAGTCGCCTTTGACTGACGGACTTTCTCAATTACTTGAAAATGTCTCGCCGGATCCTTTCAATCGTCACTACGCGGCTTTAATTGCAAACTGCCAACGAATTCACCGCTCCTCGACTATCTGGCAATGCTTGGGAAATGACTATGATCTACCTTTACTTATGTGATACAGCACCTCGCATTCGAAGGTTGCGCAAGACTCGCCAATGAAATACTGAAAAAGGTGCGGCACGCAATGTACCGTAGATTACGCCTGATCATTGGTGACCCTACCTAGCACTTCTGGGAACAAAGCAAGACTGACTACGTTCCTCCCCATCGCTTTCTGCTCAAACAGCACAATATTGACTATACATACGAGCCACGTACCATGCAAACCGAATTCGTCGGTCAGAACTTCCGTAACTTGATGTATTCACTACAGAAGAAGCACGGCTTCTACCAAGAAGAAAGCGAGATGGACTACTACGTCGAGCGAGAACTACGAGAGCTCATCGAGTCGTTAAAAGCAAGCTGTGAACCCTGTGTGAACGCAAATCCCGTTCTTGCTCAATTGAAAAAAGAAGGAAAATATGGAATGAGTATAGTCTCAAGTTCAGCTTTGCCTAGAGTATTAGCTTCAATCCAAAAAGCAAATCAAGCTGAATACTTCGATGAAGATAAAGTATTCAGTGCAGCTACTAGCTTACCTGTTCCTACTTCTAAACCTGATCCTGCTGTTTATTTATTCGCTTGTGAGAAATTGGGCGTTAAACCTGAGGAATGTTTAGCTATTGAAGATAGTAGATCTGGTGCTACCGCTGCTATGAGAGCCGGCATCAATCTATTAGGCTACGTAGGAGCATGCCATGATGAAGCAGAGGCGGAAATGACTGCTAAATTACTTACCGTAGACTGTAAAGCTTTGGCTATCATGAAGGACTGGAAGGAATTCCCTTCTATACTTGAGAAGATTGAGAAGATGTAAAGTATCTGAAGGAAGAATGGAAGGACCAACAATTTAGAAAATAGAAAGCTTTGAACGTCCTTGATGCATTAGACCTCAAACTAGAAAAGCATAGATCTTGATTACAGCATCAAGCATGGCATTAGGCATTACAGCAATATATTGGTGACTATGATTTGCCTTGCATATTACTCCACAGAAGCTTCAGTGTGTCAGGTGATAAATTGATTCCCTCTGCTTGCAATATCTTCGTGAGCCTATATGTCGGCACGAAATTAAGGTGCTTGAGTGGATGTATCGATACAGAGCTCTGCGGTCGACTGTCACTCACTTGACTGAAAGATCTCGCAGTTGTGGGTCCTGAGCACAGCGCATCATGTCGCTCATTGAAGGCATTTGTCCAGCGCTAAAGATAAGAATGTATTACATATATAGTCAGCTCTTTCGAATTGGCAACCTAAGATTCAGTGCAGGACTCACTTGACATCGATACCCAGTATTTCCTTCATGCGCTCTGCGAATTCACCAACTAGTTTACGGAACTCTTCATTGTTCGCAAGTAAGTTCATAACATCTGTATGTTCGCGACACGCGCAGTGTAGAATAGCCGAAAAACGTAAGCATGGCTCTCTTTTCGCAACCTATGCCGAGCGCTAGTCCGGAGGTGAGAGTAAGGCGTACTCGACTCGAACGGCATACCGCCTTTCACTTCTTCAGCGAGACACCGACTTGAGCATGTAAATGAACGCCATTGCGACTGCCTAGTGGCCAGTGGTGTTGCAGGTAATGTACTTCTTGAAGCTTGCGTAAGGCTCGCAATTCCCCGGCGACTGACGACGAGGCGAGTACTCGACCGCAAAGCAGATGTTGAGGCTTTGCATACTCGTGAAAGCTGGCTTGAGGCTTGCATCGTGTTCATTGTTGTGGCATACAAGGTGATATAGCGAAGAGCAGAAGATGCATCATCATGCATGGCCGATCGGCTTCTCTGCAGAGAGCGGAAGGTGGCGACTCCAACTGGAATGACCTGCAGACGAATTGCCCTATTGTTGTAGAGCCTGACATGCCTGCCTTCCCCCCATCCAGGCCTTGGGCTCGCTTCAACGTCTTGCTTCGAACCGTTTACTTGCCTATCCCTGTCCATATCGGCACGTGCTTATTTGTATTCGGCAAGCCCTGTGCGACACATGCTAGGCATCGACTTCTGTCCAATTCAGCATAAGGTCAACGAGGGCTCTCTGCTGATCCATCTGCTGCCGTGCTTGAATTTTGTCACGACCGAAACCTTTTCCTGCAGATCTTACTTTCGGAGATACCTGTTCCACTATGACTGCGCGCCCTTATGACGGAAAGTTGGCAGTAGTCACCGGTGGCTCTAGAGGTGTGTCTAATCTCCGTTCATCAATGAATGTGATACAACTGAATCATGAGATTGTTTCTCAGGTATAGGAGAAGCTGTATGCCGGCGCCTCGCTGCTAAAGGCGCCAACCTTTTAATCGTCTTCACGTCACCTTCATCGGCCGAGCCCACACGGCGTATATGCGAAGAGCTATCAATCAAGCATGATTCAAAATGCTCGCATGTTCAAGCCGATCTCTCCTCTCCATCTTCTTCCGTCCCCCTTATCGTGGATGCATGTAAAGCTGCATTCGCTGCGGACAAACCACAGGGATTGCAAGTCGACATACTCATTAATTGCGCGGGTGTATCATCAAATCAAAACTTGAACGATGGGAGGCAAGGACCCATAGACGAGAAAGAGTTCAGTAGAGTTTACAACGTCAATGTTCTAGCACCTCTGTTGCTTACACAGGCTCTAGTACGATACCTTCCTAAAGATAGATCAGGCCGTATAGTAAACGTCTCCTCCGTGTCATCAAGCATAGGCTACGAAGGTCAAAGCGTATATGCAGGATCAAAAGCTGCACTAGAAGCAATGACGCGGACATGGTCTCGCGAGCTCGCTTCGCGCGCCACCGTCAATGCCGTCAATCCCGGTCCAGTGTGGGGAGACATGTACGCGAGTGCTGGACAAGATTTCTGGAATCAGAACCAGAAATATGTAGATGCCGCTCCTCTGGCCAAATATGACACGAAAGCGGACAAGAGCTGGAGAGAGTGGAGAGTATGTTCAATGACCGAGAAGACTGGAATAAATTTGACACCCTTGTCAAGGTAAGTATGGGAGGCATGCGACCTGCATTTGCAAGTGAAGTAGCTGGAACAATAGACATGCTTTGCTCAGAAGAAGGTGGTTGGACTACTGGCTCTGTCATCTGTGCCAACGGCGGGATGAAGATGTCGATAGCTTAGAAGACGTATAGCCCGCTAGAACATGTAGATTAAACGATCACTAAGCTATATTGTCGATAAAATTCGCCAAATGGCGACCATTATAACACAGATTTGCTAATAACTAGGTCGTACATCAGGGTTTCGTTATGCTTACACAGACCAGAGACGTTTTCTCAGCGTGGGAAGCACGCTTACGTCGTATTGCGCAACATATTTTTCACTTTTGCTCTTGAGCAAAGACATCAACGTAACGTGATCGTGCTTTCTTCGCAGCTGCACCGCCAGCTCCAGGCTTTCTAGCAGGCGGAGGAGGTAGCTCCCCAGTGGGTACAGAAGCTGCCCTCGAAGGTGGGCGTGACCCAAGACTGGATGGTCCTGGCGGAGGGGCGGGCGCTGAAGCAGAGTCGCCTGAGGGAGGTGGTGGAGTACTTCGAGCAGGAGGTGGTGGATTCATAGGTGTAGCCGAGGCAGATCGGGCTGAAGGTGGAGGGGGTGTACCGCTCTTGGCGGGCGCGGAAGGTTGCGAGTAGCCAGCAGGTGAGGCAGTTTGCGCACGTGGTGGTGGAGGTGTTGCAGCAGGCGGTGGTGTGTCAGATCCAGCTTTCTTGTTAACCCATCTTTTCTCGACTGGATCATAGACGAAGGATGTTTCTTCGCCGAGCTTGGCTCGGATAGGGCCCGTTGTCGGTGAAGCGCTTCCTTCCCTTCTGAATATGCGGCCGAGCCACGAGCCAGAGCCTGATGCTGGAGCTGCTTTGCCTGTACATTCGCAAGGTCAGTCAGCTAGGGTTCAAGTTCATTCAATAAAAGTGCTGCGCTTACTAGCTTCTTCCTTCTTGGCTGCCTCTGCTTTCTTATCAGCTTCAGCTTGCCCTTCACCAGCAGAGCCATTCGCCGGAGTAGCATCTTTCTCTTTACGTCGTCGAGCACTGTTGTTACCCAGGCCGAGGTCATCGTCATCGTCCATCAGGTCAGGTGCCGACACTTCCTGTTGCAGCTTGCTAGGTTGCGGTTGGAAGTTCTGGCTTGTCATGTTGGGTGACTGGCTGAATCCCATAGGCGACATGAGACCTTGTGCATCTGCTGATCCGAAGCCTTCGGTGACAGGCGAGAATGTAGGCGCTTGTCCGTAGCTTGAAGTGCTTCCGTAAGGCGACGTCTCCTGGCCCCCATTTCCTGTAGACCACCAGCCCGAATCGTTCTGAGGCGTGACATAGCCGTATTGAGGCTCACCGTAGCCCGCATCTTGGGCTTGAGGAGCCTGCAATTCCTCTTGACTCGGCTGCTCCGGTTCTTCTGCTGTTTGAGGCATTTGAGGAACGTAGTTGCCGTAAGGATCGGCGCCGTAAGGTCCATAAGTATAGCTTGAGCTTCGGCGATGGTGTGTTGCCTTGGTAGTCGGGGCATGAGACACAGTGTTCGGCACCGACGTGGGCTGAGGAGGCGGAGTCGCCCGCATGGTCAGGTCCGCATATGAGCCATTCCGCGACAGACCTTCTGGCCCTTGTGGAGTAATCGAGCTATAATGCGCGAATGGCCCTGCGACGCCTTTTGCAGCATCCCGAGCCTTACGCTTCCTCTCCTCCTCCGCAGGGTCTTCCTCGCCATCTCCGGTAACGAACTTGGCAAATCGACTCTCCAGCGTGGACCAGACATTGTCGATGGTCGGTCTTTGTACTTTTCGCGAGATCCACGAGCCACCTTTGTCTTGGAAGGACACCATAGACAGCCGGTCGCTGAGGTCTTTGACTTGCGCCAGCAACGTGGGATGATAGAATGGGGAGCGTTTTGTAGCCAACTTGAGCGTAGCTCCAATAGCATCACAGTACCTGGAAAAGTTTCCGTCAGGACTACTCAATAACAAGTGTGGTATCTTTCAACTCACTTTTGTGCTTTACTGTGGTAACCTGCATCTGCCAAGTAGCAAGCATGTATGACCCGATAAGCTTGCAGATGGGGCAAGCCAATGTACGCTTCCTGACCCTTCGGCACGGGCAGAAGCGAGAAGGCAAATTCAACAATCTCTGTCAAGAGTATTGCATCTAGATTATTGGCTGCAATAGGGTCTTGCAGAGGATCATTCGCGCCTAGAAGAGTCCACCGTACTCCAGGTACGGATGGGCCGCCAAGCGTTGATGTAAGAGGAGAAAGCAGATAGCTAATGAAAAAGGCAATCAGCTTAAGCCTCCAGGAATAGGATCTTGACTCACCAGGCATGAGCAGCTCCATACCAATGGTTGGCGGCGAGAACGTCTCCGAGCGAGGTCAAAGCTTGAGAGTCCCCCATAGCACGATTCGCGATGATCATTGCCGCCGTATCCTGCCATTTGCTGAGCGTGTGTGCCGGAACGTCGGCAGGATACTCGATGCGTCCACTTGGTGACGGCGCTCGAGAAACCACAGGTCCATAATCGTTGAGCAGACCTGACGGGGTGTGCTGTGCGGCATGACCATTTGGCTGCGATCGAGAGACAGGCACAAATTCGTTGACTGTGGGTGGTCGCATCAGTAAGCTGGGAACCAACGTTCTGGTCTGGCACAACTCACTACACGCTGGACCGCTGCCTGCAAAAAGGCTATATGCTACTCTGAGAGGCTCTCGGCCACTTGCGTCCTCACCACCAAGCTCGAAAGCCAAGAAGTCTTTAACGACTTCTGCCAAAAGAGACTTGTCTGTCCCGCTTGCGATGACAAGTGCATGCGTGTACAGCCGATTGTTCAGGGCGTATTGCACTGCCTCTTTCTTCTCTCCTCTAAGCAAGTGCATTTGGATCGTATCCAAGTCTCCGCTGGTTGCTTGAGAAAGAGGCCTCGTCGAGTGCTCTTGGACTTGCTTGCCCAGCTCGGCAGCTACAGCAAACGTGTTACTTGGCTGTTCGGTCGACGAAAGATGCGGGACTAGAGCTTGCTGCACAAGCTGATCAATCTGAGGGGTACCTGTAAGCTTGCCATCGTGATCCAAGAGAATCTTGATAAGTTGTAAGACAACAGTCTTTTGATCCGCCTGTGCTCTCATCTCCTCGCTGGAAGTAGCACCCAGGTAGCTACGCTCCTTCTGACTGTCTTCGATCCTCGCGTTCAACCAAGCCAGCAACTCTTTCTTCTTTTTCGCCTTTCCTGACGCACTTGTAGCGCCTGAATCCATGAAAAGAGGGCCAGGGAAGGCCTCGACCCCGGATGCATCGCCCGGAACGAATTCCGCAAGCTTTCGGATCTTGATAGTCGCAGACGAGCTCGCTTGGTCGTACATCATGCCATATGAAGCCGTAGCGGACAAATTCGAATTGGGGAAGAAGGTAACAAGTTTGCCGTTGAATCCAAAACTTGCTATAGGCACCGCTGGTCGATTCAAACGCCGCGCTTGGCCCGTCGAGCTAGTGGTCGCGTGACTCGGGTACATGCTTGTGTCCGCCATGGCACTAGTTTGATAGGGCTCGTAGGCACTTAGTGGCTGCTCAAAGCCACTCGAAGCCTTATCTTCATAAGCAGCATAGCCGTAATTACCATCGCCCGATGCCGCTAGCGGCTGGCTTTGCTGTCCGTAATTCTGCTCGTACGTGCTTGACTGCCCGTAGTCCTGGCCATAAGCGCCATATGTATCATTTTCACCGTATTGTGCGGTGCTAACTTGCTGCTGCTGACTGCTATGGTCGGGCTGATAAGGCACACTGTCGTTGGGCCAGCCGTCTTCGCCGGTGGCGGGCAATGGATGTTGACCATATCGATGCTCCGCGGCTTCTGTCTGCCAAGCCTGGCGTAATTCGGTGTCCGAAGGCTTTGCCTCTTCACTCTCGTGCATATCTGGGCTCCTAGTGTCAGAAAAAGGACTCTCGAGCGCGTGCATAGCAGACTGACCTTCGTATGGCGAAGTGCCGTAGGTATACGTGCTTGCGCTGGTTTGCAAATGCCAGCCTTGCAAGCCATGGAGATCTCGGTGACTTGGCTTCTGATCCATGTCTTCTTCTTCCATTTTTACTTCTTGCTCAGCTCGTGTTAGCTCTTCATCCACCTCTTGCATCTCGGAGGGTAAGTCCGACTCGGTTGAGGCATCCTCAGACAGCGGAAGGGTAGGCTTCTTATCTACTTCAGGACTTGCCAAAGAGACGGACAACGTTGGAACGGATGCAGGCGGTGGCGAGAGTGCCGCCTGATTGTCAGCAGGACTTGCTGACATGCGCTGTAGATCCCTGAGGGTACTTTGAGGCGGTGAAAGAATCCTTGGCTCCGTATCTGGCTCAGATGCTGGCAGAGGAGTTTTCCTCGCGCTATTGAAAGAGTCCTCCGACGCTATGCCTGCCGAGCTTTTATGTTCGCCGTCAAGCCTCTGTCGATTGAAGCTGTCCATGAGCTCCTCCATGCCGTCGTCTTCCGTTAGACCAAGCTTGTTAGACGTCCGAGAAGTTGGCTGAATCGCAGCAAATGACGTCGCTTGCTGTTTAGGGGACATGGCCCGCACGCTGGAGGAGGACGAAGCTGTCCGGGCAGCCATTGGTCGGCTCGTCGCTCGCTTCGCTGGTGGCAGTACAGCTGACTGCGAGGGCGGCGGAGATTTGTAGGTTGCTGATCCTGTCCGGCTTTGCGGCCGAGATTGGCTTTGTCCATTAATTTGGCTCGGTTGCGTATAAGGTGAAGACTGATCGAACTGCTGGCCATATTGACTGCGATTGGATTCGACTGACTGGCGCGCAGCCATAGGTGGGCTAGAGACTGTTTGTTGACTATATCCACCGTACATAGGCTGGCCATATGCAGAGCTCTGCTGATTGATGTTTGGGCCGTACGGACTCTGTGCATACTGCGATGTCTGATCAATAGAAGAGCGAGATGTGCCAGAGTGACCGGGATGAGAGCTTGTAGAAGCCAGTGAGCCTTGTCTTTGCGCTGTACGAGACCCGGGCCTAGACTGAGACGGTCCGCTCATGGAGGGTGACCATCCGCCATAATCTGCTGAGGGCTGAGCCGATGTCGTTCGCGACGGCGGACGCTGCTGAGCAACTCCAAGCGCCGGAGATCTCGTCTTCTGTGGCGGTGGTGGCATGGCTTGTTGGTGCGTGTGCCCGTATGGCAGCGGAGGAACGGGAGGTGCCACGCTAGCTGCTGCTCGTGCGCCTATTGCAGACGAAGGTCTTGCCTTCGCTGGCATTGGCGGAAGCTCGGCAAAGAACGAAGAAGCGGATCTATTGAGCTTTGGATCTTTCTTACCAGGCTGTTGCGTTGTAGTTTGCAACGAAGCAGCAAGATTCGGAGTCGTATTTGACGCGGTCAAAGAAGGTTGCTTCATATGACCAGAAGACGTCGAAGGCTGACTATACGACGCTTGTGAAGCATAGGGATCACTGGAGGGGGCATACGGATCATAAGTCTGGCTATAAGCTGGCGCATAGTGCGTCTTGCTGCCTTGTGTCTGTGGTTGAGTGAATTGACTAGTCTGTGCTGTAGCAGCTGGCGCCGAGTAGGGAGCTTGTTGGCCTTGTTGAGCCTGCAAATAATCTTGACTCTGCAAATAATCTTGACTCTGATATGCCGAGGCTACCTGTTGCTGCTGTGGCACGCCATAGGGGTATTGAGGTTGGTCGTAAGCAGACGTGGAGTGCCGGGCAGTATACTGCGAACCTGCTTGACTTTGAGGCTGCTGGGCATCGTAGGCCGCATATTGATCTTGGCCAGCAGATGCCGCATACTGATTCTCGTATTGAGCATACAGCTGCTGTTGATAAGCAGCCGAAGCTTGTCCATTAGCATAAGCGGGTGTTTGCTGCTGCACATGCGCTTGAGCTTGGAGAGACTGTTGGTACTGTTGTTGTTGTGCAGGATCATAGTACATGTTCTGATTGAAATTGTCTACAGCAGGTTCATCGTACTGACCATAGGCCTGCGGCTCTTGCGGGTACTGTTGCTGATCCTGCTGATAGCCATAGGTTCCTGCCGCTGCCTGGTTAGAGTAATCGTAGGCATACTGGGCGTCACCGAATTGACCGGACGCATACAGAGATGGATCTTGGATCTGGTGCTGAGAGGTAGCAAAGAGGTCGCTGGCATCGTCATTGTTGCTTGCGAATGTATTCGCAGACGTTCCTGCAGCTCCTCCCAGCCACTCGACTGGAGACTGTCCGCCGTCTCCGAACAAAGCTGCCGATGTGTCATTCGGAGATTCCGCAACAGGGCTTTTCGCAGTCTTTGGTGCACCTGAAGACGCTATCGTGTTGCCTGGCTGTATTAGCTCTTCGCTCTCTTCTCCTATCGCATCAAAGGACGACTGTGCCATCAATGAAGGCTTGCTGGCTGATGATGCATCTGATATTGATCCGAATAAAGCTGCACCACTTCCATCGTCGCCAGGAGCTCCAAAGAGACTCGCTGCGTTGCCTATCGACATAGCTTTCGCTCTCCGTGCAGAGATAGGTGCTTCATCGCTATGGTCATCCTTGCTGTCCCCGACGGCTGCTGCTTGCGACGGTGTTGCTGATGTTGCGGCGATTGCTTCATCCAAGGCAGCGGGCTCTGACCCAGTCGACGTTGATATCGCAGCCGACTCCGCTTCTTGACTGTTCTTCTCCATACTCCCGAGACCACTGACAAGCGCCGCGACTGCCGGTGCCGTCTCTTGTATCGCACGCCGTGCAAGCTGCAGGCCCGCTGTTCTCGCTGAAGTCGAGCCGTCAAGAACGTAGCCACGGCTTCTCATCACATCGACTGACGACATCGGGCTTGACAGTAGGACTCAACATCTGAACATCTGAACATTTCAGCAATCAGATGTCATACCCCGTCTCTGATCCACGCATCAAGTATTTGAACGCCCTCTACAAGCTCTGCAGCCATCCCGTAACCGACCAGCTAAATTATGCAAAACAGGCACAATATATATGCGAATAGGTCCGGGAAGACTGCCCAAGCTTCTTGATGCACGTTTTTCCAATGAATCGTCCAGCACATACACATACTGAATCACGCAAAGCTGGGCGTTCACGTCCGTTCCGCCTCGCTGTAGCGCGCACCATAAGTGCGCAACGTGCAGAAGTTCCCTATTGCAAAGCCGCTGGATGCTGCTTTAGATAGCCTGTCGAGGTAACAAAAACTAACTCCGAAGGAGCTGAACACAGTGACCCTGGTCTATTCGTTTGAAAGCAAGACGACAGCTGGCAAGCAGATAGGGATTCAACGCACCCGCGAACCTTTCGGTCAAGGCACCACCGTATGCACCTTTGGCGGTAACCAGCAAACTGTCTACAGACTATGAAGCGTCATCCCACCGTAACTGTACCACATACAGTTAGCCACGATATGCATATCCACATGCTCTAGTAGAAATGAAGCAAGCGGCAAAGTCATGTTAGATTCCGCTCGCTGTCGTGAAGCCACTTGTTGACTACAAGCGGGATATCTCAGCAAAGACGAACACCGACGAAAGCACTGATTGCAGGCTTGAACATGTCAGAGTAGACTTGGCTCTGACATAACTGACCTAGTGACCTGGGCATCTTTCTGTGTGTATCGTCCATCCAATGTCGAGGCTGGTTTCTGGAGGGGTTAGCACAAGACTTACTACTACTGAACACCGAAAGTGGCGGGTCTTGCGTAGTACAAGGTGCCCGTAGAAATAGCAGCAGCGTGATATTGTTTCGACACTCGGTAACCTCATACCCTTTATAATTCCCTCACCCTCGGTTGCCGTGCTCTGATGACGTTCACTCAGATTTCGGCAAAGACATGTCTATTTTTACACCATGCTCACCATCTGGTGTAGCCGATACTGGAGCACCAGAGCCTCAGCGTCACAAGCTATATGCCTCCTGTATACAGTGTTCAGCTTCGCTTCAATACAACCGGCACCTACAGCTGTATCATAATGGACAAGCAGGCCCTGTTCAAGCCGCTCAGTGCTTTGACGGGCAAGTCTGGCAAGGACGATCGTGAAAAGGTGGAGCACCAAGATAGAGTAGTCAGCGAGGATGGGACAGTTGTAGATGGACTGGGAGAGAAACGGGAGCTCAAGCAGCGCGACGCAATGCAATATCTAGGATATAGCTGGTCTACTTGGCGGAAATGGCAAATCTTGTGGGTCTCAAAGATCTCCGTCGCTGCCGCTTCATAAGCTGATTCACGCACGCTTGCTGATCCCGAAACGATCGCCATCTAGATTTCAGATGTTCCTCATTCAAATCTCCATCAATCTGAATGCATCTTTGTATGCTAACGGAGTTACCGCAATTTCCGAAGAATTTGGCATCACAAAGCAGGTCGCTCGTATTCCGCAGTTGACATTCCTTGTAGCCTATGCCTTCGGGTGCGAAGTAAGCTCAGCTCCAAAATTACGTTTGAGGTATGAAAACAGAGTCTGATGCTAATAATGCCTTCCCTAGCTTTGGGCTCCTTGGTCTGAAGAGGTTGGGAAAAGTTTTCCCCCTTGTTGCTGTTACCAGACTCTAACAGCAACGCTCCACAGCTCGGCAGATGGCCTACTCAGCAGTTATCACTGCTCCTTGTTAATATCTGGCAGATTCCATGTGCCCTAGCGCCAAAGTGAGCTCATCAGCTTCACCCTGCCCTATTAGTACTCTTGCTGACTCTTGGACTCGTCTCAACTAGCTTCGCGACTCTGGTAGTCTGCCGGTTGCTCGGTGGTCTTTCAACAGCCGGAGGCTCCGTGACCCTGGGTGTAGTTGCAGATTTATGGCTGTGAGTCTTCTGAACACTCAATTTACAGGACTGTCTGAATTTCTGTCTGTAGACCCGATGATCAGGAATATGCTGTTGCTTTCTTGGTCCTGTAAGCACAGTCTTGGCCAGATGGGGTTGGTATGCAAGTTAGCAATGCTGAAACTTGTCTGGCTTATAGGTCTTCTGTTGGGGGTTCGGTTGTCGGTGCAGGTACGGCTCCTCCAGCGTATTTTCTTTTCAGCTGAGCGCTAACTGAAGTAATCCTGCAACAGTCATCGGCGGACCGCTCGAAGCTGGCGCACCTTTGAAATGGATATTCTGGACACAACTTATAGTCGGGGGATGGGTACAAATTATGCATTTCTTCCTAGTTCCCGAGACACGCTCTACGATATTGCTGGATCGAGAGGCAAAGAGAAGACGAAAGACTGGAGAGGACCCGAACATATATGGACCGAACGAGGTGAAGACGCACAAACTCACCATGAAAGAGATCCTCGTCATTTGGGGGAGACCGTGAGCTAGCTCCTGTCCATGAGGGAGACCACAGCGCTAACAATCAATTACGTTTCTGTATACAGTTTCCATATGCTCTTCACGGAGCCTATCATTGCCTGGCTCTCAGCCGTCAGTGGTTTCTCGGACGCGTTGATTTTCACCTTCTTGCAAGGTTTTACACCCGTCTACGAGCAATGGGGCTTTACAACAGTCACTACATCAATGGCTTTTCTACCGTGAGAGCTAGCTCTGTCGTCATTCAAACTATCGACCCACTAATCTTTACATCTTATACTGTTGACCAGACTCCTTCTCGGTTACTTCATGGCATATCTGTCTTTCTTGCCATCCATTCATTACTTCAGACAGAAGCGGAGGCGTCTCGGTCCGAAGTCCGTACCACCCGAAGGTACAGTCCCAGGAGACTTCTATCGTTTATATGGAACCGTCTCTGACTGACTCTCCTGTCTACAGCTCGCATGTGGTGGCTGCGATACGTGATCCTGTTCGAACCCATTGGTCTCATGATTTTCACATGGACGTCGCTAGGACCGCCTGTACATTGGATCGGAACGATGGTCGGTGTCACCATGGTCGGTATAGCAAATTACAGGTGAGCGACAGAAACAGACAAGCTAACGTTCAAAAGTTGATACTTCCACTGCTATGACGCAGTATCTACTTCTCTTCCATTGACTACACGGTGGCCGCATACGGAGGTAGGTCGACTACTACGCAGTCCTGCTAAAGTTTGCGAGTTGCTGATGGTCGTGTTCGCTGCAGTATACGCTGCTTCGGCTACCGGTGGTAATGACTTCGCGCGAGACTTCCTCTCTGGTATTGCGGCGTTGTACTCAGTACCGATGTACGAGAACATCGGAGGAAGGTATCATCTGCAGTGGTAAGCCGAACCGTATCCACGCATCACATCGATATCCTCCTGACTCTCTGACTGTTTATGCTTGCAGGGCATCGCTCATCTTGGCTTGTGTCGCTATACTGGTAACGACGCCGATTTTCTATTTCTACAAGAATGGTGAAAAGATTAGAAAGAAGTCCAAGTTCGCAGCCAAGATACAGAAAGAAAGAGACGAGGAAGAAGCATACATGAACGAGAAGAAGGGAGGCGGAGGAGAGGCAAGAGTCGAACAAGTCGCGGAGCCTTAATACGTCGTCACGCGTGTTGACTACAGCGCTTACCAAACAAAGGCACGCGATACTGGTCAATAAATTAGCATATTGTGATTTTCAGATCTTTCAACAACAAATGCATGGAGTGGATATACTAGCAGTGGTATGTCCACGTCTATCCTGCAGACTGCTCACAACATAAACTTTCGTATAATCGTGTAGCCAATAAAGCAAATTGTTTTTCTTGCCAAGAGCAAACAGTTGTATCCAGCAAGTGAGAAATGGCATGTCATATCGTGCATTTTCGATTATAGCCTCTTCAGGCCTCTCTTCTTCTGAGCTGCAGCACCGGTAGCTGCAGGAGTTGGTTTCTTGGCAGCGTTTGCGGTATGACTGGATGCAGTCGCGCCAAGTACGCTGCTGTTTGGCTGTGGTGGTACTGAATTACCGAACGAAGCTAGCGGCGTAGAAATAGATGAAGGAGGAGGCGGCCGTTTCTTGGGTACCATAGAACCCGTTGAACTAGTTGACGAAGATGAAGCATTCGATTTGGTCATTTCAGGCGCTTCTTGCATCATCATTGCAATGTCGAGATTCTCATTATTTGGCGTGGAAGCAGCGAAAGAAGGTATAGAGGTGGCTTTGCTTGGGATAGAGGAAGAAAGTGTGGATGTCGATGTTGTGGAAGTAGAAGTGGATGCTTTGGAAGTGGATGCTGAGGAAACGGTGGTGAACTCCGCTGGACGGTGGCGGGCATGCACTTCAGTCATGAGACGGGCGTGCTTGGCATAGTCGTCGTATGCTTCGAGGAGGAGCTTGCCTGCTTCTTCGTGAAGAGCTGATTCTGGATTGGGGTGTATGAGGAGGCTTCAGGGACAGAAACAGAGTGTGTTAGTTCTACCAACAATAAGAAGGGTTTGATCAAGCGAGTCAACCCACCATTTGACAGTGATAAGCTAAGTGACGGTCCGAAAAGCACAAGGAAGGCAAACGGCATGTCAGCCATAGTCCGACCCGAAGTATGAAGTAACAAACAGATGTCAAGCATACAATATGTCCAATTCCGTATTCTCGCTTCCAATCCTTTTTAAGTGTGGATACGCAGATCTCTCCTGTTGATGGCGCGACGTTAGGGTGAAAGATCTTGGTCGCCATTGTGCCTATACAAGAGCCAGAGCATCAGACTATCGTTCAAGCAAGTTGATGTGCTTATATGGGGGACTATTCATACATTTTGGCGGTGTGTTGGGGAAGTCGGAGTCTGCTAGGTTTATCCTGATCTTAAAGTAGCCGCCTGTAGAGCCAGCCAGGTCGGAGAGAGATGAGCTTCATCAGCATGTGGAGCAAGATATTTACGTCCCCATTCGTTAGGTACTGACCTTCGAATGGAGTTCCTTCTGGTCCCTCTGTTGTCGTTTTCATCGCGATAATGAGTTGAGCAGCACACGCAATGTCGAACAAGTCAGTAAACAAAGCCAGTATGAGGCTAAGCACCACTATTCCAGCAATATTGACCAGCCAGAATAGAAGAGAGACAGCTGCACACCTATCCATCCAGTCAGACTGGAGAGGTTGGCCTCGTCCACTTGAATACGGATACCCTCTGGCGGGCATGTCTGCAGTGATTGCAGTTCCTTGCTGACCTTGCGCAAGGCCACCGACGACAACTGGAAGCCATTGCACAGGAAGGGCACAGAGTAAGCACTAAGGAAGTTTCTGTCTGCGGAGATGTATAGAGCACTTACCATGCTCGGCTATCCAGACTATAACAACGTAAGTTGCTGGAAGCAAGTTGAAGTTGGATAGACGTGATGAAGCTCAGCCTTTTTGCCGGCGCGCCACCGACACCAGCTCACAGAGCCGGACCACGAATGTGAAATTCCAGAAATCAAACTGCTACAAGGTGACTGTAGGTAGATAAACTAGTCATTTCCGTATATCTGACTGACGCTTTATCATCTTGTGTCAAATCTTGAAGTTGTGGCGAGCCAACAGGTCCCGGTATGGTATGTGAATACAGAGGCCGCGCGCCTTGCCAATGGAATCGACAACAAGTCCATAGCGATGACTATTATACACTTGCCCTTGGATGGGACGAAACATGCTACAAGCGAGAGTACTACTTCCTCGCTTTATGTCGTAAACTGTCGTTAAGCTCAAAGCGAGACAAGGGCTGAAGCGTAAATAAGCGAGTCTCTAACATGCATCTATACCTCCTCACCAGCTGATTGATTCAGCATTTCATAACCCGATCCCCTACTTCTCAACACTCCATCACTTTCCTTTTGAGACTCCTTCATTCTCTTGCGTTTAGCAATAAGAGCAGGATAACCCTCTGGAGGTAAATCGAATAATTTCTCATAATCAACTCCCAAGGTTTTACCTCTTGTCCAAAAATCAGTACAGTTCCGAATGATACCAACGTCGAATGGATTCGTTCCTTTATCCTTTTCGTTATTTGCTCGTAACATTCCCTCGGCTCCTCCTCCTCTTGTGTAGAGATCTAAACCTACAATTGCGAGTAGGGTATTAGGTAGTAAACGACCTAGTATACCAGCGCAGATCTTGAGTGGATTGTGTGTATGATGACCTCGACCGTGATTGCACGCTGGTCCGTGTACGTGTCCACCAGGAGTAGCAGCGCCGCCAGCATTTCCTGCACCAGGTGTAGCTTGCGAAGAAGAAGCAGTAGTCGAATGCTGATGCTCAGCCATGAATCCTTCTTGAGCAGCAGCACTAATACCACGTGAGCCCATATGACCATATCTCCCCAGATTACTCAATTCAAACGTTGTGATATTGCGTGTGATTTGGTAGAGATGACTAGCTAGGACGATGCTTGTCCATGAGATTTGTATAGTAGCCCAGATCATGACTACGAATGTTCGAACGTCGTAATTGGCTGCTGCACAGATGGAGGATGGGAATAGACAGGTTGTAGACATCGTCTCTGGGTCGTACGGTGGTGTCTTTGCGAAGAAGTCTGTTGTGCGGATGCGTGCAAGGTTTCATCAGCTTCGCCGCATCTCTGGATATTATGGTCACGCCGATGACTCACATTGTAAAGCGAGGTAGTCAAAGCTGACGATACCACATATCAAAGCAAGTACGAAACAAGTGAACTGCCGATGGTTGTTAACGCCAACACAGTTCCAAATCCAGGGGCAGTGGCTGCATTAACGAGAGTGGGATAAAGAAGATCATATCAGTCATTCACCTCCTTTGAGTGTATTATCAATCGTCTTGCGCAGAAGTTCGTGCACTCACTGGTCGAATCTAGCTACGCATCGATTGCAATGTCTGCAGTGCCTAGAGCGTAAAGGCTGTCTAGCCATACAGACAAGACAGAAGTTTTGCCCATTCATTCTTCCTTGATTCGTAAGTTCGTCAACGGTCTGTAACAATTCACGGGTTCGGAAGGAGGAAGGAAATCAGCTTCCACGATATAAAAAATCGCAAGAGGCCTAAGAACGAGCAAATATCCATAAAGCCTTACCTCCCGTACTTCATTCTCGCTTGCTGGCTTCGGAACGAATCCAGGATCAAGAGTGACGGCTCGAAAGAGATTATAGGCGGTCAATAGCGTAGCAGCCGCACAGAAGCAGTTGGTATACGCATAAGCTGAAGTGTCTGTAGTGATACAATATGAGAGAAAAGAAAGACGTCAGCAATTGGTATCAAGGGGCTAGACAGTAGCTCGATAAGGAAAGAAGGGTTTCAACTCACTCTCCAACACCACAGTAAGCCAATCATAACCCAAACTAAATATACTAGCACATAAAATAGCTACTAAATAAGGGCTTTTCTGCATTGCGTCTCCAGCTTTCGTTCCTCCTAAAGCAGGTTTAGCATCCAATAAAACTTTCGTAACAATATGATGCATTCCAAATATTTCCGCTGCCGATAGTAGAATACCAGTATGCCAAGGTAATATCTGTAAAGTCTTGATGAAAAGCAAAGAAGTAAGTAAAGGAAGGAAGAAGATAGCGTATTTCGTTTGTCTTTCGTTTAAAGTCTTCTTTTTTGGTCTTCCATCTATTTCTCTTCCTATTGTTTCCATGGCTCTATTCCAAGCAGGTATACTATGTTGTCTCCTAGCCAAATCCACAGGATTCATGTCTTGATTATTCTTCTTTAGACAATCCCCACCTGCATCTACTACCTTAGCAATGCACCCCACAGATCCCTTAACAGCCGCCCAATGAACAGCAGTCAATCCAGACGTATCACTCTTATTTGGATCTGAACCTGCTTTTAATAATAATGCAACACTGATTTGATCTCCTTGGTAACAGGCCCACTGTAAGGCTGTTTGACCAGCTGAATCTTCGGAATCTATGGAAAGTGGTAATTGTTGTGATAGCAGATACGCTATCAACATTGGATTGTGTGAGTGAACTGCTAGATGGAGTGTGTTGAAACCTTGGCCGTCGGTTAGGGATGGATCTGCTCCGTGCTGTATCAGGAGGTGGACGACGTATGTGAGGCCGTTTCTACAAGATTCCCATGCACAAGCAGTTAGCCGCTATACTTCACCACATTCATCGTATATGGTCGATTAACTCACCTAGTAGCCCAGTGCAGCGGTGTAGCATGTAGTTCACCTCCCACAGCATCAACATCCGCCCCTCGTTCAAGTAGCAATCTACAGACATCCAAAGCTGAATTCATAGCAGCCCAATGAAGGGCCGTTATTCCTTCACCATCTACATCTGTAGCTTTCACTCCACTTGTCTCATCATCTAACAATGACCGTACTTTCTCCAAGTCGCCTTGTTGTGCGTATTGATGTAGTAATGGAACGTTTGTCTCGGATGTAGTAGGATGGATTGTATCGGTTTGATTGTTGCTATCACTATTGCTTCCGTCATTGATTAACGCATTACTGGAAGTGCTAGGCTCGTCAATTTGATAGCCTGTCCCATCTTGAGTGCTGGATGTATTGTCTGCCATGGTGTTCTGTAATCTTGCTTTCGCACTATGCTCCAGCGCACTGCACTGCCGCAGTTCCACCCAGACGACGGTGAACGACCCTTCCTCGCACTCAGACAGGAGAGCCTGCGTCGCCGACCAGCTACCTTAAGCCTTAGTCCTCGTTACTCTTCAGAACGCAATGTCTTGCTGTATTGGTTTCGTTGGGATTTGGTTCGAATACAACAGAGATACATAAAGGACACGTCTGCTGTGTACAGTGAAAGGCTCGGCAGACGCCACAGGTTTAAATCCGAATTGTAGAAGCAGTATTACAGTTACAAGGACACAGGCAATCCTGGTTCAATGTATTTAGAAGCTTCCCTAACCTTGAGTTGGACTCCATGTCAGTCTAAATTCAGAAAGTAATGACGGTCCAGGTATCAATCAAGCCAAGCCGGTGCTCTAAGCCGATATAACCGACAATAGTGTACAGATTCATATAAGCTCATAAAAATGCAGACATAATCCAGCCAACACAGTGTGTGTATGTGTGTGTAGAGAATCGCATTTCAAGAACAACTGAGTAATCAGTTTCACGGCGATAGAGAAGAGTCTTACTATAGCTACAGTACAAAGTAGAAAGGAAGTCCTCCTTAAATGATGCGGACGAGACGAAAACGAAACGATTTGCTAGTAGTATATGGTTTTTATTTTCTTCTTCCTTTTTTTCTTGTTCTTTTCAGTCTTTCATTTGCAATACTGATGTTGTTCCTATTCCTTTATTGTGATTTATATGGTTTATAAACGATTCTTTCTTGGTCATTTCGAGTGCTTGCGCTTGCGTTTAATTTGCTTTTCCCTGTGTGCAGTGGCACATTCATGACTCGCAGGTCAAGATTCAGATTGGTGTATCGAGCAATTAGTAGGAAGGACGAGGGGACGAGTGATGATGGGTATTGCTCATTTATAGAGTCTTTCCAGCGGGTTGTTTAATGTTGAAGTTATTATGAGCAGGAGGGTTCTTATTGAAGTTCTGCTGTTTAACATGTTCAAAAGCTTGTTTGTCCTTCTTCTTGTTTGCATGTTCGTCTTTCTTATGCTCTTCTTCTTTCTCCTTGTGAGCGTGTTCAGCACCATCCGTTGGTCTTGGATAATCGTCGCCTGTTGTAGTTGGTGATTTGATACTGTCCCCTTCAGTGGTGGCGGCTGGTGATTTAGGTACTTCTGATTGTTTAGGAGGAGAGCTAGCTAGGCTGCATTGTATCATGTCACATGAGGCTATCAGTACGCTGAAGCTTTGAAAGGTAGACGGAGCAAGATTATGATAGATGATTGTCATGCGTAATGTGGTGGCATGTGGCAACTAATGCGGGGCTCCAGCTTCCAGCATCCACTAAACAAAGGGCCGGATGAAGCGGAGGGAAGACCGTAGTGATAGGATTACGAGGGAGAGAGAAGTAAATAGAACACTCACAAACTCTTCTGAGCAGAGGGACTCTTTGACATGCTCATACGTCTTCCTCCTACTTTCCTGTTGATAGCATAATTGCGTGATGATAGAGTGGAGATAGTCAGTGTGAGAAAGGCAAGTCAGTGAATGGAAGGGCGATAAAACGATAGCGCATGAAGGCACACTCACATGGCAATAGGATGGCCTGCTACTGTCTGAGGTGCTGTAGTTGCTGCCATGATTGGGTCTATGGAGTACAGAGTGTATTCTCAGTATGCTGTCTCTATCAGTCAGTCAGCTGTCCGGCCCGGTGTCATAGGCTAGATTGGCACACTGGTAGACAGACAGCAGGAGGTAGAATTACTCACTGATGATGATACTGTTAGTATTGGAGATACTTGCTTGCTTGCTCGTGTGATGCTTTGTCTGTCCGGTGGGTGGATGGAGCAAGAGCAAGCGAGCGAGCGAGATAGAAGAGAGGCACGGAGACGCACACACGCGCATGGCAGCGGCTTCCACTGTTCCCAATCCTAGTCATCGCCCAACACATTGCAAGCAGTGCAGTACAGTGCAGTACAGTACAGTCGCAGACACTACACTACACTCCTGGACTCGTCATCCACTCAGCTATCTGGTAGCTTTCACTTGTCTCGGGCCATACGGGCTGGCTGGGCTGCCTGCGCAACGCTCGATTGAGGTAGACGTATCATAGAGACACAACGAGCACTACACTACGAGCAAGACAGGAACTACCGACATCGTCCTTATTAAATACACACAGTGAACATCTTTTCTCTTCATCACTCCTGCGAGGTAACTCTCCCAAGATGCCATTCGGACCTTCCCATCGCATCCTGCGCAAAGCAGGCGAGTTCACAATGAATGGCTTCTTCAAAGAGATTAAAGTGGAAGCAAGTGAAAATGTACCTCAAGATGGTCCTTTGTTGGTGTGCTGTACTCATTGGAATATGATTGTTGATGTGAGTCGAGTTGCAGTCTTCACTCTGCTGGGCCCGTCGCTTGTTACTGATTGTACTGTGGTGATGATCTCCCTCGTGCGTTGTTCGGCGACTTATATCGGACCTACGGCAATTCCGACTCTTTGTTCGACGAACCTCTGCAATACAGCCCGCTATATTATCATGCTGGTTCCCACATAAGCGAATGCTCCATTAGTGCGTCTATCTTAACTATTTCTTTCGGAAGTGTCACCAAACTGACTTGAAACCTTACTTACTTACCTTACCTTGCGCAAAAACGTGCGCAAATGATTGTAAAAAAAAAAAAAACCAGCTGGGCTAAATCAACAATTTTCATCAATAAACCAGTTTCAGCACTTTTAAAAGATGCAGGTAATATACCGGTAGATCGTAAAAATAAAGATAATCAAAAATTGTTTAGTGGTACTTTTGAAGTATTGAAATTGAATGAGGCTGTAGCTATTTTTCCTGAAGGTACAAGTTATACGGAACCGAGATTGCAGGAGATTAAGGATGGTGCTAGTTGGGTAGGTTTTTCACCTATTGTTTACAATTTTCTCCCTTTCCTTCCTTCATTCATTCAATCTACCCATGTCCTTTCCTGCTCCTGCCCATCATTTCGCTGTCTAAGGGGCCGCAGCAGAAAGTACCCAAGTCCAGAAGTCGGGGAAGGGGAAAAATCAGCCTAGGATACAGCGCCAAAATGCTGACTCTTTGCCTTCAATCCTCTCTCTTGTTTAAAACTTCTACATACCTTTACTCCCTCGACTAGGCCATTCTGGAATACTCGAAAAATCTGAGAAATGATCCTGAAGCTATGAAAGCTGGTTCGAAAGATGCTGCTGTAGTAGTCGCTTCTATAGTCTATACCAAGAAGACAAATTATAGAACAAGAGCGATAATGCGGTGAGTGGTCGCGGGATTTGGCAAAGCAGGCAAGGAAGAAAAGAAAGAAAGCAAGCTAAATAATGCATTTCAACAACCTGCCTTTACGGTTAGATTCTCGAAACCTATCAATACCCAACCTTACATTGAGAAATTCTTGGATGATTCAGATCCTGAAGGCCCTAAGAAAGCTGTCAAAGCGCTCACTCAAGAAATAAGGAATCAAATGTTGAACATGACTATAAATGCTCCTGATTGGTAAGTTCCTGATATACTTCTTGCGGTGAACTATAACGAGTCTTTGCGCGTCACCAGATCAAACGACGTTGCTGATTTTCGATTTTACATGCGATTGTAGGGATACACTCAAAGCTGCTGAGACCGCTAGAGAGCTACTGTGGGGTGACGATGATAATGTACCACTCGAGCATTGGACAGCTATTTCACAGAGGTGGGTCGTTATGACGCTGATCGGTCTCACTCGAGTTGTTTCGAGTCTTTTGTCTTTGAACAACTTGCTGAAGTCACTTCACACGTTGCCTGTAGTCTTGTGGATCTATTCTCACCTTCGTCAGAGTACGCAGAATCAGCATCATCAGCAAGACAAGCTTTGATAGCCTATGAATCCGCATTGAAAGCTCGTCATTTCACGAATTCCTCATTGAACGCATTACCATTACCACGTATTCTAGATCCACGCACACCAGCAACACCACCAGATCGTCTACGTACATTATGGGCCTTAACTCAAACTACAATATCATCACTTTTATATTTACCTTTCTTTATATTACCTCTTTTAACTCATTTACCTATTTATACAATTGGTAAAATTACTCAAATCTATTTGAATAATGGTGAACCTGAAGCTTTTGCTCAGAATAAAATTGTCTTCTCTTTATTGGTTTTGATAGTTTTCATTTATCCTACTATGTTCTTCTTCACTTGGGCTATCTTCCTTTTTACTCCTGTTGGATTCCTACTGGCCCTAGCTTGGACTATCTTATTCACGATCTATCATACCAAGTTAGTGGATAAGAACTATGCTAGATGGAAAAAGTTGGTAGCTACTTGGAGAGTATTAGCTGGTATCTGGCTACCTCAATTCATTTCCTCTTCTGCAACTGGTGATAGTGAGAATAAGATCAGACAGATGCTAAGGTTAAGATCCGAAGCTGCTCAAGCTCTAGCTGATCTACTCATCAAGATGGAAAACTCAAACCAGAACAGCGGAAAGTCGACTGCTCTACAAGAACAAGAAGATGGCAGTACAGCGGCCAAGTTTAGCCCTGATATGGTCGATTGGTATAGAAGCCTAGGTGCAAGATTGGGTACTTCACATAAAGCGGGTCATGCCATGGTACAGCACGAAGGAGATGGAGAAATTCATATGCAGCGCATGAAGCAGTCGTAGTTATACGAAGAGAAGATTCTATGTCCCCAAAGTTCGTAGTTCCAAGGCGGTAATCAGTCTCGACATTATCCGTGATTTCGATGCAAAGGTACTATTTCCAACAGGCTTCACGGCAGACCAGAGGTTACATTACACGGGTGCACCAGATGTATCGCAGTGTCGAGCATCAGCAGATGCTAGACAAACCTGGGCAGACTCCTGTTTGACCTCCAAACGCCCCTGTCATATGTGTCCGTCGAGCACAAGCCCGCCGGCTGGCATCCGACAATGTTTGGGACACTCAGCCGAATACTCCAGGACAGCCTTCAAGGGAAAGACGGACGACTGTGATGGCGGTAGTCAACTCACATTCTATTCTCATTTCGTGCCTCTTACGCCTCTTGCTATACACTGACAGCTCACCTGTCTCCAAATCCGTCCTCGTGTGCACTGATATTTCTCGCTTGATGTCAGATAAATGCGGCTGGCTGTTATCGCAGATCTATCGCTGGTACGTCAATGTGTTCTTCAGTGAGGTCCTCCTTATCGGGGATGAACACATGCCATCGGTCGGACCGGTCATCCTCTGCTGCAACCATCCAAACTCCCTAGTAGACGTCAGTTTCGAAATCATACCAGTCATAAGGGATGCTGACTGATGCAATGATCATCTTCACTTAGCCTATACTGCTTTCAGCATGGTCCCCAAACGGGAGAAAGTATCATTTGTAAGCAATAAGGATTTGCAAGGCTGAGCTTTTCGTCGCGAGTCGTGACGGCCCCGGGGAATCGCTGATGTGCCCGCATATTCTCCTTTTCCCATTTCTCAGCTGGACAGCAGCTTCTATGTTTGTAATGCAACCCATCGCGGCTATCCTTAAACAAGCAGGATGCATTCCTGTGGAAGGGAACTCAAAAGACCGCAACGCAAGTCTCTTCAAGGACACATTGGAGATATTGCAAGCAGGTCGGGTGGTCGCTCTTTTCCCTGAAGGAACGAGTCACTCGGAGACACAATTGGTAAAGCTCAAGCACGGTGCTAGCTGGGTATACAACCATCTTATGGTGCGACTTGCTACCATGCGTTTCTTTAGCTGAAATGTATTTCCTTTAGGCGGTCCTGGAATACGCGAATCAGATAAGGAAAACACCAAACATACTCGAACCGAGTCTCCAGGCGATTCAAGTAGTCATTGCTTCAGTCACGTATACTGATAAGACTGCATATCGATCTAGAGCTATCGTTCAGTCAGTCCTCTGACTCGTCGCGATACATAGCCCGGGGCTAAACGTGGTGGAACACTTCTGATCTTTCGCACCACTAGGTATTCCGCTCCTCTCGATATCGAGGCTTACATGGAGACGTTTTTACGGATCACGGATTCGCAGTCGACGAAAGAGGCAGTCAAAGCTCTCATTGAAGATATCCGGAATGCAATGCTTGCCGTCAGCGTCAATGCGCCTGACAAGGATACCCTAGATATCGCTGAGTTAGCTCGGGAAATTCTCTGGACGAAAAATGATAGCGTGCCTCTACTACACTGGACACAAATAACTCAGAGGCATGTGTGTTATTAGCTCTTTCTTGGATTTCTCTGCATCTCTTACCGACAGCGTTTCTTTGTTGTGTATCTCAGCCTAATCCACATGTTCTCCCCAAGTACCGACTCCTCACTTGCCGCTATGGAGCTTCGACAAACCCTCCTAGCGTACGCGGCTGCATTGCGGCAGCAACGTCTCACGCACGCTCTTCTGAATCCATTCTTCGAGTCTTGCACTGAGTCGACGTATTCTGACTTCGAAATACGCGCCTCAACATTCAAGGTACTTTACACCCACACCCCAGTAAACTTGGTACACCTATCTCTCTTTCTTGTTCCCGCCATTTTGCATATGCCAGCATACATCTCTTGCATTCTGATGGACAGGGTAATCTTTAAAGCGATGCCAGAACAAATCGCGAACGTTAAGATACAATGTTCCTTCTTCATGCAGCTGTTCTTCATCTACCCTGCACTATGCTATCTCGCCTGGCGAGTCTGCTCACCGAGCATACCAGTTTTCATCGTAATACTGCTTTTCTTACCCTTGATAAGCTATCTACATTACAAGCGGATAGATAGCGCATATGCTAGGTGGAAGACAGTGCATGCAGTCTGGAAGATAGCAATGAAGCTCTGCTTCGCTAAGCTGTTCAAGAAGCGAAGTGAAGTAGACCGCTTGCTACAGTTGAGGGACCAAGCAGTCGAGAGTCTCCTTGGCGCATTACATGCATTAGCAGAAGGGGATCAGCTGACTGCTACGTCAGTCAAAGCTCAAGGTACATTTACGCCAAGAGAAGCACGTTCTTTCTCGCCTGAATTGGTTGCCTGGTACAGAAGCTGCGGCGCAAAGCTGCTAGAGACAAGAAAGCAGGCAAATGACATAAGGCAATAAGAGGGTTAATAAGTAGAACGCCATCGAGGGCATGATTCGTTGCACTTCTTACGACGGCCGATAATACACCTAGTATGTATGATTATAAGCAACGACAACCTGTAGCAAGAACTTCCATTGCTGAAGAATGTGACCGCACAAGCCGGCCGAAAGGCGTTCGTATATATGTAGAAACGCCTGATAGGTAGACCGAGTAGGTGGACCTGTTCAGCCTCCGAAATGGATGCCTCGTCTGTGAAATGCCTCCAAAAGGACTAAAAACTCATCGACGTCCATCTTTGAGGCTCTCTTTTCCGCGCATCCTGTTTCTTCGAGTACTGCCTCTAGTACCTTGTCCACATCCCACTCTTCCGCATTATCACTGCCATCCATCGCCATATCACCACCTCCCTCTTGTTCGACTTTGGCTTTCCTCCAAGCTTTATAATTACTTTCCAACATCTCTTTCACGCCTTTAGCTTGAAAATTTGCTCTTACGATCTTGTTACGCCTCGTAAATAGGATGCGTGTCAGGCCGTCAAATTCTTCGAACCTAATGGGTGGAGGTGGATCGAATGGTGCTATTCTAACTACTGATGACTCGACATTCGGTGGAGGTCGGAAAGAATTCTTGGATAACTTCATTACGTGGTCTATTTTGGCATATAATTGAGCATTTGCGGACAGTCTGTACGATCAAAACATCTTCATTAGTCGTGTGGCACGATGCGGGTCATGGAAGTGGGTTGCTTACCGATTCCATAGATTATCACCCGGCCTCGCTACAAGCCGCAGTGCAAATTCTCTTTGGAACATGAGTACACAAACTCTTGGCAAAGGGCGCTGTGAAAGAAGCTTGAAGACGAGCGGGGAGGAGATCTGTAATCAAGTAGATAGATTAAGAATGTGGTCTTCTAGGATAGGTGTTTGCATGGGCAGAGGCTCACTTGATAAGGTGTATTCGAGATGCAAACGTCTACAGGAGGCAATTCCTGCTTCATCACATCATTCACTATAACTTCCAACTTCCTCCCTTCTGGTTTGCCTTGAACTCGTTTGATGAGATCAGATGCCATACGAGGATCGCTGTAAAACAGTCAATGAGGCATGAGATCTCTTCATTCGATGGGAACGCAGTCGTGCACTCAGAAGACACGCCACACTCACGCTTCTACGGCTAGTAAAGTCTTGCATTTCGGCAGGATGAGAGTCGTAAGATTACCAGTACCAGGACCGACTTCGAGTACTTTATCTGTACTCCTCAAGTTTGCCTTGTCTACAATCCCCTGACAAGCACCAGGGTTGATGAGGATATCTGCACACATATATTGTTGCACATGATCAGGATGCAGGTCTTTCCACTTTCTCAAGCAGACACTCACGCTGGCCGTATCGCTCGGTGTTGAACAGAGGGTTCCTTGGTCCAGCACTGTTGTTACCACCCCCACCATGTGAGGATGTATCTTTTCCCTTTCCTTTGCTTGAAGATGATATCGTTGCTGGTGTATGCACCCTCGTGAGCTTTTCACTCGTTGCTCGACCCATCGTGTCGGAGTCGTTCGAATCCAGCGGGTCTTGGACTTGAAAGAGGACGGCCTAAAAGCAAAAGAGGTGCTATACGATGTTGTATACTGGTTATGGCTTATCTCTAGGAAGCAGAGTTGTCCGACCTTCAATGTCCAATTTCTGTATGCTGGATGCGGACATGATCGAGCGCCACTACTGAGGATGCATGTTACAGCTGAGCAGTATCAGAGCAGTATCAGCTATGGAAATAGCAGATTCAACACTGTCATTGCCATCATCCTTGGCTTGCTCGAGGTCTGGCGCTGGAGCTCCGCTAGCCTCAGTATTGTGAAGTACCGTCAAAGGCTCCAGGACAGCAGGCTGTACGCGATTGCTGCTGGGCGTTCCATCCACTTTCGACGGCTAGACTTCGTACAATTCAATTGTCTGCAAGCTCATCAAGCGAACGGTCAAGCAGCAACACACCGTCGAAGAGGAGAGGGGGCCTGACAGTTCAGTTGTCATCGAGATACCCTCCAGGAATAGTGAAACAAGAGAGCAGGAGGAGACGGACGGAGTGACGCGCTTGAAAATAAAGCGGAACAATCTCTCTGCGAAGGAGCGGGAAAGCACTATAACAAGCAAGAAGGAAGCCAGTGTTACGTGTCAGCGAGGAGCCTAGGAGCGAGTCGGACCTCACTGTGTGCAAACACTGTCCTCCATAGACCGGTCAAGCGAGAGACATTCATCCTTCAAGCGAGCATCTCAAGTAGAAGCTCTCAAGACCTCTACAAGGTCTTGCAAGAACGAGCAATAGCTTGTAGCATTGGACAACTAGAGAGGAATCTATCATAGATCTGCATCAATTGGATCTGTCCGTTTCGACAGCTTCTGCTGCGTCGATTACAAGCAAGGCCAGCCTACAACGCGACGCATTACAGCGCAAGACAAGGAAGGAAACGCCTGGAAAAAGAACAGCTTTAGATTGAACAGTCAATTGTTGCAGTCATGAAGTGAGTAGTACCGACGTTGCAGCCTGTTATAGTACAGTACTGATTTGGAATTCCGCGTGTGTTCCCTTGGTAACTTGGGTGATGCAGTCTCAACGAGGTACGTCACATTACAGCTTCTGCAGGGGCAGGATGCGTTGTTTCGCAGATGCACTGCTTAGAGGTGTAATCAAGGGAGCTTACTGACATTCACCTATTGTTGTTCCCCTTATTGCGTGGTTGCGCACCCTTCATTCACCTCAATATAGATCGCCCAGCGCGTCCAGCAACAAATGGCACAGATGAACAAGCGAAGCTATTTCGGAGCTGCAAGACGTGGTGAATTAGCTGAGAATAGAGCTGGATTGAACAGTAATTACGTTGAGGAACGGAAAGATGCAATCAAGCGTGTCATTGCTAATATGACAGTTGGAAAGGTAGATCTTTGGTTCGGAGGACAGAGGACAATGCCTAGACTGACTTACCTTCTTTCTTCTACTTGATTTACATAGGACGTCAGCGGTCTCTTCCCAGACGTGCTCAAGAATATGCAAACGGAGGACATAGAACAGAAGAAGCTAGTCTATCTCTACCTGATCAACTACGCAAAGACGCAACCAGAGCTCGTCATCTTGGCAGTCAATACATTTGTTAAGGTAAGAATGCACGCCACCAGCCTTATCATGTAAAATTACTAGCTGACAGATTCATCTGTCAATTCTGATCTTTAGGACACGAGCGACCCCAATCCCCTCATCCGAGCGCTCGCAATTCGAACAATGGGAGTACTCCACGCAGAGAAGATCATCGACTATATTTCTGATCCTCTACGCCGGTGCGTGAACGACGACAATCCTTATGTCCGCAAGACTGCCGCGCTGTGCATCGCGAAGCTGTATGACATGAAACCTGAGCTTTGCGTCGAAAATGGATTCATTGAAATGCTGAAAGAGCTAGTCAGCGACAGTAACCCAATGGTGAGTCTTTCATTCATCATCCGACAATATAGAAAGGCGTACTGAATACGCTACGTGTGGTACGAAGGTCGTTGCGAACGCAATTACTGCGTTACAAGAAATCGAAGAAAACGCGTCTGAAGAATCAGGTGATAAAGGCTCAATATTCACATTAAATTCAAGCATACTCGCAAAATTACTAGTTGCAATAGGCGAATGTACAGAGTGGGGACGTATAGCTTTATTATCCGCCATTGCAAATTATAGAGCTGTCGACGAGAAAGAAGCAGAACATATCTGTGAACGTGTCATGCCTCAATTCCAACATGCGAATCCTAGTGTTGTCCTGGCGGCTGTCAAGGTCATACTTATTCATATTAGATATGTGACGAGGGAGGAGTTTGTCAAGAGTACGATGAGGAAGATGGCGCCTCCGTTGGGTGAGCTACTTTACTGCGAAAGAATGAGTGAAATTCAAGCTGAGATGAGAATATGAACATGTGTGTGTGTACAGTCACGCTGGTCTCGTCACCGCCTGAGATCCAATGGGTGGCACTACGAAACATTAACCTAATCCTACAGAAAAATCCAAATGTTCTTTCAAACGAAATGCGAGTCTTCTTCTGCAAATATAACGACCCAGCCTATGTGAAGCTCGAGAAGTTAGATATAATGGTTAAATTATCAAACGAAAAGAATGTCGACACGTTACTTTCAGAATTGAAGGAATATGCTTCTGAAGTCGATTATGATTTCGTTAAAAAAGCTGTTAGAGCTATTGGATTAGTTGCCATTAAGATAGATAATGCAGCGGAGAAATGCGTTAATGTATTGCTTGAATTGATATCGACAAAGGTTAGTTATGTGGTACAGGAAGCTATCATTGTCATCAAGGTAAGTTCGCATATCGCCTTCTTGTCGGTCACTCCGTCAAAAAGACCACTAAGTCAATTACGTTATGAACTGTAGGACATATTCCGGAAATACCCACAAAGATACGAGGGAATCATCCCCACGTTGTGTTCGAACCTAGAAGATCTAGATGAGCCCGAAGCGAAAGCAAGTCTGATTTGGATCTTAGGAGAATACGCCGAAAAGATAGACAATGCCGATGAATTACTCAACACTTTCTTGTCCAATTTCCAAGATGAGACAGTCGTCGTACAAATCCAAATCTTGACAGCTATCGTCAAGTTGTACTTGAAGAAACCGGATTCAAGTCAAAATTTAGTACAGACTGTCCTGCAGAGCGCGACTAAGAATTGTGATAATCCGGATATAAGAGATAGAGCTTATGTCTATTGGAGATTATTGAGTACCGATCCTGAAGCCGCGAAGGTGAGTAAAAGTGTCCCTCCCGCATTAGAATATTCCGACAAATTGAAAAGCTGCTGATTTTGTCGGGATTTCCTTTCTCATTTCGTCGAAAATATTTACAGTCCGTTGTCCTCGCACAAAGACCACTCATTTCAATCCCATTATCCACGATCTCACCCTCGCTCCTCGATGAATTAACACAAGAAATCGGTACCTTGGCATCAGTTTATCATAAGCCCGCCGAGGCGTTCATAGGACGAGGTCGAGTAGGAGCCGATGAATTATCACGTAAGGAAGCAAGGGAAGGATTACCTGAGGGGATGGTTTCGGCTTCTGCAGCTGCTGCTGCGGCTGCTAATGCTATTCAAGTCGTTGCTCAGGGACAAAGAAGTGAAAATTTACTTGATTTCGGAATGGATGATGAGGATGAACAATCTTCTACGCCTACATTATCCTCTTCTTCTACGACAAGGAACAGTAACAACACCAATAGTGCGAATAATAATGCTTTGTTCGGATTGGACTTTGGTTCATCATCATCACCTTCTCTTCCTTCAAGCAGTGGTGGTGGTAATATACTAGGAGGCAGCATCGCCAACTATGCAAGTCCATCAATGATGGGAGGAATGATGACTTCAAATGCACCTTCAAAAGCGCTACCAAGTGGCCAACCAACGAACACACTAGATGATCTACTGGGAGTATTCGATCAAGCTGGACTAGGACCAGGTAGTAATGGAGGTATGATTGGTGGAATGAGCAATTTGAACATGTCGAGCAATGGTGGATCTACTACTACCGACTTGTTTGGTGGAAGCAGTAACAGTGGAATCATGAGCCCTACGGGTTCATCATCGGGGATGAAATCACCTCCTCCACAACAAACGCAGCAACAGCACAAGCAGAACGATGATTTAATGGGTGATTTATTCTAAGCTATAGCATTCACCTTTTACTTTTACCTATTAACGTATGCTAGCTTTGACCACCAAGCTTGTCAGTAAGGAGAATTGACCTATCCCGCTAGGCGGTTCAGGATCACGAATGTTGTACTATTGTTTTCCCCCCACAGCCTGCCAAATATGTAATGGAAGGTAGATGACGACAACAACATGACCATTTTTCCTACCAGTCTGGGATATGGATGTCGCTAACGAAGTTGTCGAAGGAGAAGTGAGACTTTGTCTGCTTGCTGATGCCGGGGAGCACTCAAGCTATCAGCAGATGAGCGCCTTATAATGGGAGATGCCAATCCGCCTGCATTGCCTGATTTTGTAGGCGTGGCCTGTCCGCCTTCCATGTGACCAGAAGAGGTCCTCTTCGAGCCAGGTATAGCGGTGATTGTATTAGTGAGCTGGTTAAAGCCGGTCGCGAAACTCCTTGTCGCCATCTCGCCGGATCTACCTATACCTTTGCCTACTTCAGAAGCTCCCTTTCCGATATTGTTGACGCCCTGACTGAGGAAGAGAAGTGGATTGACAACGCCAGTCTTTGAGTCCGTAAGCTCTTTGGCTATTCCGAGGTGAGCGTACATCTTCTCCTTGTTCACCATTCTCGCCATTCTCAATCGCCCTCAACGCAACCTTCTACTTGCCTCGAATGTCACGTGTACCGCGGGTGTATACGCGATTTTTAGGTGCGATACTGTACCAACCCGACAAGCTTACTCTAATACATCCCCACATCCGTATCTATCCAAGACTCACTCCGGAAGCCCAGCGCTCCTCTTCCGAATTATAGTAGTGTTCCCCGCACCCGCCGCCTCTTTCCAACGGTCAGCTCCAACGGTCAGCTCCAACGAACGTCTGGACGGACGGTGGCGACTACTGGATTTGTGCGAAGAGAGAGAGTATAATTCTCCCACTTCTCCTGGCTCGCCTCTTGTCTTCGTTCTTATCACACTCAGGTAGGTGGGTCTCTAGATTCCTGTCTTTTTTACGACAGCAAGCACTTTCGTGTCTTGAGTGCTTGACCAGCAGTACTGCAGTCGTCTGGCAGTGCCTGACCGCAGCACTATAAATATAGCAGGCGAAGGGTGTGGACTGGGGCAGCTGTGCCAATAGGTTCACACGGAGGGCAATGTACTATAGGTTGAGGACTTGTGTTGTGGTCGATGGGTTTCATCTGCAGCAGTCCAATCCAGTTCTTCAGCTTGAGCTCCCTCCTTCCGCTTATGCTCTCTAGCACGCCCGACGTGACATTGCAAACGCCTGCGTTCATCTATGTGACACCGGCAGATGTAGTGTGGACATGCCTCTCATTAGATCTCATTACTGTTATGTAGTGAAGGCACGAACCCGGAAAGGACCTCACGAAATCTTGTCAAAATGACAAATCAGACTACGAGTGTGAGTGAGATGAAAGATGCGTGCCTTTTGCTGTATAGCATTCGGCGGTTGAGAGGAGGAGGAGGAGAACCGGGAGAGGGAGAGAGAGAAAGTCGAGGCTTATATATTGCATGCATCAAAATGTCTTATATTCCTTTTTTGGCATAAAATTCTGTTGCGGATATGTGAAATATAATATAATATCAGATATATATTTTGCATTTCCACCTTTGTTTCTTTCTCATTTCAAAAGATTTGCCTTGGCTAACCATCTTCTTTCAGCCGTTTGTTGGGACCCCTCTTGCGATCTGTTCTGTTGAGAACTTGAAGTAGTGATAATGAAGGAGATTCATTTTACTACTTCTTCTCAGCTTGGTCCTTCTCTAGCTTGTCGAGGTCCTTCTTCTGTTGTTCAAGAGCAGCATGAGCTCTTCTGTATCTCTCCTGTTGTTGTGGATGGATGAACGGACGGATGGGAGTGTGGTCGAGAGAAGAAGAAGACAAGGAAGGGGATCGTAACATAGAAAAAGGAATGTCATGAAAGGTCAGATTGATTGTTGATATAACGAGTCTAGTCTAATTTGATAGACCATTATCCTACTTACACGCTCGCGTTCCTGTTTCAATTACATCAAAGTCAAGTATGCCCGGTCATCGGAGAAAGGTGGAGAGGATTGGGCAGTAGTAATTGGCGAGTGAGTGAGTGAAATGGTCAGCGAGGAAGAGAAAAGACAAGCAGTGAAGGAAGGCAGTGCAGTGTATAGCAGGACTACTCGTTACTCCAGATCACCATGCATGCCCACTCACAAGGATGTATCTGTCCTCTTCAGCTTTCTCTGTTGCGGATGGACAGGTCAACGTCAGCCAGTTGCATGGCATCACAGGACGAATATGAACACACCTCTCTTTGAGAATCCCTTGGAGGAAGCAGTAGCGCCAGCAGTAGGAGTCCTCTCGTCGGAGCTGTAGTATACAACATACAATGTCAGCTATTCTGTTCCGTAATGCAATCTGAGTGGAATCTCAAGCTAGCCCGAACCTCTTCATGGCAGACACTGTGAAAGCACGGCGAGCGGCTACAGTTGATGATTGAGTAGCTACTACTGAGCGGCGTGCGAGCAGTGAGAGCATGATGAGGAGTAGGTTGGTATATAAAGTAACGTAGCTTGTTGTACTGTGCTGTAATAGATAGATTGGTGATGATGATGAAAGCAAAAGAAGAGAGCTCAGCTGCCTGTTCTCCGTGCCCGCCTTCACCACCGCGATCAGCCTGCCATGCCGTGCTCTTTCCCTCTGCTTCGCTCCCTCTCGACACTGCCACGACACACTGCACACCGAGGATATCAGTCTATCTATACCTCATATACTACACTCTTCACCATGCTAGCCCGCCGTGCTACTCAAGTCGCTGTATGTTCCTACCATCCCATCCACTCTTCACTGCCTGCGTTTCTCAAGGCTGATTGGCCCTACTGTCTTCTATGTTCGTGAACACAGAGAATCGCAGCTGCTGCTTCGAGCAGGAGGACATTCGCTTCATCGGTAGTCTCAAAGAGGGGTGAGGCATTCACTCAGATTGTACTATCATCATTGCTCATACTCACTCAATGCTTTCTCTTCTTCTCTTCGCTTCCTTGGCTCCCTCCCCCCCTCTTCCTCCCGCCCGCCCATTTTACAGACTTTGTCCAGGATCTATACCTCAAAGAACTAAAGTCCTACAAGCCAAAAGAGCAGGTGCGTTAGCCAACAAGGCAAACTCTGCTCTCACATTCACTGGGACTGACGAGACCTTCTTCCTTTCTCTTCCCGGCACTACGCTCATCTGACTTGTCGACTTTCGATTATCGCTCTCTCTCGCTCGCTCGCTCGTTTGTCCGCCTACGTTTCATCGCCGACTGCAACTCTATTCGAACAATCTTCACATCTGTTCTCTGCTCCAATGTCCACTACTGGCACTACTACACCAATCAATACAATCAATCAATCAAACAATCAAATGGCTGTGCAACACGTTCCTCATAAATGATCTGTACTTCTCAAAATCCCACTTCTCGCAAATCCGCTTGCACCCCTACATGCAACCTTATCATCATTTCTTTTACTCCTCGCGGTCACACATCTACGATGGGAATTACATTACCCTTTGGAACTATACGAAATCGATTCTTTTTTCCCCTTGCAAAACTGAATAAAAACACACCATCTCCAATCCTTCTCAAATCCGCCTGCCCAATCCGTGAATCAACGACGTCGGATAATCACATACATACATGCATACAATATTTTAGTCCGCAAATGCTCATGTCGGTCAAGTTAAGGAATTCCACTCGCCCGCTGCTCCTAAGGCTCCTGTAGTCCCTACTGGTGCTGATCTAGCTAAAGAATTGGAAGCATACGAGAGGGAGGTAAGTAATCAAACATTATCATATATTTAGACGGATCCCGTCTCGGGTTGTTCTCGTTAAGAGAGCCCGAGGCAATGTCTCCCTCTACGATTGATGGAATGGATCAAGTTGCTGACAAGACTTTTTGATTGTCTTGTCTTGCCTTGTCGTGTGTGTGCATATATATATAGGAGGTCGCAGCTGCCCCAGGTGGATCATCAGCTTCATCGGCAGAAGAAGGAGAATCACAAGCCGCTTCATCAACACAAACTGCAGATGAATATATTTCCTTCGTAGAACAAGAAGCTCGTCGTCAACCTTCTCCTGATGGACACCATTAAAACGTTCGAAGTAGAGAAAACAGAAAGACATTTGTCTCGATTCTTTCAGAAATGAGAAAGAAGAGAAGAATATGATGAAGGAAGAAAAAGGAAGGAAAGAAAGAGCTCTGCAAGAGAGGGATACCTTCAATGATAGGATGATGATGAAACGATGGATGATGGAGACTTTTTGTGTGTGCGGAGAGTCCACAAAAACCCTTTCTTTGTTTGTTTGTGCAGATTCAACAAGCAAAAAAAGAATTCGCAAATTGATGCCAATTTTCTTAAAAAGCTAAAAAAGGTCGACGGTAACATTGTCGACTCTTTCTCGAGAGAAACGAGAGTGAGAACCTGAGAAAATTCGACACACAAGGGAATTTCCAGACTCCGTTTTCCTCTCTCTCTCGTACTCGCCGCGTATCCCTTGTTCGGATGGTGTGGGTAAAATGGATACGTACTCTTGAACCTCCCCTTCCTCACACTTCCTTCTTGTCTTTTCCTTGCCTCTTCTTTGAGCATACTCCCCCATCGCGACGAAGAGGAGAACCTAGCTGACTATACATAGCTAACTGTCGAATTGACCTTTAGTTCATATTCGCCTCAGTCAAGCATGTCATGTCAAGGAGTCGCTTCATTCCGGAAAAAAAGAAAGGAAAAGAGAAAGCATGCTGGTAACGAAAATCTCGGATTTGAGATCGATTCTTGGCCTTTCCAATTGACCTTTTTTTTCTCCAATCTTCTCCAATCAACCTTCATTGTCGCAGCGCTTATATACCAGTGTACCCGCTCCACTGTACTGTCGGATGCCCCAAAGCGTTGACGGGACGTGCTAGTCAGAATCGGGCAATATTGAGTACTTTGCAGTCAAGCAACACCACTGATGTCTGACAAGCATGTTAATGTATTTACGAAGGGAGGCTTCATTTATCTCTTAAGAAAGAGATTGTCACGCCATCGTGTGTATTGGGTACTGGAATTCTTGTTTACATACGTACGCATGCAAGATGCCGGACGCGCTCTCGTTTGCTATATTCGCTTCATTCATAATCCAGGGCGGCTTATGTACAATGGCTTCTTTTATCCAAAGCTTTGGTGCTACTAGTCTCTCCCATGCTTTACATGCCTTTCTTGCCGTCTTCGACTGGTCCAAGTTTTCTTACTCAAGTATTCCCCTCTGGCCGGTTGCACTTGGCTTATCTTGATCAGTGTCAATATGTCCCTTGTGTTCAGGATGCTTGGCTTGGTGACTCTTCAGATCTTTCTGTAGCATATCTTTAGCTTTCTCTTGCTGTTTTTGTATTTCATATTCAGTTTTCATCGAGCGATAAAGTGAAAGTGAAAGTGCATAGTATGTCGGTATCGGGATTATGTCAAGCATTGAAACGTGCAGTGTGAGAACAGATCGGCAAGGAAGACAGGTACATCGGTTTACTTCAGTATTGTAAAACAGGGAACTACATAGGAAGGGAAGAACAACTCACCATATTCTTCTGAGTCACATCGGTCTGTATATTCTGCTGGCCTTTTGCCTGTGAGCTGGGAAGCTGTTCGGAGTATCACAGTTATCCGGTGGATGATCGCCAAGCTGTCAGCCGAAAGGTCAGTGAAGGCACACCATGAATGAACACACCTGAGGGTTGACTGGGTTGTCCATTGTAGTGTTAACTGACTTTGTTGTTAGTAAAGTGATGTCCTATCAGTAGGATTAATGCAGAGAGTAGCCAGCGTATGTCATGCGACGCATGTTAAGTATAGAGTTTCGAGAGATGTGAGATCATCATCAAAGGTTGGCTGGCATCAACGCCACACTGGTCTATTGGGCCGGTAATTGCAAGCATAGAGAGTAATCACATCTCATCCATAACGATGACAATCAGCTTCTAATCTACATGCATACCATTCCCCTTCGAATTACCACCATCCTGCCCGCCAACTGCGCGACCTTCCTTAGCTTTTGCGAGCGTCCCATCAACTACACTTTCCCACATTCTGTCATTGAATGCTATAGATCTAGCAAGTTGTTCTTTCAACCTTGCATTTTCCTCTTGTAGACTTTGTGCATTGGCTGCATTCGATCCTCCTCCAATAGCTCCACCTGAAGCTGTCCTTCCGCCTGCAATAGCACCACCTAATTGTCTTCTTCTACGGTTACGAGTTGATGATGATGATGAAGGAGGTAGTACAATATCATCAATTGCAAATGGAGAGTCCTTCATTCCATTTCCAGTCAGGCGTATACTGACGACTCGTTCATTCGCTTCTTTACTATTTGGCTGTAGGATATTCCTGCTCAATTGAGGAGCTATAGGTCTCGGCAGTATCTCCGCTTCATTGGCTTTCGAACCACTTGCTCCCGCCGCTGAGGAAGAGGAAGATGCTGCTGAATTATGTGTCCCTGTCCTACTGATCAAATCTACAGGTCTGATCATGCTGTGTATATAAGTGATAGGAGCCGCCAATGAGGAGATAGAACTAGTTTGAGAAGGGACGATGGTACGTATGTTCTGTAGTGATGGAAGTGATAAGATGTGTAGCTTCCCACTTGAGGTACCTACGATGAGATGAGAGCTGAGACTTGAAAGACATAACGAGGAAATATAGTCGTTGGGAGTAGTGAAATATCGTCCTAGTGAAGAGGCTTCTGCTTCGGAGACTTGAGCGATGTCGCCTCGTCCACCACCACCTAATGCCTTCCATCTTCCTGTACCGTTCGGCGTACTACTGTCGTCGTTGTTATCTCCGTCTTCATCATCTACATCTTCCATCGGCACTTGCTCATTCTCCCTAACTTGTCTATATAAATCAACTTTAACAACCTTGCCATATCTTTCTCCAGTAGAAGAAGAAGAAGAAGGTAAAAAAGCAAGAGTAGCGTAAAAACTTCTTTCTAAAGTATCCCAAGTAGCATTTGTTATTCTTGTAGTTCCCAAACTTGTAAAACTAAAAGTAGATAATAAAGGTGTACTTTTCAAAGATAAATCCCAAATTTTACAACTTCCATCTAATGATGAAGTTAATATTCTTATTCTCGGAAATTTACCGAATGAAATTGATATTGATGTTATTGGGAGTGTATGATCTGTTAGGGATGTATATGGAGTGATGGGTGTGAGAGTGTTGCCTCCGGCTGCTAAAACTCTGTATTCCGTTGAAAACGAGACATACGATAGGCAGATGCAGAATGTATAACGTCAGTGTACCGGTCGAGAACTTTGAAAGAATGAATAGTCTCCACGCACATTGGTAATGACCAGACATGACAAGCAGAATCATCGCCTCCACTGATAAAAGCAGCATCGTCGTCCGTCCAAGCTAGACACGTGACTGCTCGATAGTGTCCATCGAAACTCGCTAGCAAGTGTCCAGTCGCAGTCTATTCATTGGTGAGTCAGAGCAATCAGCATGGCTTGTGGCTATTTTTCGACGATGTATGTAACTTGACGCACCTCCCACAAGAACAAGCGGCCATCGTGCGTTCCGCATACTAGATATGTTCCAGTTTTCGACAGAGCCAAGCAGGATACTTTTACAGGCAGTAAGAGTCGATGCATAGGTGCTTCCTGCGAACGGAAACATCGTAATCAGTCTCAAGTATCAATATAACACATCGCGGAAGTGTACGCACCTTCTGATAACTCCATATATTGATAGCAGCTTTCCCAGCAATGACACTCGCGACAATACCACCCACAGCATCTCTCGTCTCTATACAATCCGTAGTTTTCATAAAAAGAGAAGATTGTTCTTCTTCAACAGCTCTATTCTTTCCTTTAGCATTGCTGTTATTGTTGCTACTGTTGTTGCCGTACGTCGAACTTGAAGACGCTTGTGGATCAGTTGAAAAGTCAGAAGTTCCACTTGAAGAAGTTCCTTTGAGTGAGGTCTGCAATGAACCAGTCTTCAAGTCGTGCAAGCATGTGAGCGTTGATGAGGATGACAGGATAAGCTCTTGAAGCGACATCTTGCTGCTGCTGTCGTTACTTGCTCGCAGTGCACTCGAAGCCAAAATATGATCCTGTATGCACCTGCTACCCACTGTAGGTGATCGAAAAGTTATGCAAGGGCTGCAAGGTCTATCCACTTCACTGACGGTCCATAACTTGTACATCACGTCCCATTGAGAGACTGTCTACTTTGATGCCATCTTAATTGCAAAGAGCCAGTCATATCAAGCTATTTTCAAAAGTGGGTGGCGACTGCCTCTACTGCTCCTATACTACACCTCCATACGTTACGCAACTGCACTACGTACATTAAGCTACCTAATAGATACTTAAGCTACTCTCACTACTCTCTTCGGACTGATCTGCGCATATAAGTTTTGTTCACCGTAAAGCATGACCTTCACCAATCCTCCAAGATCCTTCGTTCTTTCTCGATTTCACACCTCCAAGACCCAGTCCTTCCCTGACAATAAGCCACAAGCCAGTGACAGTAACGATATCTTTCATTTCTTCCGGACTTATCGTATGTATACTCGATGGACCTTTGGTGCCTATATTGATAGGCGTGAGCGTAAGAGGGATTGACATTTGAGCCACTAAACGGGGGTGATGTGGTGCTGGAGTTACGGTACCCAGTAGGAAACGTTGACTTGATACCGTTTCGTCTGATCCATTTGGGGGACGTTTCACAACAAGTTCGCAACTATCGCCGAAGAAGTCATTGCAACATCAGCTCAGATTCACTAGCAGCAAATACCAAAGATGAAAGACAATGAAAATTCAACTCACATCCAAGGCTTTTCAGAATCTTCCGGATCGCTCTCCTCTCCCGAATCGTAGTTCTCGTCCGTATGACTCATATTGCTGATACTTGCAGCATCAGTAACGCTCGGCGCCGGACTTTGACTCCTAGTTTGTGCCATTCTCTGGCTTGCGTTGTGAGGAGCTGTCGCGGGCCTCGAAAGTTGATTTGGAGACAGCATACGAGCGGCAAGCGCGCCTTCGGGACGTAATCGACTTGACTGAGGTGATCCCGTCTTATTCGCATCCACGTCTTCCATATCCGTCAAACGAGCATTGTCGAATGACCGTGTCCCCCGACTTGATGAGTTCCTTTCCGGCGTGAGATGAGAAGGCACCGCCCCTATTGTGCTAGGCGTACTTGGACCGTCCGCTTCTGAGATGATACTATTCCTTCTAGATTGAGAAGCGCTTTGTGTTCCTCGCGTGAAAGGATCAACAGGTCTTCGACGCGTAGTTCTCACCCTTCTCTTGCGCCATTCAACCGTGAAATCGCACAACTCTTCTGACGATTCAATCAAGTCTTTGCGCAAGAAAGATCTCACAAGCCATACGTATCCAGGAGCATGTCTCGCAGAGGAAATATTGGCTGCATCGTTCGATTCGCCATGTGCCATTTTCTCTCGGAATAGAGGAACAGTGGGTATGCCGGATATTGTAGTAGGTTCCGAGGCAGCTGGACGTAATAGGGAAGCTCGTTTGGGAAGTACGGATGTGCTGCTTTCTGCTGGTGGAGGTGGAGGATTCGCTAGATTCTTGAAGCTGAAACGTTTGAACTTGTTCAGCAGATTGCTAGGCTTCAATTCTTGTGTGATATGCGATAGTGCTTCCGTTCTACTGGGAGCTACAGTCTTCATTTCCTCCTGATGCCGTTTTGCAAAGCTAGGAATAGCGTAATGTCTGCCGTATATCACCGGCTGTAAACGCAAGCGTGAAGTAGATTAGCCAAGTACGTGGAGTGAGACGTTTGAAGGTAGTACCACTTACGTCAAGCATTGCAAAGTCGGTAACTTCCACCCCTCTCTTATGGATCCTGGCAACTCTTTCTTCCGTGACGGCATCCACAATGACAGAGTGATGCAGGGTATGAAATTCAAGGTTGTAGATTGGATATACCCTCCTTGAGCTTGCACCTGAAGCATTACTAGCGGTGGATCCAACAGACCGAGTTGAACGAGACGATCTAACACTCCCTGATCTTGCAAGTGAGCTAGCTACTTCAGTCGCTCCTGCTGATGAAAAAGCGGAAGCCCTTTCATCTTCAGATAAAGCTGGTGTAGCTGCTCCGCTTGAACCAGGTGTTGCTAAAGATGTCGTTGACGATTGCGGAGCAGTGGTCGTAACCGACGGTAAGCTAGCTTGAGGAGTTGTTGTACTTGTCGAATCTTGATATACGCGTCCTTCGAGACCCACTGAAGCTTCTGCTACTGCACCGAAGGATGAGCCGTATGTACTGGCAGCCGAGAGGACTTGTGGATGTGGTGGCGCTAGACTCTGAACTTGAAGAGGACCGGCAACAGGTCTAAGCATTGACATTGAGCCTATGATATCTCTGAATGCTTTCGTGGGTGCTGCTCGAACTACAAGCAGTCGTCTGTATTGCAATATAACCGAGAAAATGGAGGGCGATCAATCCGCATTTCATCAGCACCTTGTGAATGCTGTAGGAAAGATAATCCCAGCTCACTCGAAGCGGTGTATACGGCTGGCAGGGTCATCTTGAAACATACTGCTGCTTCTCGCTCCAGGTGGTGGAGTTCGCGGTGTAGCTCTTCCTCGATGATCTCCATCTTCTGTATTGCTACTGCCGCTTGCTAACTGAGACGGCGAGTTTGACCGTTGACGACCTCGACCTGTCGACTGCTGGTGGTAGACTGGGCTTGTAGCAGACATGGAGTCATCACCAAGTATGCGAGCATGTGAATATAATGCTGTTGGTACGGAACAAGCTGCAATCTCAAGTGAAGAGGCAAACTCAAAGGGAATTTCCAAAAGGCACGCGCAAAGTTGCTGACATAAACTCGGCTCAGTCGGTCAGGTAGGCTGACTTCGCACCGAGCACATGACTGATTGATTTGATGATGTCTACTGGGCATTATTGCGCTTTTATGCTGATAAGGCTACACTTGTTTGAGTCTATGCTAGAGTACATAAACTCTAATTTCCGGGTGCTTAAGCGCCGTGAAAGAAGTGTCACATGTTGAACGGCATCAATTCTAAGGTATCTACGCGAGACATACTCGCAGAGGTATCGCCTGTAATGGCCAACTGTGTACCATTGTCGACGTTTGAGAGCTTCCATATCCTTATTCTACGTGTAGCGAATACCTGTCTCACTCGCAGCGGATGTTCCGGTATATCCCATAGCCTTGGTTTGCGACGCCACGAATGTTCCTGGATAAAGCAAGACTTAGCATCGCGTACACATATAAAAGAGACCTTCTACTCACCACTCAGTCAAACTTTCCTGCTCGCGACCGTCCTTCGTTTTTGCACGACACAGAGCGGCGAGCTGCGCACCCTTCCATTCTTCCTTCACCGGTATCCGAGCTTCAAACAAGGTCCAGCTCCAGACTTTTGCTGAATTCGCCTTGTGTTCTTGTTCTAAACTAGCTTTATGCCATGTACCTGTGCTAAGAGAAACCTTGACAAGGTCTTCTTGTGGCGTTTCGCCAGTAGCGTCCTCGACCAGGCATACTTCCACTGAGGCAATGGGCGCTCCTGAGCCATCTAACGCGTATCCTTGTACTTCGATGTCTGATCCAGTCTGCTCAACTTTTGTAATGGAGCTTTGTAGTCCAGTCTCTTGCATCGGCGGCAACTGAGAAAGGGCGACACAGCTTATTAACAGCCGCCAACACTTCGCTGGCAACGAGGCGGCACTCACTTCTTTCATGGCCTCTTCTTTTTCATCGGCTTCCACATCTGGAGGTAGTTTCTTGTAGTCGCTCGTCATGTAGAAATTGGTAGATGGTTTGGAAGATATCCGTAACTCCTGTAGCCATTTCACGGATCTTGCTCCTATGAAGCCTGGTACGATGACTCTCAGCGGACCGCCGTGTTCGTCTGGAAGGGGTTTGTCATTCATAGTGTCCGCCAGCACGACACATCGCGATGCGTCCCTGTGTAATAATGTGGGTAGTTCAGTATGTCTTCGCAATTGCGGCGGACAGCGTGACACTCACATGGCATCCGCTAGAGGTATTGAAGCCTCGTATCTATCTGCTTGTTCGCATGACTGATATGATATGAAATGGACATGTGCGTCCTTCAAGGCTGTGCCATTGTCTGTAAAGCTTTCCGGTATACCCAGCCTGAGCAGAAAGTCTCTCAAGAGGATGCCTGACGTAGGAGACGTTAGCTATGTAGCAATAAAGCGCGACGAAGCTCAAGACAGGCAGCTCACCACTCCATTTAGCATTCAGAACAGTGCCTGAACTCCACTTGATGCCCTCCACTTCCTCCCTTGCATCCAGCTCATCACGTCTATTGCCGGCGCACTGCAGCGCTGCCGCCAACTCGACTCTTCCGCATTTCTCGATGATCTCTTCCAACCCAACTGAAGTGATATCCGCATACGCGGTATCGCGAAGCAAGAGAGTCTTCAAGACGTCTTCTACTTCAATCTTCAAGCGATAACTTGCCTTATCTAAGTGCAAGATCTCCCCATGATTCCTCATGTAACCCAATGAGGCTGGTGTCTTCCATTGATCTGCAAGCTGCTCAGGCTTGGGCTCTGCATTGATAGGACCATCTTGATGAACAATATAGTCCGAATCACTCTTAGCACCGCGAAAGTCGGTCATTCCAGCTAGTCTTCCATGAACGAAGCGTTTGACAAGACAGCAAGCGCCCGCTTGTTCGGAGCGAGCCATTCAGTCGAGAGTCCATATATCTCGCAATCAAATCGAAAATATCCACAGCTGCAAAACGGAAGAAAACAACACGGCGCAACTTTACTGTCGAGCTCTATCACTGCACACTAATCATAGAGACTGCTGAACAGCATGCTTCTGCGCCTGCATCATCACGCTGCTTATGCACGCAGCCCACGCTCCCAATGTCGGACTACAGAGTTACTTGAATGCAGCGAGACGGGCTGTGCTTCTTAGAGGGACAATCTTTTGAAAATACGGCACATCGTGATGCAAATCCAGGCAGTGCCACGACGGCATTACTGGCAATATCATTGTTCATCTAAATTTGGAGTTGAGCAAGCGTGTGGCTACGAGGTCAGTGTGCCTCTTTGAAGTCTTGCACGAGCAATACGAGGACACTGCCCACGAGCGTCTTACTGTATAACAACGGCATCGCGACTGAACTGCAAAGCGATGCGGCATGAGCGCGCAAGGTAACCTCGAGATATCCAGACGTGCACTTCGTCTGCCGTTGACTAGCCTGCTTTCATCTTAAGTATTAATCGATTTCGCCATACCTCCAGCTTTGTCCAAAGCATCTGACCGATTCCACGATATTAGACTCTCCATTTGATCACAACGCAAGTGACCATACCTCTACCGTTTCTTTGCCTTCACAGACCCAAATATGCTGTCTGGACCGTCCAGTGTCTGCTCTGTCCCGTCAACTAGCAGTTTCCCTCCTATGGATTATCCGCCAAATATGCGGCAGTATCGCTATCGCCCACCCACATCAGTACAAGTCCATCAGCTCGCCTATCAAGGGAACCACACTTGGAAGATAGGTGAGCTGCGCTACCTGAGGCTCCGAAGGCTAATCCATCAGAACCACTGAGACATTGATGATGCAGTGGCAGCGGATGTTTCAAATTCACTATACAGGCCGCGCGACCAATTGGTGCCATATAGAGGCCAGTGCCCCGAACATCCCTACCCCCGAGAGGCGGTGGTCAATGTCAATCAATATGGCTTCGCTCTACACCAAACTTTCACATGTCAGGAGGTATCACAAGGCGCAGACGGTGTTCAGCCCTTTGAAGGCTTCGATGATGCGGCGTCCGCTTATTCTTCAGGGTCGCCGTCCCTTGCTCCGTCGCAGGTAAGCGGCGCATCCGGATCCGAGGGGGGCGGGAGATTCTTCGGACCGCCTGGACTACGACTAGGTTCACCACAACCCTGGGCAGAATATTCGGCTCCTCCGCCAAGTGTCGGACGCACCGTCACCCCTGATATCGGCAATTATGCTGGCATACCGCCGCAACAGATGCCCATGCATGTTCCAGGATATGCTTCTCAGCAGCCTCGACAAGGAATTCCGAGCGACGTTGGGTTTATACCACACGGAGCGGGTAGCGGCAAAAGGACGGAGAAGAAGGAGAAAAAGGCTTCCCGCCCTCATCGCGGGTATACGGCAGCAGCAAACGACCCTGCCAATTGTGCACTGGCTGGCATACCCGTGACTCTGGTTAGCGCTCTGCACAGACCTGGAGGAAACGATCCTGAGGGTAAGGGTAAAAAGCTCAGTAAGTCTACGAGAAGCAAGGTTCAGCGACTAGCCGAGTATGCCACTGGTACCCATAAGAGACGTTGAAAAGTAAGAACGACTTGCACCTCTGAAAGCTATCAGCCTGGATTTCGATGGCTTCAACTGCTTTAAACTATGATATGAATGCATGATAGAAAGTGAGTGTTCCATTGGGCAAATTGCAGTTGTAGATTGTTGCATTGCGGAGGTTCTACTACACCTCGGTCCAAACAGGCACAGAAGAATGTCCAAGCGCCATAGCAACGTATCATTGCACATCCCCTAAGTGGGTCAAAGCGTTCGGCGGCATAGGACTGGCTTGCTTTGCCTCGCAGTGCGCGCGACGAGGTCAATCTGCTTATGCTGGGGCACAACGACTGTCGCGACAGGCTACATCTGTGTGGATGTGTGCTGTGCAGACGTCCGTCGAAATAAGTCATTCCCATGACGGCTATGATTCTCGGATTGCTTTCAAACTCTTGCTTCGTGCAGCAGGCTATGAGACTTCGAGCGGCCCCCAAGTAAATCTAGTAGTAGTAGGATAGACGAGTAAAATGGAGATGGATTAAGCTGCCCGTTGGTGTTTGATGTGATATACGGAATGACTGCATGTTCTCGTGGTTATGAGGGAAGAAAGAGAAGAGACAAAGACGGATCGAGAGGTTGCCTTCGGCTCTATGGCAGGGGAGTCCTAACGTTGATCCTCTTCCTCTGCTTCCAGCCAAGTTGCCCAACAACAGCGGCAGACTGCATACACCACGCCATGGCTATCAGACTTGGACTTTCGGACAGCTCGTCCTATTGTTGGGTCTCACTTACCTTTTGCAAGATGCTGCTCCTCTTTGTCCCTCAACAAGGCCTTACACCGCGATCAGCTTGTCAGTAGCGACAGGACTGACCAGCCTTAATCACAGTACGGCAGTACCGTAGTGCGTCAGCATGTCTACGACTCCGACGGGCTTCAGATGTGTAGCGAGCGCTCGTGGGAGTTTCCTGCTTCTCATCTGGAAACTGTGTGATAGCACGCACATGGTGCACGAGTAGCGCCGACAACACCTCCAAACCGTAAGTCATGCGGACGACCACGAATCAAGCAACGCATGCATCATTTGCCGACATACCTCCTGAAATCATACAATGCATCATCAACTGCGTACCCGACTACCGTCAGTTTGACTCGATATCGCAAGCTTGTACACGCTTGTATCTTCCCGCGAGGCGCGCTATCTATCAGAAGCTCGTCATCTCCAATCATCGATGCACCGCCGTCAATTTAGACTGTCTATACGACAATCTCTTCAGTGCCAAGGTATGCGGTCAAGCTTTGTTCCCGGGACAAACTATCCGCCAAATCACGGTGCAGCTGGAGGAGACATCGATAACATCCCAGACGAGTCTACCTGCCATTATCCAATTCTTCGACAGGACGATCAAGGCACTCCATAAGATTGCAAGACTTCGCATACACTTCCAATTATCGAGCCAGCTTTCATTGTCTGTCGAAAGCCATCTCCTTCCATTTTTGAGTCAGCTATTTACTGTGTCGGCTGGAACAGTAACCTCCTACGCTGTCGAGTTCGAAAATGCTTGCCAGCGTACATCGACTTCCTCTGCCATTACAAGCAAGATTGATAAGCTGCTTGCATTGAAACCAGGCATCCCTTATACAAATATAGTTTTAACTCGTCTTCCGCTCTATAGGATGCCAGCTTCCTTGACTAGAATCATTCTGAGCGGCCATCTGCGCGTCTTCGACATAGCCGCTTGCATTTGGCTTGGCGAAGGAGGTTCCGCTTACAAGCAAATAGTGCCAGGACCGAGCTTGCAATACTATAGCATTGATATTCCCGCAAGTGCAGACCCAACAGCGTTAGGCCCGTCATTCGCGACTGTGTTAAACGTATTGCAGAAAAATGAGACGACTCTCGAACGTTAGGTCTAGTCTACGACTGCGAGCTTGAAGCTGATATCTTGGCCAGGTGGGCGGCCCCCCTGTCAGAGGCAATACGACTTCGTTTTCGCCTCAGACACGTCAACATCGAGATGGACCTCAAAGTCTCAGCCTGATAACAGCTCTGCTCGCTCATGTCAACCTGTCAAGCGCCACGGTAGTAAAGCTATTCCTGCAGAGCTCAGCCGAAGAGTACGATGCCTTCGTCAGACTTCTACCCACCGACTTCCCGAATTTACGTCTTCTTTATGTCATTGAAGCTGCAGGTGCTAAGATGCCTGCTGGCGAATTCGAAGGTATCTCTGCTCACCAATCATTGCGAGTATCTGTCTGCGTCGGGGTATTAGGCTGACTACACACACACGCAATGTGACAAATGTGAGTGTGGATGGCTATTACTATCCCTGGAGTCTTGTGCGCCGAACAGTAGCTAGCAGCAACTTCGGCATGCTTGGCCTGCTTGGCCTCGGGATACTGCTTGACCTGTCAGGCGTAGACCTAAGCTATACATGGTGTATGCTCTAGTTATTTGCTGAGGATGTCTTATGCTGTAAAGCCTAAATAAGCTCTGGTGATTGGCTTGTCGTGCCGACAGGTTAGTAACAGTCAATGTTTGCCCAGATACCTTTACAGTGCTCATCAGAGTGGCACCAGCGAGGACTGGCAAATTTCACCAAAGTGGACGAAACTCAGTAGACCTGGGACGTAGTTTGGGCCGTGTCCCGATGCGAGCGTGAGCATATGTCGATATTCGTGTCCTTATGTTCGTTTGTTGCATAGTCACGTTTCATAATCATGTTTTTGCTATGAACAACAAGAATAAGAATACGAGACTCCGGCGTCTCAGCGCCCTGTGTTACCGAGAATCCCGTATACACGAGGAAGCCGGAAAGCGTCAGCATGATGTGCTGATTGAAAAGTGGGGAGCACATGTTGCTTCATTTCCGGGTTGTCGTGGAGCGAGATCCAGCTAGTGTGGCATATGATGGTCCCGTTCCTGCCGGTGTCGGCGATGTGAAGACTTCAGCGGATTTTCCAGATGGCGAATGAACATCTGACGAGCCGGCAACCACTGGTGACTTTCCTGGGCCTACACGCGGCGCTGATACGGCCGATGAGTCGTTCGTGGGGACTGAAGAAGCTATCGATACGGTCGTCGAGCTCTTCTCCGGATGCGCAGAGTCTGATTGCGATGTCGCCGACGAAGAAGGCAGACTAGAAGGTTTAAAATCCTTGCCACTCTCTTTCAAAAGAGCGGCCATAGCCTTTTCGCGTTCGTCCTCGTTCTTGCTGACCGGGATCTTGCCGAAGAAAGTAACATCGCCTAAACCGAGGCCAACCTCGTCGCCTGCTGAACGTCTTCGATTACTCTGGAGGGATGGCCTCCGACTTGATGACCCCTCGACATCTCCTTGGCCCATCGGCGAAGGAACATGTTTTGCAGCTGGAGAGGCGGGTATATCTGCTAGCTGAGGTCGAAACCTCTGAGCTGCTCTCATACTGGCTGCAAAATTCGCAGGCTGTTGAGGTGGAAGTCGGACAGGTGGCGGCAGAGCCACTTCTTCCGGTATTGTGGAATCGTCAAAAGATGGTGTCCCATCGAAAGACAGAGGTGATCCATCCGAGCTCGACGAGGCATCGAAGAGACCCAGACCAGCCATTTCGGTGGGTTCGGACGAGTAGAAAGCAGCATCGAAATTGCCGAAGCGTATAGAGCTTGGCGAAGGCATGCTATCATCTTCAATAACTGGATCCCTATCGTCAAAACTGCTGGATATTGGCATGTTCACCGAGGGAGACCCGAGAACACTGACAGAGGTACTCGTCGTGCTCAGCGCGCTTGAATCGACACCCTGTTCTGCCTGCGCCCTGTAGCCGAATGGCATGCCCGCGGCGACTGGCAGTTGTCCCATTGGAAGACCAGTAGGATAGTCCTGCATAGGTATCGAAGACCCAGTAGCAATAGGTGAGCCTTCATCTCGGTGATGTCGCGGTCCTTTTGCTTGCTGACCATCCTGACGCGATACATGCGATGAAGAGCGGCCTTGCGCGAACGTTGACGAATGGGGCCATTGGTTTCTGTGGTCCCGCATCTGTCTGTCGGCGCCCTGACTTGTGCCGTACTGGTTGAATGATCCAGCCGGAGCAGTTGCGATGGACACGGTCGACAGGGTAGGTGAAGCGATAGTCGAAGGAGGTCGCTGATACATGCCATGACTTGCAAAGGCAGGCAGATTTCCGTTATGCATAGCAGGGCTTGTCGGTGCAGTTGTTGTCCCTGTATCAATTGGAGCAGTCGCACTCGTGGAATGGGCACCTGTAGGATTGCTACCGGTCGCTTTTGTCGAACTTCCTCTCCTGTTGTGAGCCTGGTGTCTCGTTTCATCGCTGGCTGCAGAGCCGTCCCATGAACTCCGTCTCTCCAGAATTGGCGGTCGCATATGATGTCCACCGCTACCGGCAGCACCGGGAGATCGAGAGAAAGCATCGTTCGCAGCTGCATATTGGGATTGACCTGATGACTGGAAGACATGACTGTTTTGAAACAGTTGCTGAGCTTGCTGTGGGCTGAGTAGCTGTTGTCCAAATACGTTTGTCTGCTGTTGCTGCATATTGCCGGTTCCTTGATGCTGTCTGAGTTGCTTATAGCTATGCTCGTGGAAGCGTCTTGGCGTGGAGCGTGATGTATTCCGCATAGTCGTAGCCGCCAGCAGTGCAGGCAGACTCGCAAGTAACTGCTGCTGCTGAGCTTGCTGTTGCTGCAGATTCGCTTGTGAGAGCGCTTGAGATGCTTGCTGATACCTCGCTAGAGCTTCGGCATTGATACTCGTCAAGCCGTTACTTTGCACATTGTTCAGGTCATCTGTCAACGATGATGTACCGCCTTGTTGCTGATGAGAGAACATGGGCATGTTGCCGCCCTGAGCATGAGGTACGCCATTTGCCAGTGCCCATGTGCGGAAGTCCTGATGTGTTGCCAACACGGAGGGCTGCAAGCGAGGTGAAGGAGCTGAGCGACGCCTATTCGTGTTGGGAGCAGGTGCTTGGACAAGATAGTCTTCTCGCTCTTCTAGCAGCTCGGCGATGACAGCATTGACGTCTGAGCGATTGCCTCTCAGGATGCCGACTGCTCTTGCGATCTCCCCGCGTATCTGAAATGACAGTCAACATACGAAAGTCTGTATGAAGCTAGTCAAATAACTCACTGTGAATAGACCGTCAACAGTGACTGTCCGCGCTACGTTGTAGTCTGTTTGGAACGGGTCCTGTATGCACAAGAGGATTCGTTAACAAGTGCGCATCTACCGCTTGTATGGTCGAATTACCTCTATGCATAGTCTATTCAGATCTCTCGGCACATTCCTGTTCAGGCCCGGGGTACTTGTCTCTTTACCAGGCGTGGCTTCTGTTGCCTCAGGAGGAGGTTGATCGTTCATCCAGCCTTTGGCAGCCTTGTTGATGATGCCGCCTTCCGATCTTATGCTCACCACATCAAAAGTGTACCTGAACTCTTTATGGTAATAGTTGAAGAAGGCAATGAGTAGCTCTCCAACATTATCACGGTTCGTGGATTGCCAGTATCGAGGTAGGAGTTCCAGATCATCGAAGAAATAAATGTCCTTTCCTTCGAATTCAGTCTGACCCATCGGCGCCATGCCAGGCGGACGCAAGCGCTGAAGATTTCTGTTGGTGCAATCGACAATACATTAGTGAGCACTTGCAGGACACTTGAAGGGGGTCACCGATAGCTTGCACACTTACGGCAAGACCGGGGGCTTCCTGGCGTTGATCAAGAAATGTATGACGAGCAATACGTAGCCATAAGAGGAAAGAGTACCAAGGTAAGAGTTATTGATTTTCCGTCTTTTGGTCCACACTTTGACTATATTCGTGTGCGAGGGAAGCAATGTCAGTTTACTACTGCTACTTTCCTCATACTTGCATATTGCAGGAGGAGCCCAACGAGGACTTACGGAAAAGGACGATTGTGCGCAAGCGAGGATCAGCCATTGCATAGGTCAGTAGCAGTCTTGTGTTCTCCAGAGCTAGCCTGTTCTCGAAACCTATATCGCAAGATAGCCCATATTCCGGCATCGGAGGTGGTGATGGCGCTTTGCCATTTGGTTCTGTACGGGATGCAGGCGAAGTAGAGGAGGCTGGTATTGATGAAGGTGATGCACCATTCGGCTGATTTGCTGATAGGAATGCGCTCTGACTTGTAGCATCTTTGTCAAGGTCTCGTGTTGACGAACCTGGCCTACTCGTACTTGCGCTTGGAGGGGCACTACTGCTAGATACTTTTCTCATGGCCGCGTCGACTTGAGTACTGGTATTGGCAGTCGAATTGTCATCTCCTCCATCAAAGTCCTTTGTCGCACTAGCATTCTTCTGGAAGTTTTCCATTTCCTGTCTTCGTAAGTGGTAGATGGGTGAGGGTGACAGCTTGATGATGGGTATCCTCGCTCTCGAAAGCATTTTGACTGCGAATACAGGAGCTTCGACCTCTATCATCCTGCCTAGTAGTTCGACTAGCTCGGATGGGGATTTACGTGGTTTGCCCGGCGGAGAGATGTAGCATAGATCCATGTCTGTTTTTGGCAATGAGCGATATGCAATAGTCAGCATCTGGCAAGAATGTCCGGGCAGCTATGCAGAGGAGCTAAGGTTACTATCACTCACCACTATTGCGCAAAGCCAATCCGTTCGCTTGACTTCCAAAAGGCAGTAGCTTGGCGCCAGGAGTGATCCTGTCCGCCAGGTACTCCAAGTACTTCCTAGCATTCTCTTTGACTTTGTACTCCTCGGGCGAAGGCAATATTGAGGGGATGAAAGTATGCTGCAAAACGTTACTCAATTCTCTGGTGAACGTTTCACTCGGTCTTGGTAAACGTATGGATGGATTATGCGAATGATGATGACTGTTGTAATGGGGCGAATGTGATGTTGAAGACGAAGCTTGTTGCGAATTTGAAGGCGCAGTGTTAGGATTTGTTGAAGTCGAAGCTACTGGGTAGTGACTATGCGACGATGCTGACGTCGATGAGGGTCCTTGACCTCCTCCTGCATGGTGCTGATACTGCTGTTTCCCATGATGATAGTGATGCGAGTTATTCTGCATACTCGCAATAGTAGGTGCACCGCTACTTGATGTTCCATTGTTGGGTGAAGATGAGGATGAATGATGATTCGTATTTCGAGAACCAGATGTAGTGGTTGTGCTCGAGCCAGCGGCAGGAGCTACAGGAGCGAGTGACGAAGTGGAAGGAAGAGGCGACAAAGTATGGGAGTAAGCGCTAGGAGATGGATACTGAGCATACTGGTTGACAGAACTGCTATCAACGACGTGCTGTTGCTGTTGTCTAAATCTGGGTGGTTGCTGATACGAAGTGCTACTACTACCTGACCTCTGTTGCTGCTGCTCATTGTTGTACGGTGAATAGTGATGTGATTGCTGTTGCTGATGGACGGTAGGTAGCAGGCCGTTCATTGACGATGATGATGAAGGAGAAGCGGGTGGATGTAGGTTTGCGTAGGTAGTATTGCTTGGACTGGTAGCCATGGAGTTCTTGTGACTGCTCTTATGCGTAGAGGACGAGGGTGATCTCCGAGGCGAAGTAGGAGAACGCGGCATGCTTCCATTGACGATACGAGGCGACAGACTGCTAGACCCATTGGTAGCAGTCCCTTTGCCTTTCACACTTGTCGCCATTGTCGGAAGGCAGAACTGTCGTGTGCTCTGGTAGTTATCTGCGTCGTCTTCTTGATAGAATCTACGCGACTCTCTGGATTCGAGGATGTCCGCAAACCGACCCAAAAGCGCAAGGAGTAGCTATTAGTCCAGCTTGTGGGTGATTGCAATAGGTTGGATGCCTTCAGGTATGCGCAGAAAGTGAGACTCCTCCTCTTGCTCCTTCACTCTCCAAGAGCTACTCTCTATCTCAGGCTGTCCAGCTTCACGCACAGCTGCAGAACAGCCCTTAAATTCAACACTTTGCTGTGCTGTGCTACTGGCTATGTGATATGTTGATATGGTATGAGTTGATGTACGAGTAGAGGTGAGCGCAGCACCTCTGGCGAAGCAATTGGTGCAGAGATGATGTTGAAAGCTCTATTTCGAAGGTGGCGACAACAATGAAGACAATAATGGCAATCAAGATGGAATGTCGAATATCCAAAGCAGCGACACGCCAGACAGGGCTGAATGGAATCAGCGCTGTACAATTGCTCCACCGTGGTGTGCTGCCTTCACAGTATAGGTGCTCCCTCGTGTCAAGGGTGGCGACGGCCTGCTGATACTGCACACTAGCCTACTCATGCAACAACAAAAACGAACAGATACTAACACTGCTTCACGCGTCTAAGCGCGCCCTAAGTCTGACCAAGAACCACTATATATCACATAGCGTTATAACCTTTGTAATTCGCTCAACACCTTTTCACCAATCCGCCTGCTTAAAGCATATCCAAGACCTCCATTCAATCTCAAGCACACTCAGTTCTTCCGCCCACACCGTCACAGTCGTTCAGTTCATAGTGATGACATCCTGTATGGCTGAAAGCGAATCCACAGAGATATGCGACTATCCCAGTGCAGGGAAATCCTCCTGCTTGAATATGGCTTTTTGCAAAACAGGGATCTGAACGTCTTGAAGGGAGGGAGGCTGAATTTTGCCTTTGCCTTTGCCTTTGGAATCCGTTCGCTTCCTTTCGCGAATCTTGACTATGCCTTCGCCTTCCTCAAGAAGATGTTTGAACACGTAGCCGACGTATTGGTTCGTTTGCTCAGCATGTAGGAGGATTTCCTTCGCTCGAGTGATTTCAGATCGAATCTTGTAGCGGAAGCGCAGAGTCAGACGTCAGAATCAGCACTAATGTGAGAGTAGAGTACACACTTACTAGCTCGAAACCGGTACTTTGAACAACGCGCCCAACATTAAAGTCCGTCTTGAAGGGATCCTATCAGCCATGAACATGGAGTTAGCGGAGCGAGACGTCTGGGAGAGAAGTGGAAGTACTATATACCTCAATACACAGATGATTGTGATCCCGCTCCTTGTCTTCCGACCATCCCTTGTCATCCTTCTTCATGCCCTGAACCCTTGCACTGATCACATCCGTTTCATACTTGAAGGTATCGCTGTAATAGATAAAGAAGTCGCGTATAAGGGTGCCGAGGGATGAAGTATTTGTCGCTTGAAAGTACTCCGGCAGGCGCGTCAAATCGGCGAAGAAGTACACATCGTACCTGCGTTCGCGAGATAGTCCATGTTTTAGCAGGGTCGCCAGCGTGCAGATCGGTTAAGAGTAACGAAGGCACGACGCTCGCTCACCCTTGTACCATATTTTCACCTAGGTCTTCTTCGGCTTTATGAACAGGCCGTTCGATGTTTTGCAGGTTTCTGCATCCATAGCAGACAATCCACATTAATGGCTTGGTCAGTCACGCCTTCGACAAGGGCTTCGTGACACACGAAAGGCTCACGGTAGTATCGGCGGTTCGACACCGTACATGAAAAAGTGAAGGGCCATCAGAGCCCATCCATACGAACTCAGAGTCCCGTGAAATGCTTCATTTATCTTTCTTCGAGATGCCCACAATTTCACTGGTCAGAGGCAGCAGCAACACGCCAACATAGTCAGTACAGTCAAGACTGATGGCATAGTGGAGCTTAACGCGCACAAGTCACTTACAGAATATAACAAGATACCTGAACCTCTCATCAACTTTCGTATACGCCTTGATTAATCTGGTATTATGTATAGCCAACAGATTTCCTACTGACACATCAGCATTGAATTTGTTCCACCGCACGCCTACGCCGCCGCCCAGTTGTCTTCTTGCATATATCTTGATGATTGGTATACGAGCATGTGTCTTGTACTGTACATATAGATTTGGTATCTTTTTGCGAATCCGTTTACCTAGTATTTCGAGAATGTCACGGGGTGTGCGAGTATCTTCGTCCGGCGTGAAGTCCAGTACTAGACAGAGATCTAAGTCTGTGTGCGATGAACCATATAGTCAAACCAATCTACTTCTACTGTACCCACCGAAGCCGCTTATACATGCGATGTATCTAGCGATAGACGGCTATCACGTGACTTCGTCATGTCGTTTCGTACTCACCGGAATTCCGCAATGCAAGGTCATTCACCAAGCTACCGAAGGGCACAAGCCTGCCACCCGGACATATTTCCTGTGTTAAACCTTCGATCTGTCTTCTTCCCCATTCCAGCATCGCAGTTTCTTCCTGAATCGGTAATATCGATGGCAGCAAGACCTGCATGAGATAGTGATGCATTCGTCCAGTAAAGCTTTCTGGACGCGTTTCCTGTATGCGAAGAGCTTGATACTGTGCACGAGGATCCGTTGAATGCGGGTGCGGATGATCCTGTGAATGCTGATGAGCAAAAGGAGGTCCTATGTGCTGTGGATGCTGGGGGGCATGTGGCCACTGTTGCGGATGACCAGGATGTCCCCAAGAACCAGCATGTTGGTGAGGTCTCTGCCAGGCGACATTCGTATGACTGTTGATAACAGGCACATGCTGTATGTTAGATTGCGCTGGTGAGATACGCGCAGCTCTCGCGCTTGCTTCAGCGGCATGTTGCCTTTGTAGAGCTTCGAGTCTTTCTATTTCTGCTCGCTTCGCATAGGCTCGCGTCCTCCAGACATTCTTCTTGTCCTGGTCGGTGTCTACTAAATGACCTGACGATGGTGCTTTGGCATTGCCATCTGCCGCTACCTGTGTCTTGACTATTGGTGTCGGACCTCTATCGATTATCATGCTCTCCAAAGCTGCCGATAGCTCAGGCTCGCCATGTTGACTGCTGCTCATGCCTCTCAACCGCTTCCTCCGCTATCTAGCTTCGCGGAGCTATCTTCTCCGTGTGTCACAACATGTTAGAGATATCTTTGTGTCTAAAGGCAAGCGGGAAATGTCAAGACGCTACGAACTGGTACTGCTGGAAAGTGCAAGTGGCGCTGGTCCGAACAGCGCAGTCAGCAGTATCACATGACCCGCGGTTTTGCCTCCATATACGCAATGGATGCAAGAATGCAGTAGATAAAGATATGATAGTCTGGATTGCATGATAAAATAGATTGTTATGCGCTAAACAAAACAATGCTGGGGCGGATTTTGGATTTTCGATGATATCGTTTTTATTCTGTTTTTGCGGGTTTTTCTGTAAGTAATGTCATTTCAATGCATGTTGACTATGTCAAGAGCGCTTCCATCTCCTTCTCCTGGCGTGCAAGCTAATATTTGCAAGCTAATTTCGTGCTGACAGTGTAGCACATGCCATTTACGGGATCCGTTCATCTAGCCAGCTCCCTAAAGCTATTCTCCAAACAAGCCCTAATCTCCCTGTACGAGACAATGAGACAGCTCTGTTCATCTCGAGAGACAAGAACAAGCTGTTCATCCACACCGGCATCGAGCTTGTTCAAGCATGTGAGTACGTGACTCAGATCGATGACTGGTCTTCCGTGCTCATCAATTTGATGGAAGACATAGTCTCGGAACAGCTTGATGATGTAGCGGTCGCCTGTTTCTGCCCATCTTGGATCGTGGTCGTATCTGTCATAGAAGTGAGCAGTCAGCTACCGTCGTCACGGCATAGTAGGTAGAAGTAGACCCACTCAGGTCGCTCATTGATGAAGCCAAACTTGGCCATCAGCCTGAACAGTCTTCCATTCTCCAATTCTCGCATCAAGTCTCCTTCCAGCAAGTCAGCCTGATCAAGAGCGCCTCTGAAGTCATCATCGACATGGGGGCTGATTATAGTCCAGAATTCCTCTATGCTCTTCCTCTGCGGATTAGGCTTTGAGAGTAGGTATAGTAGCGCATTCGAGAATTCAGATGAGTAAGTACGGGAGACACCCATGTCGAGCGACTGCTGTATGTTGTGTATAGCGGAAAGTGATCGACATGCTAAAGACAGGAAAAGCTTTCCAAGAGATAGAAGGTCTTCTTGCTGTAGGTGCCGAAATGCGTTTGGGTTAGCAAAGAAATCGCCCGACAGCGTGCTAACCTCATACCTGGAAAGTAGCAGTGTTCTTGCCGCCATCATAGGCCACGACATCAAGGATGCCAACGCCATTAATGCGTAGCCTGTAGCAGTCACATTAGCATGCCACCAACGGGCTATACAATCTTTTTATGCCTACCTATTCTTTCCTGTTATTATGATCTTGCTTGGATCGAGGCAACGCACTGCCATTCCTGCCTTATGTACCATTTTGACCGCAGATGACAGCTGCAAGGCGCGCAAGAACAGAAATTGAGTAGTGTGACAACGTCTTGGAGATGATGCGGACCATGTCTCACCTGTACAAGGTAACTCCAGATCACCCTTTCTGGTATAGGTGGGGGTAGTTGCTGTCCTCTCGCCGGTGTCGTAAGGTGCACTTCCAGCAGGGATGACGACAGCGGATGATAGTCATATACGAAGCATACGGCTGCAGAATAGACCAAAACTCAGTGCGATGTACCTTGAGGAGTAAGCGATAGAACAGGCGCACAGTGATCTCCGAACGCTCTCGTTGTGAAGGCTTCTCGGACCGTCACTATATTCGGATGCAGTATATGCGACCATTTCTCGATGAGAAGAATCGATTCAGGATTCGAAAGGCGGTAGCCTACACGCAGGTCACGAAACAGAGTAATGTCAGCATGCTGTCAACAACGCAGAGCATTCCATCAAGCAGGTCGCATCTGCCGCTCCGGCAACAGCCACGGGACCTCGGCAGATTGGCTCAACTCACCTTCCATCCTCCGTATGGCGTACAGCTTCCCATCTCTATCGTTTGTACATCTCCAGAGCCAACTCCTCCATCCATAAAGTCTCGTTGAGATAGTTTCATTCCGAACATTAGGCGGGTTCTTGTCAAGCGGTACCAATCCCCAATATCTGTCATTCAATAGCAAGTCTCGATTTGCCGCTAGCATAGACGCGGGGTAGCATGCTTCTTGTTTGCGTTGTAGCTCCTCCCGCAATTGGGGTGACATGAAGAATGTTTGCATGAGGTGTGCATGAGGCGATAGATGTGTCGGTGTGAGGTGGGGTAATGCTGGGTGGTATAGATGATATTGGAGCTGTAGAGGGACGACAGCAATCTGCTTAGCTTAGCAGAACTTTGCGAATGATAAGCAGGAGTTAGCGTACCGGTTGATGCATTGTCTGACTGTACAATTCCATTCCTGGCATGGTGCCATTGAGGTATGGATTCTCCACTCCCTGAGAGTGCATGTGGTGACCTTCGCCGGCATAGCCATCGTATCCATATGCTTCCTGCTGGCCTGAGTGGCCTTCGTCTGGAATACGAGCTTGCCCATGAACAGGATACGCAGGCTCAAAGCTCGGTGTTGATGGATCATACACTGACTGAGCAGCGGATTGGGGTGCTGTGGATGTTCCAGAATGAGCTGAATGATATGACGAAGAAAATGCAGGGAGATTGCCAGATGTTGAAGCTGGAGACTGGACAGCAGCATAAGGGTTCAAGCCATCAAAGTCCTCTTCATCATCTTGTTCTCCATCTTCGGCTACTTCTCCATCTTCTTTACTGACATCTCCGACAGCTGAAGTCAATTGTGGCGCATCTTCAGTTTTAGGAGTGGAGACTGCACTTTTAGCTGATTTGGGTACGAAGACATTCGCATTCGCTGCTAGTGATGCTAGACTTGAGTTGGGTGTGGTGATGCTGATCGGTGCACGACCTGATGAGGGCGTAAAAGCAGGTGCTGATGGAGTGAAGGTCATGGATGAAGCGGTCAAGTTCGATGAAGGAGTCGAAGGGCGGGATGAAGTTGGCGTTGTCAAGTTGTTTCGTTTGCCCTAATTTGTCAGACAAACAGAAAGTCAGCATCTTGGTACTGACTATTGTATCGCGCTTTCCTCTTGATACCGCTAGTAGTCAAGAGCTCGAGCGGAGCAGGACAGAGACACGATAGAGCAGAACCCACCTCGACATCATGGGAGAAGGCGCAACCTTTGCCTTCATACTTGCAAGAACCGAAGATTGCAATGTTCTTGCAGAGCTTATTATTCGCAGCATTTCCAGATGTATCTGCGGTAGTCCGAAGTGTCCATCCGTACCGTGACCATGCACACAAGGAACGTTCAAAGGCGAGAGCAGAACAATCAAATCAGAAGCTTCTTTCGAGCAAGCAGTAGCACGGGCGATAACTAACCAGAGGATAGGATCTGCTTCTCTTGCAGGCGCGGACTGTTCGAAGCACTCGCTGCTTGGCTGTTGCTGCTGCTTTGACCAGGCCTCACGATGGGAAGCGCGCGTGAGGCTCCGGCCATGGTGGGGTGGATTATAACGGGGTACTGGATGCTACAGCGGGCTATTGTAGCATGATTGAAGGCTTGCTATGTTCACTTCCAGTCCATTGCTTTGGGTTCTGTATATTGGACCGCAGCTTGGTGGTCGGAGTACAAGGGACGGCTGCACTCTCGTCATGGAGAAGAGGCCGACCTTTTGACTTCATACCATCACACTCCATCCATTCATCTATCATATTCATCCAGTTCAGGCAGCAGTTAGCCTAGCCTAGCAACATGGACATCGACACTTCTTCATCGTCGTCGTCCCTCGAAGCCATCAAATCCAAGGTACCATCATCACTTCATGGCGATATAGACAAGCTGCAAGACCTATCGAACAAGAAGCTATGGCATCAACTGACCAACACACTCCAAGCATTCCTATCCAAGCCTGAATCCCATCCTGTTCAGATTGAACTGTATCAGTCTTTCGTGAAAGGCCTCTCCAGCAAGCTCGACAAGAGGAGATTAGTCGAGATTGCGACGACCGTTGCTGGACAGTATGAAGGTGAGGCACTTCATTTCATTCTTGGCTTGGTAGATGGAACTCCTTCCACAAGCATCAATCTCGCTACATCATACACCTTTCAAGCTGCTGTTCCTGTGGCTCTCAATGGACGCGCACCTCCACCGATGACGCCGCGTAATCAACATTCATACAAGGCGCTGGAGCGAGAAGTTGGAGGCAGCGGAGACTCATCTAGGCATGGCATGGCATTCTTGAGCAGCACATTCTGGCCGGAATGTCTCTACCTGCTGGATAACCGCTCCGTATCACTCCTGTTCGGCAGGAAGTGGTCGGTGCCACCAGCTACCGACTTGTCAGGACACCACGAATCAATCCTCTTCATCCACTTTGCTTATATACTCTGTACATCCTCATCGTATTAAGGACACTAAACTGACATCTGCACTGTCATGCTCTTTTGCTGCAGATCCTGCCCAAGCACTCGAATTCCTGCAGACCCTGCTAAAAGAAGTCGACACACCCACGACACGCGAAGCCTACCTACTCTGCCTGTGTGAATCTGCACATTTCTCATTACTTCAAGGCGATCTCGCAACCGTTCAAACGTCACTTTCAACAGCAAGTAAAGAATTAGAAGCAACAGACAATATTCCATCAAATGTCTATTCGTCATTCTACAGAGTTTCAGGCGATTTAGCAAAATCAAAAGCAGATTATGTTGGGTATTACAAGAATTCATTACTATATCTAGCTTGTCTGGATATTACAAATCTACAAAAAAGCTTGACAAAAGAAGAAAGAATTGCTAGAAGTAGAGATTTGGGTATCGCTGCTTTATTAGGCGAAACGATCTATAACTTTGGTGAACTACTTATGCATCCTATTATACTCGATTTGAAGGATAGCGAGTATTCATGGCTCTATGAACTGCTACATGCTTTCAATGCTGGAAGCTTGGGCAAATTTGAAAGCCTGCTGCCGTATGTTCAGCAAGAGGTGAGTGCTACAGCCTTCTCGTCTTCAGATCCTTGACTTGGAAGCTGATACAATCGCCAATTCAAAGCCTCTGCTTGCTTCGAGCATCGACTTCCTCAGACCCAAGATTTGCCTCATGTCCCTCATCTCCCTTATCTTTTCGCTACCGACATCCTCTCGCGCTTCAATTCCATTCAGTACAATCTCTTCATCAACGCACATCCCGGTCTCGGAGGTGGAACACTTGATAATGAAGGCATTATCATTAAATTTGGTCAAGGGCGAGATTGATGAAATTGATAGCGTAGTGAGGGTACACTGGGTGCAGCCTAAAGTGCTGGATTTGGACAGCATCAAACAGCTACAAACCAGATTGGATGAATGGCAAGTCAAGGTCAGCCAAGTCGGGGATTTGAGCGTCAAAGATGCAGGAGAATTGATGGTCCAATGAGAGAAGCAAACGTCATACAGTTAGAATCTGAGGCCGTCCGACAGATGATGATATGTAGCAACAAAAACAATTGCTCTGTTGTTCACTAGGAGCAAAACCAAGAAAGGTCAACCTTGAGCAAAGCAGTTCAGTGCATTGCAAAGCAGGGTGTGTCCTGCGAGAAGTATTACTAGCTACATGACGGGACGTCAGCCAGTCCCTTCTAACGTGGAATTCGTTCCGTCCAAAGCTTTCTTAACCAGCTCTAAGGATCTACTCATCTCGTGGTCATCCAATCTTCCAAATCGTCACCAATCTCCCAATCGTCGAAGTCAGCTAAAGCAGCTGGATCGCCCGCATTAGCTTGCATGATCTGAAGACTGAGTATTTCCCTTTCTGTTCTTTCTCGCACAGCTGCGTCTTCAGCTTCCATTTTTAGCTGTGCAACTTGATCTAGCACCACTTGCAGACCCGCCATTCCGTCTTTGTCAAGTAAGAGACGAGCAAGGTCTTCATCTGACAATGCATCTCCGTCTACGTTGGCGTTCTTATCTTGCGCCTCAGCGCCTCGGGTTCTTCGAGATATTGGAGCCTGAACGTCCGAATCTTTCGTGGGTGATTGCGAGATGGACGATTCTTGCACCGTACCAGTAGAATGTGCTCGGCTGAAGATAAGGTGCTTCCATTTGCGCAAGGAAAGCAGCGCGATACGCTCATCGACCGTCTCTGGGATGATGTACTGGAAAACAGTAGTCTTCTTCTTCTGCCCAATCCGATGTACTCGTGCGATAGCTTGTGTCTCTAGCGCGGGTTCAAGCAACGGTTCGACGAGGAAAACGTAACTTGCGGCGGTCAATGTCTGGAACGTCATTCATCAGCCATATACCGTAACGAGAGGGCACGGCAAACGTACCAATCCGGCAGCCTGGCTTTTGGCATGCAGAATGAAGACTGCACAATCGGGGTTCTCCCTAAAATTAATCGGGGCATTCTCCTTCTTCCCTCTACCTTCGAGCCTAACATGCCCAATATGCTCGCGTCGAAAAGCAGCGGCCAGCACATCGCAGGCGTATTGCCAAGCTGAATAGATCAGGATTTTCGCTTCAGTCGGAGGTGGACCTTTCCTAGAGGCTGATGTGGGATGGTTTGCAGCATTTCTGGATGACATGGCTTCGTCGTGTTCTTCTATAGCCTTCCGATGACGAAGTCGTAACAGCTTGACATGCTTAACGATGGCATCGAGCTTTGTGCCGAGGCTGGCACCTTGAAGGGGCATGTCGAGAATAGCCTCCACCTCTGCTGGAGCCAGTAGGTTAAGCTGCTTCGCTGGATCGTCGAGATCGTCATCGACTTCTTCGAAACGCGTCCTGGCAAGGACCCCATTTGCAGACGTGCTTGTTGCGAGCTGTTCAACTCGTTGATGGCTGACCGTTTTGACCGAGGGTTCCGCTTTGCTGCTATCTTCGGGCCTTTTCTCGTCCTCCTCCTCCATCTCGCTCCCTTTGGCATGGACTTTCACCCAAGCGCGATTACGAGCTAGAGACGCTCGACAGACTGGACAAGTGCTCGAGCCGGATCGTGCGCACCAGGTTCGCAGACACTTCTCGTGCATACTATGGGCGCAATGGGTCAGAACCACTGTACACCGGGAATGATCAGCTATGCATCCGATATGGCGCAAGATAGTTGAAAAGCTGTCTCGTCCTGGTACTACCATGTCCTGCGTGTCCAGGACATGGTAGTACCAGGACGAGACAGCTTTTCATAAATCATATCTTACTTTGATCCTCTTCCGTGTTGGCACATATCAAACATCCTTCTTCGGCAAGGTTCGCATCCTTCAAGCCATCCAGATAACGCCTCCTGGCGATTTTTGGCAACATTTGATGGTCAAGAACGGACTCGCGCTGCTTCAACTTGGCTATCTCCTCTCTGAGGGCTCCGGGCGTAGTCTCCTTGTCGGGTAGAACGGCTACCGAGTCACCGAACTCTTGCATCACCCGGTAATACTTGACGCGTGCTATTGACAGACCGCTCAGTCTTGCTTCTCTCCCCAGTAAGGATGCCTGCTTACCGTTGTACACCTCTGCAAAAAGGTTCTGCTCGTTACGAAGCTGCTCCATTATCTTGTCCTTAGCTGCCAATTCCTTTCGCAGTCGACTACCCTCTATTGCGACAATTTCTTGCTCCACTTCCTTCACAACAAGCTCCTTGATGCCTTGCAATTCACGAAGCTGCTCTCGGAGTGACGTTGCTTCGTCAAAGTCGTTTTCCGCTTCCTCGTCTTCTTCCATCTCAGCATGATGGCGAGTTGCTGTCGCCTTCTTTTTTCTCGGCTTGAGAATGAAAGAAGGAACGACGCTTTTACGCTCCTCTTCAAGCTCGTATCGAACTTTCGTCGCGGGATCTGCCGCAGCTATGATAACCTTTTTGTTATTGGCATTCATGGCCTGCTTTCGCTTGCTGCATTTTGACACGGTCGCATCGACGGGACCTGACAAGTCCAAAGGACCAGCTTGCACATCATTTGCACCTTGAATAGTATTTGCATTTCCGCCCGCAGTTGGATTCTCCGCTAGTGCGCTTCTTAGGCCGGTGATAAGCTGGACCCAATCGGCTCTGCACGAGGGCAGGAAAGCAGTAAGGAACGGGGATACTGTCAAGTCTGTACTAGGTAGATCACGCACTGAATACGAGCAAGGTACTCGATATAGATGTCAAGCTTTTCTTGCATTTCAGCTTTACTTTGATACTCAGTGTCCGATACTGGGTCGAGCGGACCAGTCAGTCGGACTGTCCGCAAAATGAAGCACAGGTCACAAAAACTCACTCTCTTCCTCAGTCAAGCGCAAGGTTAACGCTTCAATGATAACTGAACTAGCTGCGTTAGTGTTTCGTCATGCAAATCCGAAGTCTAATACTCACTATTCCTCCATTTCTGCATAAGTGTTGCAATTTCGTTCGCTTTCTTTGATAAGAGTGCTATGAGTTCAAACGTGCGATGGCTTTGCAAGCCACCGTTCGAGTCCGACATGGCAAAGAGTAAATCCCGATCTTTGAGCCTCTTCTCCTTGAGCCGGAGTTCCAACTTGCGGATTTCCTTCATTGCTTCCCTCTCGTCAGAATGCAGTATCTACAGTAGTTGGCAAGCCGTTCAGTGGGCGAACGGGCAGCCGTGCTTATTTGTAACACACCTGCTTGCGAAGGGCATCCGCTTCAGCGTAGGCTGCAGTCTCTTCTTCCTCTTTATTGCCCATGTTGAAGTAAGCGTTGCCAGTGAAGAAGACGGCTTGATGCATGATGAAGAGAGCATCTCGAAGTCGTGAAGTGAGCGCAGTGACTATACGTGCCGTGTTCTTCGCCTGGGGACATAACGGTTAGATGTGGGCATGTGGTGTATCGAGAAGACTTTCTCACTTTGACTGTCGAGTTGGCTTCCCTTCTCTCTGCCATTTGATTAACAGTATCCCGAAAGACTGTGAGATAAGGGTGGCCTGCAAGCTCCGGGTCAGGAGTCTTGCTGCTCGCCCGGCTGTCGGGCGTGGCAGCACGAGCCTCGGGGAACACAATCAAGAGTTCACCTGACTAACGAAATCAGCTGGTTATCGTTTGAGATACTGAGCAATATAGACCCACTAAAGATGTCCTGAGCAAGCAGATGCAGATCTCGCTTCGCGAGACTGAGCACCTTCAAGCCTTTCTCATACTTCTCACAATCTTCTTTGTCATACATGAGTCGATAACCTCTTTTGACTTTAGCGGCTGCAGCATTCCTTTGATCGGTGTGCAATTCGGAGATGTTCTTGCCACGGAGGTCGAACAATATTTCATCGAGAGTTCTGCATGCATCGGTAAGTACAGGCCATAGACCACAGCCTTGTAGCGACTCACTGCACCACAGTCTCTTCCGCACGCTTGACATTTCCGGCACGTGGTCGATCTGGCTGTGCCGCTTGGGCAGAGAAGCAGGCTTGTCTCAATGTATGAAGCCAGCGTGACTGCTTGAGGCTCAGCTAGGATCTATTTCGGTCAGAGGCGCTGCACCGTCCACAAAGCTTACCATGAGACGACGGTCCATGCTCCAATCTCCAGTTAGTCGAGATGCATCCATATGGACTTGTAGCTCCGCTAGAGCTTCGCCATACTTGGTACGGTAATTGAATAATTCCACGGAAGTGAACGCCATTGGGACCACAAAGCGTTCTTGAGGCGGAAGAACCAGCTCATTCTCTATCTGAGCCTTGACTGTCCGTATGCCTAGCTGAGAAACAACGGTAGTGAACACACCGGCGTATTCCGGTTGTATCAATTTTTGAAACGAGTGGCTACTGTAGCCGACATCGTATACCCGTAAAAATTTCAACAGTCCGGCGACTGCAACGCAGATGAAATCTTTGAACCTAGCCTCACTTGATAGGTGAGGGGACACTCACAATCTTTGATGGTTTGCTTGATAGGAGTCCCACTGACCGCCCAGCTGAACTTCCGAGGTATCCAGCTTGCAGTTTCTGAAATCGCACTTGTTGTACTTGCAGCCATTTCTGTTGAGAAGCAGGTAAGCTCAATTACAAATAATCGGGACGGAAACTTCTTACGAGCTTCGTCGAGCACTACACGTAGCCACTCTATTCCTACGAGTACGGAACGTCGATACGAAACTCTGCCACCGCGTGCTTTCTGAGCCCTGGTGTTGTGCAGGTGCGGCTTTCGAGCTATAGCCAGATCACTTGCCATGGTGTCGAAATCGCAAAGTACGATGTCAAAATTCTCGATTGTCCAGTCAGCTTCTTCGCCGTCTTCTTCGGGAAACGTCTCCCTCATGCCGGCATAACGTAAGACTCGAAGTGAAGGCGCGTGGCGTGCTATCTCATCCTGCCATTGTCCGATGATAGCTTGTGGGCAGACTAACAGCGTCAAATTGGAGGGTCGAACATCCGCAGCTAGCCACGCCGCATCATACACTGGCAGACTGTTCCTTTCCGGTTCTTGACTAAGCAAGATCAGGGATAAGAGCTCGACTGTCTTGCCCAATCCCATCTCTTCAGCTAGGATGCTCCCTTCTGTGATATCTTCTTCCGCTTCGGCAGGGTCTGTTTTCGAAAACTCTAGTGAGGTCGGGCAGAACCACCACTCTTCGGCATCGTCGAAAACTGTCTTCATCCAGATGACACTTCTCCTAAGCTGTTTGACCTGCTCACTGTGATCTATGCTCTTCACCATGTGTTTTCCTCCTTCATCATCGCCGGCAATGACCTTCCCCTCGCGGTACAACATCCATTCGAGCGACCTGCACTGGAACGGATGACTGCGGTCCCAAAAGTCAGCTCAGCCCTTGCCCTTCGTATCGGCGGTAACGTCTCCCTCACAGGTGCGGTACTAGTCCTGGCGGTTCGATAGGTCGACTGCCAGTTGTTTCGCCTATATCCGTGGGCGCCTCTCTAGCCCTGCCTTTTCCTTTACGGTCTATAATTTGTTTCTCGTAACTTCCACCTACTGGCGGGCGCGGTAGACAAGAATAGAACCACTCTAGATTCACTTCGGTGTATCTTTTATTTGCCCGGATTTCTACTGGATTGATGACATCGTCCACAGGCCTGTCTTTGAAGAACGCGTGCCAGAGGACACCTTCTACAGCAACAGGAATCTGCTTCGCAGTTGCCTTCTTCATACCTTCGACGCTTATGTGGCCAACTTCGACCAGATTGAGACATATTTCGATGTCTAACGCGTAGTGGAATTCGAGAGCGGTATGTTTCGCAGGAATCTTTCTGCCCGAGTTTGGCGCTTTCCCGCTCATCCTGCGCAATGATCCGCCATGAAGTCTGAGCACTTGCGTATTGGCAAGCAGTAAAGCCAGGCAAGACACCAGATCCTGTTTGTCGAAGGCTGGAACGGAGGCTCGAGTACGGGTACTTGTCGAATCCGCCAGGTACGCCAGCTCCAATTCACCACGTTTAACCAGTGGAAAAGAGGATAGATCGGCTTGCATTACATCCGGAAGGGCTTCACGCCTTGACTGCTCCTTGCTATTTGCGCTGCGGTACGGCTGCAAGTAGAAGGTGTGCGTCATGACTCGTTGGAATTTGGTATCCTCGTCCACACGCGCTTTCTTCGCCTTAACCTGCGCCGAGTGCCGCAAGTCAGACAAGTCATCTTCAGGCGATGCGGATCGTTTGCGGATTCTAGAGTGGCCATTTGTAAGTCTTTGCTTCCCACTTGTGCCAGATGTGGATGCATGTGATCCGTTTTCTAGCGAAGTGGAAGCGCTTTGAGCATGATCGGCAGCAGTAGAAGCAATGGCTAGACTGTCCAGATCCTGGAAGTGCCGAGAAGTCGAGTAAGATGGACACACATTGAGCCGAAGTGGATGAAAAACTCACGACATAGCTCCATACAGTGCTAGCTGCTGGATGTGGCTTATCGCCGACGGAAAGTGCAATGCAGCTACTTGAGCTGCCTGGACGGTAGACGAGCATGGCCACGCACGCCCTTCCGTCCGCTCGACACAGCGGCTGGAAGACAGCCTAATATCTTCCGCCAGCAATACGGTACTGTTGAGTGTGGTTCGGTTGGTGGGTGGAAGACAGAGACGTATGCATAAACGAAGCAACATAGCGTTACCATGAATTTGGCTTGTGTGGCAAATTCGCGTACACCGTGATCGCGTATAATTGCCGACTCGTATCTTCCCTCTGTAATTTCTTTGCTTTAATTTTGCTAAGATACATAGATGTACGACAACAGTTTACTATGACACCGACCGGACATGCTACCTCTGAATTGACCATGGCAGCCTTGACTCAAGCTTTTTCGGAGCACCCTTCCAGGCTATGGATTACAAGCGAAATCATTGAGCTCTTCTTCCCCAGCCTCTATCTGAAATACCAGCTTGCATCTGGTTCATTCCGGCTTCGCTTTTCCTGCTAGATGGTCCCTGTTGAGAGTCTCTGTTTCTGCCTCTCGATCCTCTTCCACCTCTGTCGTCGCCCTGATATCCAGTTCTGTCACTTCGGTCTCTTCCTCCTCTAGCTCCCCTGCTGTAGTCGTACGCGCCATCTCCGCTTCCTCCTCCCCTTTCACGGCGGGCTTTCTCCTGTCTATCACGCTCGGCGATGAGACGCGCTTCAGCAGAAGCAGCTTTAATGCGCTCGGGATCAATATATCCAGGAGGATGAGGAGGAGCGTTCCAAGGCTGTGATGGACCTTGTTGTTGTCCTTGCCACGGTGGTGAGCCAGCTGGATTCCATTGTCCAGGAGGTGGTTGGGGTGGGAACGCACCATACGCTTGAGAAGGCTGAGGTGCTCCCCACGGTTGAGCACCAGGAGGGACAGGTGGGCCTGCGAGTCCAGGAATGCCGCCTTGGAAAGCACTAGGTGGCGGCGGTGAGAATGCGCCGTATTGAGGCATCACTGGAGGAGGGACTGGCGAGCCTTGCGCTGTACTTCCCGCGCTGAGAGCTTGCAACAGTGACGGGTTCGACAGCAAACTCTGGAGGGCTGCGGTATCGATTGCTAGCCCCGGTGTTGCGTGCCCGCCAATTGGTGCTTGTAAAGGCACACCTGGAGGCTGATATGGAGGAGACATGTTTGTCGAGAAGGCTGCTATGGGCGTTACCATGCCAGGTTGACCTAAGGGTGATAAATGCGAAGTACTGGCTTGAGGCGGCTGAAGGTGATTTGCAGTATGATGTGAAGCGGAATGTTCTTGTGAAGATGATTGAGGTGTGCTGCCTCCAGACTTTGTTCGATGAGTAGTGTTCAGGCCAAGTCCTTTCTGTAGCACCAGCACTGAAAGCAAATAGTCTCTTTGTCGGCTGCCTTTATCTGGCAAAACATGCGAGTCAAGGATCTCGATGTAGTCCGGAAGAGCTCTATCTCGCTTCAAAGGCACGATATAGTGATCTTTCGCTACCTTCTTTAGTTCTCCAGAGGGTGGAGCGACTCCATACCTTTTCCTTTCAGAGTAGAATTTGACGAGTTTCGCATAGGCAGCTTCTGCTTTTTCCAGCTGCGCAGCTTGTTCAGGGCCAGAAACGGTAGATGGAGTGGGAGGAATGTGTGGCAAAATTGCGAGGACTACATTTTCTCGTGATTGAGAGAAGTTGCTCTGGACAACGTATTCACTCGCTGCTTTCTCATCGATTCTTCCCGAAATGTCGATCTTGCCTTTCGGTAGTATACGGTCCCATATTGATGGATGGGGCGCGAAAGGTGTGCCTCCCACTTGTACAAGGCGAACTGGAAAGCTGCTCTCATCTGGGATATTAAACTGTCCTTCCCACACTACAGGCAGATTTGCAATGGCATCGTCTGTGATCTGGGTCGTGGAAGTCGCCTCCAAGTTTGCTGGCTTGCTCGATTGCTGTTTTTCTTGTGAAGCTTCATTACCACCCATGAGAGCGTCAAATTCATCATCCGCATTGCCTTTCTGCTTATTGTCAGTAGCAAAAGGATCGTATTCCTCCACTACCTCTTCAGGCGCTTTCTTGTCTTCACCGGATCCATCGTCAGATTCCATGTCCATATCATCTTCTTCTTTTTCTTTGGGTTGTGTAGCTTCAGCTTCTTCCTTTTCTGGACTGGCCGAAGCTGTTTGAGCAGGCTTGAGATTACTCCACACTGCATCAAGGTCGAGCTTGACTTTTGATTGACTATCTGATCTGGAATGATGTGGCATTGATGGTCTCGCGAATTCTTCGCTTTCTTCCGCAGTCGTTGTACTTTTATCAGGTGATGCGGCTGCTGTTTCGTGAGAGAACTCCTCAACAGGGGAGAACGCTCGCCCGGTTGGAGAATCGGTAAAGACGGGCATTGAAGTCGAGGCGGAAGGAGATCCGAATCGAGGTGAATGCTCCAAGCGAGGCGAGCCAGCCAATGACATTGATCTTTCTCTCTCACTGAACGAATCGAAGCCTTCATTTGGAAGGTATGGTGTATCGCCCATGACAGTTGCACTCATCGAATGTCTTCTCCGGAGGTCATCGACATTGTCATTCCGTTGCGTTTCACCAGTAGTATTCGTACCAGCATCATATTCATCCAACACTTCTTCTCCCTTATGAGTAATCTTAGTCTTAGGTTGCACAGTAGCGACTTTTACGCTCTGAGCTAGCGATCGCAACTTCTCAGCTTCTTGTTCAGCCCTAACTTCAGGACTGAGTAAATCTTCTTGATTCATAGAATAGATAGCAAAAGCATCAAGCTGGCCCGATGCTACTCTGGATCTGAAATAATCGTTTGATTTCAGATTGAAGTGTAAGGTGCGGAATTTGGCTGTGTATTTCTTGCTATGGGTCAAATTGCCTTTAGCGTCAAGTTCTGAATTGTGTGTAAATAGTTCTTTCTCGACGGCTTCCCCATATTCACGAGCTCTGGACGGCGGAATTGTACTGTTTTCTTCGGTTGACGTCGACGCGGCGGATGTAAAGATGGCTTCAAGGATCTTTTCAAGCTGTTCTATGCAATGTTTGCGCGTAGGATTAGAGAGTGGATTACTACTGCTCGGACCTGCTTTAGCGGTACTGCCATAGAACTACGATACGTAACCGTCGACAAAACACAGTCAGTCTCGGTTGTCAACTGTTTCTCGGCATTTCGCAAGGCAGATGCTCACCTGGTTTGCGGACGAGGCAGCTTTTTTCCTCCTCTCTTCGGCCTCTTCTTCGTCCTCAACGACTCTCTTCCTTCTCTTCGCAGCGTTACTTGCTCCTGCACTTGAACTTTTCCTCCTTTGACCGCCAGCTCCAGAAGCTGATAAAGGTGGTAATCTAGACGTTCCGATTGAAGCTGAAGACTCCTTCTTCTTCCGTTTAGAGGTATTGCCTTCTTCGTAGTCATCATCGTCGTCGTCACTTTCTACTACTTTCGATAATGTTTGGGTAGCATCGTCACCTTCGCTAGCACCTTGTCTGGATGCGAAATAGTCTCCATCGTCGGCATTATCTGCATCATCGCCTGAATCGGAAGGTGTCACTACTGGCGGCACTGGAATAGGAGGGAGAGAACCGGAAAGTTGGGAGGTAGCAGTCACGCCCTGTGGAAGCTTCGGCACTGGTGGAGGGGAGCTCGGAGGTCCTTCTGTAGCGAAAGAAGGTAGTTCATCGAAAGTAGAAGGAGCATCATATGACCCTATTAGCGGAATGGCAAGACAGAAGAGAGCTGATCAGCGATTGTACAAGTAGATACAGCCATGACTAACGATAAAGGGCTCACATTCAGTCTTTCCTGCTCCAGCTTGTTCGCAAATATCGCAATAGTACGTAGCGATTCTTGAGGCATCTTCTTCTGACAAGCCAATGCATTCGAAGTGGAACCTGGGAAGAAGCGGCATGAAGATGAGTTAGTATACCAATCATGTAGCTAATTCGATGGAGTGTGCTCACCAATTCTCGCAAGCTTCACAAAAGATCATCGGAGTTCCGTTATCTACACCCATGCATATGCAGAATAGCTGCTCTCCAGTTTCCGTCTCTATAGGGCCAGCGCCGCCTTTGAGTTGAGTCGTAGATGCACCTCCATTCTCCAATGACATCTCATCTCCCACGCTATGCTGTCCATAACCTTGCTCTTGCTGTCCCTGCGCTGCATACATAGACTCATCTTGCAGAGTAACAGGCGTTGCTCTGACAGACGATGAAGCGACAGGCTGAGCAGGCGCAGTAGCACTCAATGGCTTGACAGGTTGCTGCTGTGGCTGTTTCTTCTTGGCAGGTGCTTTCTTCTTGCTCCCTACAGGCTTGCCTTTGCCCGCAGGCTCAGGCTGCACCCAGCTGGTCGGTGCTGCCTTTCGCTCTCTGCGTCCTGCGACCATGATTCACAGCAAGAAGACGGCGAGCAGTGCAAGGTTTATAAACACGTAACAAGCGAGCTACTGATAGATGCACTACTTGCACTGTCTTGCTTTGCTTTGCGTTGCGCTGCAGCTCTCTCTCTCACAATGCTACAGCAAGACAGATGGTGATGGCTCTGTCCTCTTTTGGAAGGTAAGGTATGACAAGGGCAGAGCTGTCTATCAGGGCACTGCGAAAGCAGAAGAGAAACGAGTACAGGTAGATGCTATATGTGGATCTTGCTATAGGCCAGTCTCAAGGTCTCGTCGCCTCGTCTATCCAGTTCTGCCTGTCTGTTTCGTCAGTAAATCGCGCTCGTCTTGCGGTGAAAGTTGGTTTGGGGAGAGGAAAAGCTGCGCAAGTCAAGCCGGGCGCAGGCGGTGGAAAGTGAGGATGGGCAATGGCGGCCTGGAGCACCTGAATACAGTAGCTACGTCGGTGGATACTGTATCTACAGATCGTGTGTGTGTTATGGCGTCGCTGTGGACAGTCTTCCAGTCATTGCACGCATTGCTTCCACTAAAAGTGCTGACTCAGCGGAATATCAAAAGCATAACCAAAGATGACAGGTGCAGCTGGCAAGTTATTGTTATATCATGCAGTCTATATCTTTCGGTGAAGCTGTACAAGTTGATATATAGTTATAGACAAGACCTGAGCACATCTATCTACTGCGGACAATGACTAAATGAAATTGGTATGAAGGGTTCCCTCTCTTGTAATGGATATTTTTGTAAAGGCCACAAGCTAGACCATGGATGATGGGTGTGTGACAACCGACTCAATACTCAGTTTCAGCTTGCGTTCCTGCTGGCTTTGACGATATATCCCTTATCAGCCACTAAAGCTCTATCCCTAATGAGGACTGTATATTTCAGTACCCAGCGAGCAGAAAGAGCCTTCAATGCATTTCTGGCTTCCTGCTCTTCATCTTGTTGAGAGACATCAGCAGATGCAGATGAGGCTGCTCCCGATCCGTTTATGCGCATGTGTAATGAGGTGGACGCCGTTGCTGACGTTATAGAGGACGCTGTCGATGAAAGGCCTTGATGCTTGCCCTTCGGAGAGAAAGAATCGATATCTAGAGCTCCCCGATGTGTCAATGGTGCAGGTAGACGGGAGCCATGTCTCGCCAGTAAGCGCGTGAATGTCCTCGGCGGTAGGAAGTCTGCAAGATCCACCCAAGAAGGAGTCAGCCGAGGAACTCTCAGATTTGGCTAGCTAGGTAGTCTCCACGTACCACTGCAGTCTGCATGGACCAATAAGTCCACGTCTTCCTCCTTTGCGAAACTGACCAGGTTATCAGGAACATCACATTGATTCCTAGTATTGACTTGGCAGACTTTAGGTTTCCTGAATCGTGTACTGGTGATACCAGTAGTGCCAGCTCTACCATGATCTTTTGTCGTCGAAGAGGAAGAATCCTTGACACTGTTGCCTTCTCCCTCTGTTCTGGCTTGATCCAATAGCCATTGCAATCTATCCAGACTGAACTCGGAAACGCCTAATGACAGTAGATGAGTGTTCTTGGAAGCTTCTTTCCAGACTTTGAGTATATTCTTGCGAATGGTCTCTTCATCGGGCACTTGTTGAGCAATTGTACCATTCATGCGTGCATTCTGATCATCGCAGCAATCTTCTGACACTTTCCCATCGAAGGTGAGACCAGGGAAAGAAATGATGAATGTATCGACTTCCGTCAAGCCGGTCGCTATCCTTAACTGCTCGAGAGATTCATTGATCCACGCTGGATCCAGTGAATCATAAAGAGAGGATGGAGAAGGTGCTTCGCTATCGCCATTTGAAGATGTAGAAGGGGAATAATCGCTCGGTGGGAGATAGAAGAACTTGGCGGTGACATCTAGTGCTTCTCTCGTTTCAGGGAAAGCAACAGCCGGTTCTTGATGCATAGCATCTTGAGCTGGTATTGTCACATATGCAGGTGTATCCTTGCTGTCTTTGGTTGACGAAGGTGGGGGTATATATGACCATGAAGGCGTAGCTTCGCATTCATCATCCGCTTTCGAGCTTTTCGTAAGTGATGGTACGCCTTCAAACAATGTATCGGGTGATGAACATGATGTCGAAGGTAGAGCAGCGGAGGGATGTTTCGGGCACGCTAATGAATGCTCTAACAGACTCTCGAGCGAACGGACAAGCTCGGAGTTGGATTTGGCCGATGTCAAGTTGTCTGATGTGATGCCTGTCCGTAGAATTGAATCCACGTATAGATAGAGAATCTACAGGTTTCCGGAGCGGCCGTCGTAGAGATTTGGGTGGTTTCCAGCGGTTGATTGTGCGATGGCGTTATGGGAGGAGATCGAGGAGAAGCAGTACAGCAGTGTGAACGAATACAGAGTACCCAGCAAGACGTACGGTGCCATGAAAATGTAGTAGATAGGTAGATGAAGCGAAGAGAGCGAAAAGCATTGTAGATGTCAGTATCGCTGTAGCGTCTTTCTATTCTGATCCACACGTCCCAGCTACCGACAGCTCGCATGTAGTTGGCAACTCACCAGATCTTCCGCCATGGTGAAGTTTATGTTGATGATGCTGTTACCCTGCAGCTTCTCTAGAGGTATGCTCAAGGAGGTCTTGTCTGCCTTCCGGACGCCTCGCTTGTCTCCGCCGCCCGCTTCAGCAGATGCTGATGATCTCCAATCAATCTCCAATGAACCACAGCGATCAAGCAAGCTTCTCTCCTTCCTACCAGAATCAGTGATAATCTATCCAGCCCCAGCGACAGTCGAGCGATAAGACCCTGCTGCCCACCGGATCCCGCTTAAAGTGATAACGCCTGATGCTCTGAGTAAGCAGGACGAGAAGCAAGGGCGCGCATATTCGCGCGTTGTTCCGAGCAAGCTGTAGGAAGGTCGACTGTGGCCCAAATCAAATTCAAGCCTACCAGACCGGGAAAGCTACATTGCATTACATTGATGAGAGACCTCTCAACCACCTGACACTGCAACACACAAGCGCTAGATCGCTGCGCCAATTCTCGAACATGTGATGGAAGAGCTTCGTAAAAGTGCCAGTCTCAGAGCTCTTTCTCGTACACACTAGCAATGTACCGGGATGCCCTATCATCTGCGACTTCTTCCTGTGTTCCTGCGACCAGTACGTGGCGCGAATGCCATCCGTACGCCGGCGACGAACTTCGTATGGAAGACAAAATGACCCCGCCTAGAATTGGCAAGACCTTGAGCAGCATTGAAGCGAACGATACGGATGCTTGCAGCTGAACCAAACAAGATGTCAGCATATCAAATTTCTGGGCGACTGAAATGCGTCTCTATGGGCTCACTCACCGTCTTCGAATTCAGGATAGTGTCCGCTGCAATCGCACACGTCCACTCCAATAGCCCTTGGAACAGTACGCATGTAGCTAGAAGAGCAGCATCAACAGCCCTGCTTTTCTTCAATGCCAGCAGATGCATAGCATTCGGTCCTTGGTATGTCTCCTGCTTGAAGAGCTTCGAGCGCCAACTTGCCGCTGTTCGCGAAGAAGCATAAGAAAATGACGATGAGCTTGATCGATGAGTACGGTAGCTGTAACTTGATGCTCTTGATTGTGGTCTCCTTGAGGATCGCGAAGAAAATGCACCAGATAAAGCAGGCGAAGGCCGCGGAGGCTGCCCGCTCAAACCGGGTGTGTACGATCGTGAAAGATGCGACCGCTGCGTAGCATCTCGTTTCATGCACAGACCGTCTGATGCTGACTCCTCTGTCCCATCATACGGACTGAGCATATGCGCAATAGCAGGTCCGGATTCCAATTCTCCCAGGTTCGCCTCGTAGCCATCATCATATGGCAATTTGCCATCTCCAAAATAGTCATCTTCGAAAGCTATCCTATGATCTTCGACTGGAGGCACATCCAAAGAGAAATGTCGGCGAGCTGGATAACCCCTCTCAGAGCACCATAATGTCGATGTGTCGGAAAGCATACTTGAAACGCGGTGCAGGGATGTTCTGCCCGTAACGGGTAGTCTGTCCCTTTGGCTCTTGCAGGACGCTCCTAGTGATCTGTCCAACTTCTGCTCAAACAGCGCTAAAGCAGGCGAATAAGGTGACGCCGCTTCACCTCTGGTAGACGCTCCGAGCTCATCTCTAAGTAGACTAGGTGACGGCAGTTGTAAATCCATCTCCGGTAGTTCAGGTACATACAGTACCGCTGGTTCTTTCGACAGTGAAGCGCTAAAGGAGCGATAGGAAGATGCTCGAGATGTAGGCCGGGGTGTACGGTCGGCATACGAGCGAGAGAGGGATGATTGTGGCCGGCGAGGACCTTCTTTGTACAGCGATGGTATGCGGAGACCTCTGGACGATGCCGACAGGAAAGAGGGGGACCGAGCGATACAGGACAATGGTGGTCTAGTTAATGTATCTTGCTCTTCGTCGCCAGTCATCAATTGGAAGACGCAAGGTTCTTTCTCTTCATGTATCGCAACTTGTCGCGTTGCCATGGACTGATTGATAGACGCCTGTTCTACTTCTTCGAGATAGCCAGCGGCTGATGAGAGCCTCTTCTGAGCCTTGTACTCGATGACCACAAGTAATACCAGTAGAGCCGCAATAGACGCTCCACGTACCGCACTCTCCACCTGCCAATTTCGTAAAATCCCGTAAACACCGCTGGCAATTGTACCCAGCGATGCTTCATTCGCTCGAAGCTTATTGTTGTGAGAAGAGAGACTGCTGATAGCTTCTTCGATGCCGCCCGGTGGCCCAGCGGGACCGGACAGAATGTCTCGAAGGAAGTTGATAGATTTCAAAGTTCTCGCGAGCGATGCCACATTAGGGACAATGCAAAGTAGCATAGGAAAGATGAAGACGAGACTGTTCACAAGCAGGGGGTGCATAAACGGCTTCGCTAGTGCTCTTGGGAGGAAGGGTGTTGTTTGGTGCGAGAGCTCCAGATAATTTGCTGGAGAGGTCCGAGAACTGAAGAGTGGTACAAAGCAGACGGAGCTCGTGAGCATGAAGAGGACCATGAGCCATATTGACAGACTGTCCTCACAGAACGCGGGTCAGTTCAGAACGTGCACTGGAAGACCAAACTGGAGTTCGAAACACTTACAACTCTACAGTTCTCGCTGCAGCGTTCATACTTCCCATCCAGGCTAGTCTTCCATTGTTCTCAATCCCCAGGGCGCGAGCTATCCCAGCAATACAAGTTAAAAGAGCGCAGACCAGAACGCTCCCTTCAGCAGGAAGTATGAGGCCTCTAGTCTTTCCTTCTCCATTGTGAATCGTGTCCTCCCATGCGAACCCAATGGGTGATGTCAAATTGGACGGGGCCGAATAGTGGATCTTGTACTTTCGGAAGAAGCATAGCTTTGCACGAGCTAACGACCATGCTAGCTTGAGTAGAATAGAGAGGATAGCTAGCGCTGAAAGGGCCAGCAGTATAACTAGAGTCCATAGTCCAGTAAGAGGCTGCGTCCGTAGAACAGATTAGTTCGGTGAGCAAGAGCTCGTGAGGCTCAATCCCAACATGACATACAAAATGCGATGCTACCGATTCGAATATGTCATTGCCCTGTGCTCCACTTGAAGTTGCATTGCCACCTCCGCCTCCGTCTACCGCACTTCCACCATCCACGTTCACTCCAGCATTAACTGCATCAAGCAGTGCTTTCGGTAATTGATCGTCCAGAAAAGGCATGCCCGTGCCTTGTTCTTGTACCTCTCAGAGGTCCTGTTCTGTTTCCTTGTTTCGAAACCTTGGCCCAGACAGAGAATGTTTGCCGATTTGCGGTCGTCCAGACCTGTCAAGCGGAACAAAGCAAGAGAAGAGAACGCTCAGCAGTCAGTAAACGGGAGCAGCTCACCGAGCTTGAAGAGAAGAACAGGATAAGAAGAGAGAAATGAACTGATGGGCCAATAATGGTATAATACCGAAGTGGGTTGCTTGCATGTCTTTACTGTCTAATGATGCGATTGTACTTGGACAACAAGATGCGAAAAATTGCGATTCGGACTGGGAGGGTATAAAAAGCTGTGAAGCGTCACAGGGTCGTTCTCGCCTCTTCTCCACTATCCATTAAATATAGAAACGAAGTGCATTGAAAACACGTCGTTATGCTGGTGAATTGTCGGGTACTAGATTACCATAGCTATCTCTCTTTGCTCGGCTGCAGAGTCATCGAAGATCATTAAGTCAGTCCGAACGCTCGCAATAGCCAGTCACGCTACCTGCACACAGACTCAGCTTCGGGTGCCTCGATCAAAGGTTGCTCACAAGAAGGTATAAGACAGAACGACATTATCTACGTCTCTCATCGTCGGATCATCCGCCAGATCACGATCGATGAAGAAGAGAATGGGAAGATCTACTTCTTCACCTGCCAACAGCTTTTGCTCTTCAAAGCAGAAGCACTCTACTTTGGCGAAGTATGGCGCGACCTGTGATTTCAAGTCCAACTCCTTGGTCAGCTTTACAACATATGGAAGCTCGCGCGAGGCAAGACTCACATTGTTCGGCGTCACATTATATGTAGCGATTCCAATAATGTCCTTATCGCTCTTGTTCTTAGCTGTATAAAATGCAAGAGCTGATTCCCCCGGTCTAACAACCACACTTTTCTGCAGCGGTGTGAACTTCCAAGGCAGGGCATCTGAGCAATCCGCATTGAAGGTCACCTTGATACGACGTTCTTTCAATCCTTTTGTTGTATCGCCATAGAAGGGAATAAGCTTTTCAGCTGCGAATCTACCCAACCCATATGGTTGTCCGTTTGGATCTGTTCCTGCGCTTCCGGAAGTCATGGGAGTTCCACCATAGCCGGTACTTAAAATTGACACACCACTTTGATTAGCTGGAAGTTGCTATTCTGTGGCATGAGAAGAAGCCTACGCAGAGCAGAATATGCGATATAAAGGCACGGCAGCATAAGTGACACCGACACCTAGCACGAGTACAGCCGAAGTATAGAGTAGAAGCGACCTATTCCTTTGCGCGTAGTACGCCTTTCTCGAGGCTTCCTGCCTTGATGCGCTGCTAGAAGAACTCCATGATGAGGAGGAGGAGGAAGATGTTGTTGTCGACGATGAGGTATTCGAATTGAATCTGCGCTGTATCAAGCTACGTTGAATAGGTCTCGACGGAGACTGCTGAAGACTGTCGATGGTGATCTTGCTACTCCGTGAAAGTGCGCTTCGGCACGTACTGCAGAACTGTCTCGAAAGAATACGCTGGGATGGCGCCGCTGACGCTGATGCGAAGGACGACAGCAATGTACGGGCTACTGCAGAGGAAGCCATCTTGTAGCAACTAGAGGGGGTGAAGTGGATAGGATGCGAGAGTGAAAGCGCAAGAATTGCTCGCAATGTCCGATCACGTCCTTGTCGGCTTGAAATGACATACCCGCCTGCTGGAACCCAGACAACGGCAGAAGGCAAGCATGCACCATGATCTACTCATTCATATCTACGGCGTTCATGGAGGTTGGTCCATTCATGTCTGCTGGTCAACCTCGGTCGTCGCCGTCATTGCCGCGTTGCCACATCGCCGCTTACCGAGTTGTCGACCATGGTTCAATAGAAAGCACTTCATCTCGTCTCATCTCCAAACTTACACTCTTGTGTGAACGTCTATCATGGATACATTACGAACAGAACATGAAGTCAACGAACTGAAACTACAATCATTGAAGGCCGAAGTCGAGAAGGCAGTCTCGCCTGAGCCGCAAGCAGGCGGCAGTCATGCATCCACGTCGGCAGGGACTGCTGGAAGAGGCGTCAACATACCGATAATGGATGGTGCCCAAGCGACGAGCATTAGCAACAATGACAGCATCTCATCGACCACCAAACCTCCATCCACTTCCTCGTCAGCTCCGAAACCATCACGCTCGCCTGTAGATCTAGCAAGTCAGCTCTTCTCCCGGAATAAGGGCAAGTCCAGCAAAAGCAAGAACAAGAAGGGCAGCTCATCACCGGCTTCCAAAGGTCGTACACCTCCCAATGGAGTTGCTGCATCACCCAATAATGCAGCGAATATTGACAGTCTCAAAAGTGAGATTGCTAAAACGCAAGACGACGAAATGAAGCTGGTTTCGTCGGCTATCGGTATAAATCCCGATGGACAACCCTTAGCGGAAGAAGGACATGATGATGTTTTGGACTTAGCAGATCAACTACTTGCTCAGTTGGATGCTAAGCAGAGTGAAAGTGCTTCGAGCCAATCTCAAGGTCCCGCTTCCACAACAGTCAACCATCCTGCGGCGCCTTCTGGCATTGCTAGCGGGACGGCCAGTGCTAGTCACACTGCACAAGCACCTCTCGCCGCTCCACAGCCTATAAACATCGCAGATGCAAACCTATCAGCTCAAAGCTTGAGTACTCAAGCTCCTAGTGCTGCTAACAACAATCTTGCATTCGATGGAAGTTCGAGCCTGGCTCCTGCTTCCTCCCGACAATCCATCAACTCTTCCAGTTCAGCAATCTCTACAGCTTCTACTACCATACCTCCGACTACCTCATCCCGCTCTAGACATTCCTCTTCCTCAAGTGCTCCTAAACCATCTAGCTTCGGAGCTAAGCTGAAGCAAGCTCTTTCACCCAATTCGCACCGTGATGATCCTTCACCTGTCAATATAGCAGAAGGAGATTCACCTGCAGACGGGTCTACCTCTGTCCCGACACAAACATCCACATCTCCATTCTCAGCACAAACTTTCAAGAACCGTCACGCATTACGTAAAGAGAAGAAGAAACAAAAAGAAGACGCAATGAGGGCAGAAGCACAAGCTGAAGTAGAAGCTGAACGAGCGAATGGAGGAGCAGGAAATCGATACGACGCAGCAGATCTAGAAAGACAAGGAATAGAATCAATATGTCGTTCTTGGAATTTAGAATTAGTAGAGATGGAACCTGATGGACACTGTATGTATTCTGCTATTGCAGATCAATTAACTTCCAAGAAAATTGTCGTTGACAAAGAGAAGAAATTGACAAAAAAGGAAAGAAAGGAAGAGAAATGGGATTATGGAATTGTTAGGAAGGTTGCGGCGGATTATATGAGGAAACATATGGATGATTTCTTGCCGTATCTACCGGCGGAAGACGTTGAAGGACAAGGTGAAGGTCTACTCACCCCTGAAGGATATATGAAGCATTGTGATAATGTCGAGAACACCTCAGAGTGGGGTAGTCAGACTGAGGTAGGTTTCCTCTACAGCTTTCTTCTTGCTGCATCTGCACCAACGTCTTGCTGACTTTCTTTTCGCACATCCAGCTCCTGGCGCTATCGAAAGCACTGGAATTACCAATATGGGTCATCCAATCTCGTTCGCCAACCGTTAAGATAGGCACAGAGGAACCTTATGCAAAGAAGAAGTCACCCCTCATGGTTACCTATCACCGTGTTCAGTATGGGCTGGGAGAGCATTACAACTCGGCTCGAGTGCTACCTAGAGAGAGTGGAATGGTATATCTTGGATGAATGCAAGTATATGCAATACAAAGTGCTTTTGGCTCAGCAAGTGCCAGTGTCCAAGCTTGCTGTCGAAACTCTCATGCCGGAGATCATCCTTCCTAGCAGTATAGAGCAAAGGGATTGGTACAAGCCGTATCCGAAGTGAAGAACGAGAGTCAATTCTACAGTCAAATCAGTAATAGTACAGTAGTAATCCGATATCAACTAAGAAATGCCAGCATAAGCAAGTTTATTACGAAGTCCATTCGAGCCGGAAGTATTAGCGATTGTTTGACTGCACACTGACACTCGCTCGTAAATCTGTACAAGCGCCATCACTACATTGAATTGTTTCAGTATAAGTACGTTTGCGAACGGTCCAGAACGGTGCCCAACTGCAGTGTTCATCATCTGACATACTTGCCTCGATGCCTGCATGAACAGCCTCCCGGCCAGAAATCACGTGACCTCACAGATTTTCTGCCGATCGGTTTTTCGTTCTCCTCAACGAAGCCTGAAGCTCGGCCGGCTCAACGAGGACAGAGAGATAGGATAGACAGCCTTTTGATAGTGCATCGACTCGCTCTTTCATTCCATTGGAGAGACGCTTGTCACTACGCTTACCACTTAGAATTCTCACTGTCCGGCCATCCCTGTTCTCAGGTGCATATATCCCAGTTCCTGCGAACACCGCATCTTCACATCCTGCAGAGATAGTCCATCTCATACAAAAGCTACAATCAGTTGACCATGTCGAAAGCTCAAGTTGCCAGCGAGCAGCAAGAGGACCTACCTAAGGCACTCGAACTTACCTTCGATGCCAACACCAACGAGATCAACCTCACTCTGTTCGAACACGTCGACGAGCGTGCCGTCCCTCTAGAGTTCAAGTTCCGATACTCACCCGAGACGCCCTTCTGCCCCATTCAGAAGCAAGACACTTCTTCCGAGAACAGAGCTTGCAAAGATGCTTACTGGAAGCTGTGGGAGTTGGACACTGCTGCTGATGGTAGCAAAGGAGCCACCATCGATGAACTCAAGCTTGATGATGTCTTCCAAGGTGAGGAAGTCGAGATCAAGCAGGACGAAGTATCGAGATTCTGCAATGTAGTTGGCAATGAGCAGGAAGCCTACAAGGGAGCTGGTCAGGTTCCTATGGATTTCTCCATCAAGCTAGCATGGAGGGTAAGTCTGCATGACGCTATTCTTTTATCTTAGAAAACAGGCCCCGCTGACCCGTCTATCTCCTCCCTCACCATCTTTTTGCGCGCCCGCACAGTCCATCATGCGATCAATTTTCCCCAACGACATCGATGGAAACCTACTCAAGCTAGTCCATCTATCCAACGGCTTCACTCAGCTCAAGAACTGCCGCCCCTTGGTCATTGGCGACCGCGTCACCTCCACATCGCGCATCGTCTCGGTTACCAACTCCGACTCAGGCAAGACTGTCTCGGTTAAAGGAACCGTCTTCTTGATCAATGAAGATGGATCTCAGACCCCTGCTATCCAGGCAGAGTCGAGCTTCCTTTACAGAGGTAGTTTCACTGACTTCCAGAACACTTTCGAGAAGCGCACAGAGACTACTTATTCCGTCCTTGTACCTACTCCTCAAGCCGTCGCTGTGCTTCAAAGCAAGGAATGGTTCGACTGGCTTGACGATTCAAAGCCTTTGACTCCTGGTACAACTCTCATTTTCAACACCGAAAGCGAGTACAGATACAAGTCAAAGAGCACCTACTCGAATGTTACCGTTACTGGAACAGCCTCGCTTGCTTCAACCATCGGACCACTCAAAGGTGTTCAGGATGTCGCAGAAATCAACTACTCCTCTGCAGGTACCACCGTCGGCAATCCAGTCCTTGAATACCTCAAGAGACACGGTACCCCCTTGGATCAGCCAGTCATGCTAGCTTCACCCTACACAATCACCTCAGCGGACCGACCTTCGCTCATCTACACACCAGCTTCCAACTGGTCATACTCCGCTATCTCAGGAGATGTCAATCCCATCCACGTCAACCCTTACTTCTCCGACTTGGCCAACTTGCCTGGTACCATTACTCACGGCATGTGGACTTCCGCCGCTACTAGAAAATACGTAGAACAAGTCGCAGCGGACAACAAGCCTGAACGAGTCGTTTCATACAATGTCTCCTTCACCGCTATGGTCTTGCCCAACTCTGAGCTTCAAGTTGTGCTCAAGCACATTGGTCAGAAGGATGGCAACAAGCTCATTGAGGTATCTACCTTCGATACTCTCACTGGAAACAAGGTTGTAGCTGGACAAGCTGAAGTCAGCCAAGCACCAACCGCGTATGTGTTCACAGGCCAAGGTTCGCAAGAACCGGGAATGGGTATGGAGCTTTACGCATCTTCCGAAGTTGCTAGACGAGTCTGGGACAGAGCAGATGAGCATTTGGGAGATGTCTATGGCTTCTCCATTATCGACATCGTCAAGAACAATCCTCAGGAAATCACCGTTCATTTCGGTGGATTGAAGGGACAAAGGATCAGACAGAGATACATGGACATGACCTACCACACTGCTGACAAGAGTGGAAATGTCAAGATGCTCCCTCTTTTCCCCGACATCGATCTCCGAACATCGAGATATACCTTCTCTTCTCCTACCGGTCTATTGTTCGCTACTCAGTTCGCCCAGATTGCTCTGGTCGTTACTGAGAAGGCAGCCTTCGAAGACATGCGAGCTAAGGGACTCGTTCAAGATGGTGCTCCTTTCGCTGGTCACTCTCTCGGTGAATACTCTGCTCTTGCCTCTATCGCAGAGGTCCTCCCTATTTCCGCTCTTGTCGATGTCGTCTTCTACAGAGGTATCACTATGCAGCGCGCTGTAGAGCGAGACTTACAAAACAGATCCAAGTACGCTATGGTTGCTATCAACCCCAGCAGAATCGGTAAAACGTTCACAGACGCTGCTCTCCGAGAGGTCGTCGATACAGTCTCTACACGCACCGACACCTTGCTGCAGATTGTCAACTACAACGTTGATGGCCAGCAGTACGTCGCTGCTGGTGAACTTGTAGCTCTTCAAGCTCTCTCCAACGTCCTGAACTTCTTGAAGATCCAAAAGATTGACTTGAAGAAGTTGACTGAGATCATGTCAGTTGAAGACGTCAGGGAGAAACTAGGTGAAATCGTCGACGAGTGCTTCGGGAAAGCCAAGGAACTGGAAGCTCAATCCGATGGCCATATCAAGCTGGAAAGAGGGTTTGCTACCATTCCTCTACCAGGTATCGATGTACCCTTCCATTCGAGATATCTTTGGGCTGGTGTCATGCCTTTCAGAACATACTTATCCAAGAAGATCAACCCTGCCGATCTCAACCCTGATCTTCTTGTCGGCAAGTACATCCCCAATCTTACAGCCGAGCCGTTCGAGATCTCCAAGAGATACTGCGAACTTGTCTTCAACCAGACCTCTTCGCCTCGATTGGACAAGGTCCTCAAGAAATGGGAGGAGGACAATTGGGAGGCAGACGAGAACCGATCCAAGCTTGGTTATATCATCCTTGTCGAGTTGCTCGCTTACCAGTTCGCTTCGCCTGTACGATGGATCGAGACTCAAGACAAGCTCTTTACTCATTACAAGTTCGAGCGACTCATCGAGCTCGGACCTGGTCCTACTCTCACCGGTATGGCTCAGCGAACACTCAAGGCCAAGTACCAGACCAGCGACGATTCGACCACCGTCAAGCGAGAAATCTACTGCATTGCCAAGAACCAAGCTGATATCTACTATATTCGTGAAGATGAAGTCGCAGAAGAAGCCGCTCCCGTCGAGGCTGCAGCTCCTGCGCCTGCTGCTGCCGCCGCTGCTCCCACACCTGCAGCTGCTGCTCCTCCCCCACCTCCTGCTGCTTCTGCAGGCCCTGCAGCAAGTGTGCCAGACGAGCCCCTCAAGGCAGTCGACACTCTGCGAGTTATCATTGCTCAGAAGCTCAAGAAGCAAATCGGCGATATCTCCCTACAGAAGAACATTAAGGATATGGTCGGAGGCAAGTCTACGTTACAGAACGAGATTCTGGGAGATTTGCAAGCCGAGTTCAGCTCCGCTCCTGAAAAGGGTGAAGAATTGCCTTTGGAAGAGCTCGGTGCTGCCTTGAACATTGGTTATGCCGGTACCCTTGGCAAGCACACCAATGGTCTCGTTTCTCGTATGGTTGGAAGCAAGCTTCCTGGTGGATTCGGTATCTCTGCTGTCAAAGCCTATCTTGGCAAACAGTGGGGTCTCGGACCTGGCCGTACCGATGGTGCTCTGCTAGTCGGTCTCACCATGGAACCAGCCAAGCGTCTCGGTTCCGAGGCTGAAGCCAAAGCCTTCCTTGACTCCGTCGCACAATCCTACGCTAAGTCAGCTGGTATCACGCTCTCAAGCGGAGCCGCTGCCGGAGGTGGCGGTGGCGGCGGCGGAGGTGCTGTTGTCGACTCTGAAGCCCTCAACAAGCTGCAAGCTCAGCAAGACGAGTTCGTCAGCCAACAAGTCGATGTTCTCCTGCGATACCTCAAGCGAGATGGACGGGAAGGATACAGACTTGCAGATGCTACCAAGCTCGATGCTGAAGCTCTACAAGCTCAGCTCGATGCCATCAACAGAGAGCATGGCGAAACCTACATCAACGGTATACAGCCTAGCTTCGAGCCTCTCAAGGCTCGCCACTTCAACTCGGCCTTCAACTGGGTACGACAGGATGCCTTGTGCATGTTCTTCGATATTATGTAAGTGTATACGAACCAAGACTCGAATCTCGTATGCTGACAGATTGTGCCTCCTCAGCTTCGGTCGTCTTACCGCTGTCGACCGAGATGTCACCCATCGCTGCTTGATCATCATGAACAGAGCTGATCCTACCTTGGTGAGCCAGCTTTCGGAAGTACGCTATTTCGTATTCTTCACTGACATGGTTGTTGTTATTAGATTGACTACATGTCATACGTATTGGGCAAGGTTGACCCATCGCGAGGGCCCAACTACAAGCTTGCCAAGGAGTTCGGCTTCCAGCTATTGGAAAACTGCAGAGAAGCTGTCGGTACAGCTCCTCTATACAAGGACGTTACCTTCCCTACGGCACCCAAGACCACCATCACCGCCAAGGGAGATATCATCTACGAAGAAACCAACCGAAAGGGGGTCTCTCGCCTTGAGAAGTATGTGGCCGAGATGGCCGCTGGCAGCACTGCTCAACCAACCGTCAATCTCGACAAGGTACACGAATCCATTTCGAACTTGTACAAGCTTGTCAAGTCCCAACCTCAGGTCAACAAGCAGCACATGGCTGCTATCAAGTCGCTATACGGCGAAGTTGTCAAGAGCATGGGCAAGAAGACAAAGATGCCACCAAGCACTGGTCCAACCGGCGCTCAAGCCAGATCACCTGCACGTGCTCGTCGACCCTCGAACCAGTTCCTACGACCTGTCAATGTAGCCGAGCCTACTCCTGTTCCTGAAGATGCTATGCCATTGTTGCATCTCAAGCGCAAGGTCGGCAATGACTGGCAATACTCCAGCAAGCTTACATCACTGTACTTGGATATCTTGAAGGAGATCGCTACATCAGGAACTACCTTCGAGCACAAGAACGCCCTGCTCACTGGTGTCGGCAAAGCGTCCATCGGTGTTGAGATCGTTAAGGGCCTGCTCAGCGGTGGTGCCAAGGTTGTCATCACTACTTCTCGCTATTCACGGGAGACTGTCGAGTACTATCAAGGCATTTACCAGGAGTGCGGTTCTCGAGGATCCAGCTTGACTGTCGTTCCATTCAATGGTGGTTCCAAGCAGGACATTGATGCCTTGGTTGAGTACATTTACTCCACCGATCCCAACAATGGTCTCGACATGGATCTCGACTTTGTTCTACCATTCGCTGCTATTCCTGAGAATGGCAGAGAAATCGATGGTCTCGATGACAAGTCCGAACTGGCTCATAGAGTCATGTTGACCAACCTACTGCGCCTACTTGGTGCAATTAAGGCAAAGAAGGCTAGCAGACGCTTCATCACTCGACCCACCCAAGTTATTCTACCCCTCTCGCCCAATCATGGCTTGTTCGGAAACGACGGTCTTTATAGTGAATCGAAGATCTCCCTCGAGACCTTGTTCAACCGATGGAACTCTGAGTCATGGGGACAGTACCTCTGCATTGCCGGTGCCGTCATCGGATGGACGTAAGTGCTTCGTCGAACAGCTCTATCTGAACCGAACGAACCAATTACTGACAAATCTACGTTACAGTCGAGGTACCGGTCTTATGTCTGCAACTAACGTGGTTGCTGCTGGTGTCGAAGAGCTGGGCTGCCGTACTTTCAGTGCCAAGGAGATGGCTTTCAATATCTTGGGTCTCATGCACCCTCTCATGTTCGATGTCTCACAGACTGAACCAGTCTGGGCCGATGTACGTTTCACAGCCAGCTTGTCCGTACCCCTCTTGGCTAACCTCTATTTCTCTACAGTTCAACGGTGGTATGAGCGCTATCGCTGACTTGCACATCCTCAACGCCAAGATCCGTGATGATATCAACAAGACTGCTTCCACTCGAAAGGCCATCGCTATGGATAACTCCGCCGACTTCAAGACCGCTAACGGCACTGAAGCCGAGAGTGTGCAGCAGAAGGTCAACATTGCTCCTCGAGCCAACTTCACTGTTCCCTTCCCCAAATTGCCAGAGAGCTACGAGGAGCGACCGGACCTTACGCAATTGCAAGGCCTGGTCGATCTAGAACAGGTCATTGTCATCACCGGTTATGCCGAGGTCGGACCTTTCGGTTCCGCCAGAACTCGATGGCAGATGGAGGCAAAGGGTGACTTCACCATCGAAGGTCTTCTGGAGTTGGCCTTCACTTTGGGCCTAATCCGTCACTTCAATGGCCGTCTCAAGAACGGTCAGACCTACGTTGGCTGGGTAGACGCCAAGACCGAAGAGCCAGTCGATGACAAGGATGTCCGTGGACGATACGAGAAGTATATCCTCGAACACACCGGTGTCCGTCTCATCGAGCCCGAGCTGTTCCGAGGTTACGATCCCAAGCGCAAGGGCTTCACTCAAGAAGTCGAGATCCAGCACGACCTTGAGCCTATCGAGACCAACCCTGCCGACGCCGAGCGCTTCAAGCTTGAGCATGGCAACAAGGTTGATGTCTGGGTTGATGGTGAAAGATGCTTCGTGAAATTCAAGAAGGGCGCAAAGCTTCTCGTTCCCAAGGCTGTTCGATTCGACCGACTCGTCGCTGGCCAGATTCCTACTGGTTGGGATGCTCGTGTATTCGGTATTCCCGACGACATTGTCTCTCAGACAGATAGAACTGCCTTGTGGGCGCTTGTTTGTGTTGCTGAAGCACTAATGGCTTCCGGTATCACCGATCCGTACGAGCTCTACAAGTATGTGCATCCTTCTGAGGTTGGGACATCTATCGGTTCCGGTATGGGAGGAATGGAGTCGCTTTCCAAGATGTTCAGAGATAGACGTGAAGAAAAGGATGTTCAGAACGATATTCTACAAGAAACCTTCATCAACACTGTTGCTGTGAGTACTGCTTACTCCAAAACGGCAATGCTTGATACTGACGCTCAAACTCTTGATAGGGATGGGTCAACTTGCTTTTGGTCTCTTCTAACGGTCCTATCAAGATCCCTGTCGGTGCCTGCGCTACTGCTCTGCAGTCTCTTGAAATCGCTTGCGATACCATCCGATCTGGCAAGGCCAAGGTCATGTTCGCCGGTGGATTCGATGACTTTTCCGAGGAGGGCTCTTACGAGTTCGCCAACATGAAGGCAACAAGCAACACTGTCACTGAGTTCGCCAGTGGACGCGAGCCCAACGAGATGTCTCGACCTACAACAAGCACTCGTGCTGGTTTCATGGAGTCTCAAGGTTGTGGTGTTCAGGTCCTCATGTCTGCCAAGACCGCTATCGAGATGGGTGCAACCATTTGTGAGTTACGATACGTCTGCCAAGTTGTCGACTATTAACTGATGTTGTCTTCCTGGGTTATAGACGGTATTGTTGGCTACACCAGCACTGCTTCCGACAAGGCTGGCCGAAGCATCCCTGCTCCAGGCCGAGGTATTCTCAGCACAGCTAGACAGCTTACCAGCAAGTTCCCCGCTCGCAACCTCGAAATCAGCTACCGAAAGCGACAGCTCGAGTTCCGCCGCAAGCAGATCTCCGACTGGCTCGATAACGAAATCGCCTTGCTCAAGGAGGAAACTACGGACCAAGATGCCGAGTACTATGCCGATCGACTATCCATCATCGAGAAGGAAGCCAGACGACAAGAGTCTGAGGCCATGTCTACTTTCGGCATGCTTGCTGGCGAAGGCACAGATCCTAATGTTGCTCCTCTCCGTCGAGCTTTGGCTGTCTGGGGCCTTACCATCGATGATGTCGGTGTCGCCTCCTTCCACGGTACCTCGACCAAGGCCAACGACAAGAATGAGAGCAATGCCTTCAATACTCAATTCATGCATCTCGGCAGAACCAAGGGTAATGCATGCCCTGTCATCGCTCAGAAATGGCTCACCGGTCACCCCAAGGGTGGTGCCGCTGCCTGGATGACAAACGGCATGATTCAAACCATCCAAGATGCTCTCATTCCAGGCAACAGAAACGCCGACAACATCTCACCGGAGATGCAGGCCTTCGAATATCTTGTCTACCCATCCAGATCTATCCAGACTGACGGAATCAAGGCTGGTCTGCTCAAGTCCTTCGGTTTCGGACAGGTCGGAGGAGAGTGCTTGGTCGTTCACCCTGAATACTTGCTTGCCGCTCTTGATCCTGGCCACTACAGCAAGTACAAATCGAAGAATGCAGACCGATTCGATGCTGCATACAGGAAATTCAACGACATGTTTGTCAATCGCAACCTGGTCATCCTCAAGGAAGCTCCACCATACACACCAGAGCTTGAGCAGGATGTCTTGCTCAACCCTCTTGCACGTGCATCAAAGGATGCTAAGGGCTCTTACTCCTTCAGCAGCAAGAACATGCCAATCAATGAAATCTCGGCACAGGCTCTGGCTGCCGCTCAGATGACCACCGGTGCCTCCGGAGTCTACGGTGTCGGCACAGACGTCGAGCTGATCTCAGCCATCCCGGCAAACAACGAAACCTTCCTCGAGAGGAACTTCACAGCAGGCGAGCTCGATTACTGCAGAAAGGCCTCGGATATGCAAGCTTCACTTGCTGGACGATGGGCAGCCAAAGAGGCCGTCTTCAAGTCACTCAAGACAACAAGCAAGGGTGGCGGTGCTTCAATGAAGGATATCGAGATCGTTTCGTCAGACAAGGGACCAACAGTTCAGTTGTCTGGAGATGCCAAGCGTGTTGCCGATGAAGCTGGCATTAAGTCTTTCGAGATATCACTTTCGCATGCTGAAGGTGTCGCTCTTGCCGTAGCCGTGGCTAAGAACTAAGTGTTAGCAGAGAGACTTGAAGACTATTACACTTTAGATTGATGGTAACTGTTTGTGTAGCTTTTAAGCTATGCATCACTTTCGCAATAAGGAGAGCAATGAAATAATGATATAAACTACACAAAATGTGAGGAAGGCTACTCGCTGGCAATGAGCGCTTTTTCTCGGCTGATCGGAGTTGGGCGAAGGGTTGCACGTGCTCGTTCACATGCAAGTGCTTTGCTCTCTACTAACTTCGCCAACAGCGAGCAAGGCTGAACAAGTATGGTCTACGCGACTGAGAAGGATCCCGTTAGTATCCGTCTTGTCTCATTAGCAGATGTGCGGAAATTCGCATCTGTCACCAACACTGTCTTTGGAAGGGATCCTGGAACAGCATACGGTACGCCAAGTCAGTACCCTTCTCATAGCGAGCCCGCTGACGCCATCGCTACACAGTCTTCGCATATCCGTCTGCCGAATCATCACCGGAAGATTACAGAAGGGCCGTGCTCAAGACTGAAGCCCTTCGGCAAGCTTCAATGTTGCGCCGGTTCCTGGACCATACCACGTACATGGTCTGCGCCAAAGTCGACAATGATGTTGCTGGTATCGCAATCTGGACGCCTCCTAGCGACATGAAAATACATATACCATGGTATTGGCGTCTATATAGGATCGCGTTATCGGTCTACGATACCGTTACAGCATATATGTATCCGAACTGGCTGCGAAAACGAACCAATGCCGCAGAGTATACCGAATCACAGGCGCGTGCTGAGCGTCGTGAAAATATCATGAAGCTAGATGACAATATCAAGCAGAAGTGTTTGCCCGAAGGTATGAAGGACGAGTCGTACTGGACACTAGCAGTGCTAGGTGTCTCTGAAGAGTACTGGAGACGAGGAATAGGCACCAAACTGCTTCAGTGGGGTTTTGACCAGGCAGACAAGGACGACAGAGCTATCTTCGTCTCTGCAAGTCAAGACGGTACGGCCTTATACTTGAAGACCGGCTTTGAAGTTCTCCATCGCGAAGTAGAAGCCGTCTACGACCCAGTTCGAGGTTGGGTGGATCAGACATATCTGATGCGACGTAGAAAGAGCCAGCGTACGATTTAGCTGCAAATGTTACTTGATCGTCATCTGTTAATTCGTCGGACATGACCGACAAGAGTCCGAGATTCCAAGTCAAATCGGTTTAGACGGCGAAGCACGATGACATGGAAGAGGTATCTCCTCTTCAGTCGCGCACTTTGGAGTTCCTAAAGCGTGGTCGCTCAAAGCAGTAAGTATCGAACACAGACATTGAGACGCCCGGCTTATACTCGATGCTTATAAGATCCCTTCCAGTGGTCTTGCTGGCTGAAAACGAACGCGAGTTGGATGAAATCTACGCTTATCTGCCGACTTGCAAATACGGCATCCGACACGCAGATCTTCCGGACGGTAGTCGTCAAAACGGCGTGGCCAGGGTGCTCCAATGGTTGCAGAAAGAGTATCGATGTATAAGAGAAGTTTCAAAGCAGCGGCCAAGCCAGCAAGGGTTTATCACGATGGAAGATGTCTGGTTCACTCGAGACATGTTCGTCTGAAAGGGTCAGCTGAGCATTTTCCCAATCTATGCCTATGAGTAGGTATATCCAGATGTCATGTTGGTGTTTGCCCTAGTAGCATGTGTACATACCGCAGTTATGTCAGTTGAACAATTCTGCTTGTTGAGGTGACACCCATCTCGACCCCTCTGACCGTGAGGACCGATATCAATGTGACGAGAAGTGCTGGCGTTTCGTGTTGTTCCTATCCTTCGACCGCATCTTGTATCATTTCTTGGCCATACAGATCCGATTATCTCGATGCCAGTGCCAGTGCCTGGCACAGCGCGTAAGTTGAGACCAGGATCAGTATGCCAGCGGTCGTGCGTTGACTCACCGGATGTTGCAACCTCAGGTGGACAGCGCGAGCGTACGACTTCCGATGCAACTCTTCTTCTTCACTTATATTTGCCAGTGGTCCGCTACAGTCCCACTAGCAGGGCAAGAAGAGTTGTGTCAAAGCGTGCGATACTTAGAAGCTTGTCGAAGGCGCTTGACCTCGTGATGCGCTTCCTGAAACAGCATCTGCAAGAGATCCCATCTGTCCAGCAAAGTCGATGGGCATATATCTGAAATTTATACTCAGTCTTGCGAGGGACCATGGATTATGATACTTTTGGCCTGGCAGAGTAAAGCAAGATTAAACAATCTGAAATAGGGATATCGTTAGCGAGGAGGGCGTCACATTATTTGCAAAATGCAGAGGAACATCGTTCGGGTCCTGTCATGCCGTGTCGTTTTGCAAGCTATTGAAAGCTACAAAATATTCTAATGCTCGTCCAGTGGACGGAAAGCTGGCTCTAGTTTCGTTATGAATACTTCGTAACATTCTATGATTAGGCTGCTGATAATTGATGTACTCATAGTGCTTGGTAAGCTTAACGCCGTATACCAGCCAAGCAGAACTTCAGATGTGGATGGGGTGATCTAAACATCCTGTTGACCCGAATGGTAATGTGATAACTCTCTTTGACCGACTGTGTTCACGATGAATGAGGTAAAGGATTGGCGACGTTCTTCGAAGCTTCCTCCGTGCCGCTTGTGACTGTCTAGGCTCCTTGGGGTCATACGCGGAGTAGGGTGATATGATCTGAGTATACCATGACGGCCTGGCACTACCATGCTGGCAAGGCGAGCAAAGAACAACCGAGAAGGCGCGTATCTTCTCAAATGTCGGCTCTTGCTTGTTCAGAATGCATGTATGACGGCTTGTACATCCTATGTTCCGCTGCTTAAAGGATGTTTCTCAGAGCAACAGTGCTTGATTGAGATGTCAACGACGAGCTTTGACGCTATGTAAAGAGAAAGCGTCATCATCTATACTTTCACTTCTTCTCGCAGGTGAGCGTTCATCATATTGCGAGATGAAGACCTCTGCAGCATTACTATTGCTACTGTGCTGTCTGTAATGCGTTGATGCGGGGTTATTGTGGTTGTTACTGGACACAACTGAAGGTGAAGAAGGATACGAAGGAACTGAATAAATTCTTGCATGATTTGCTGCTGACTGATTTTGCGATTGCGACTGATTACTTATACTTCTGCTGTGGTGATAATGCGCTTCGTTACTGTTACTACTGCTGGCGTTGTTGCTAAAGAAAGGTAGTTGTGAAGACGACTGTGCAGATGGCGAAGGTGATCTTGCAGTATTGGCGGCTGAAGAGAAGAATGAAGAAAGCCAAGCTCTATGACTTGGTGATAGAGGTAGTGGTAATAAAGAAGATGCAGATAAAGTAGGTGAAATAGGTGAAGGAGGTCTATAAGGAGGCGGAGGTGGTAATTCCAGATAGCTAGGGGGTACAGGTGTTCGTGAACCGGTGGTATTACCGCCGCCGCCGGATTTCCCACCTAGACCAGGTTGAGAGGATGTTCTTCGGTGAAGAAGTGGTGCTGTTTGACTCGAGGTGACGACTGTCAAATCACTAGCATCATCACCGTCTACACCATTCTCGACCTCGCCCATCCAGATAGAAGCACGTCTAACATCTGCTCTTCTACCAGTGCCATCAATTCCAAAGATTGAATCTCTTCTAGATTCGCGTCCATCTTCAGACGAAGAAGTATAGAATTGAGCATCTTCAGATTCGGATGAGTGAAGAGGGAGTGCAATGGCTCCTGTTGAAGCTGAGCGACGAAGTCTTCCATTGTTGTTGCCTGTTCCAAGTGGAACTACGCCGCCAAATGCAGCAGTATCACCACCTAGCGATATACCTATGCTTCGGTTTCCGAACAGCCAATTCCTGGCTCCAGATGTGATTGCTCTTCTGTGTTGTCTTCTTCGTCGCCTTGAAGAAGAGGAGGGCGTCGATCTTGCTGAACGAGGTAGTTGATGTAATGGAGGGGTAGCTCTTCCATTTCCATCTTCTACATCCGAATCGTACTCAAGTCCATTAGGTGTTTCGCGTCCATTGTTCAATAGACCATAACCACCATTGGCTAAAGTGCACTTGCTACTGTTTCTTCTCCTCTTGATGCGCCTAACAACAATAAACAGCCCACCCAAAATGACGACTCCAAAAGCTACATTCATCAAAGTTTTACCAAAGCTACCCAAAAAAGTAAAAATAGCAGAATCGTTTTGATGCCAAGATGATCCATAATAATGATAAAAGAAAGAATCAGGAACTAATTCTGGATCTACATTTTTACCGTACAATTCTTTAGGTAGGATTCTAACTGTGTGCAGTTCACCGTGTTGATCTTGCGATAATGTTGAACTTGAGAAGAAGGAGGAAAATGTAGAATTGGGGGTTGACTTGATGAGAGTCGAGTTAGGATTGCTTGTAATGGCTGGAGAAACGCCTGCATAGCTTGATCTGCTATTCCATAGCGACAATACAGCAGACAAGAACATAGGTCCGGCTGCGAAGATCAATCAAAAAACAATAAAAAAACATCAGCTGCTGTGAACTAGACGGAAGAAGGGTGCAGAATGTGGAGAGTAACTTTGAAGAACACTCACTACTAAACATGACGGTAGGATAATCCGAAATATAAGTATGATCAAAAGCAACCAAATTATGAATGACAGAATCCATAAATTTAGAATTTGGTTCTGCAAACATTAGATCGTTACTTATTCCAACTGGTTTTGTGACTGGAAGTATGGTTTGATAGTTCAATAATGGATGCATTGGTCTTCTACAGCCTGTTTGAAGGGTATGGTCGAACGAATCCATCATTATCGAGTTCGAGCGAATCCATCATGATGGTGCCAGAGGGGCAACGACGGAAGTCAGGTTCCATAGTTGAAGACGTCCAGTTCGCATGACGAGGGAGAGGTAGAGTGTGCCAGTAGAGATAGAGAGATTAGATTCATTCCGGAGATAAGAGCGGTCCACCCGAAGTAAGAAAGCGTGCCAGAATAGTGGCGAGGGTTATAGCCGATTTTGGAAAAGGCAGGAGAAAGCATAAAAAGTCCAACGCCAAGAACGTTGGAAGGGAGGTTCAAGAGAGGAGATGGAGGAGATACAGAGTGGATGGATATGAGAGAAGAGCAATTCAATCAGTATATATACCTACACGGCATATGTTGTATGTTGATTCTGGTGACAGAGGAGTGACATTGCAGTTTTGACATTGCACGTGCCGAGTTGTGGGTATTCGCGCGCCAGCCAAACAAATGCGGCGCGTGAACTGTCCATGGTGGCGGAGACTGGAGAGTGGGAGATTGTGAAGAGAGAAGAAAGAAGAGAGCAAAAGAAATGAGAACCAACCCACCAATATCTAAATCCATATAGACACCACCATACTTATGCAGCACAAAGTATCTGATAGCATCCGCACGTTGAATATCGAATTTATAGCCCAAAAAAGTAGGCAGGAACCAAGGGTAGAATTCTTTGATGAATTCCAAAGAAGATTCATCTGTCCATAGCTTATATTCGAAGTCTTCATGCATCTCTTGACATTTCTTGGATTGAATTGCCCATTTTGATGGTAGCAGTGATGATTTCCAAGTTTGATGTAGTATTCTAGGTATCTTTTCGATTGTGGCATTATTAGATGAAGGAGGAGGAGGGACGACAGCACTACTGCCATAGGGAAGAGTATGGAGTGACTCGTAGTAGTGCACTTCTTGGGTGTCAATAGCATCATTCCAATCCACTCCAAAGAAGGACTGCAAACCAACAGATGTACCCGATCAGCCTTGGGACATCAAAATATTGATACTGTAAAACGCACCTTCACAACTGACAAGACGAGGACAGTCCCGAGTAGGAAGACAGCCAGTAGTGAGAGTAGCCATGTATATAGACTACCGCATGATTTATTGCTAGTCTTCTGCTTCCTGCTGCTGTTCCTTGGTGACTGACTACGACGGTGCGAGTGCTGCGAGTGCTGCGAGTGCGGTCGGGGCATGCTACACTAGCTAGGCCAGGCCACGAGGGTGATAAGTTATACTCGCAGACGGTATAGCTTGATGGCTTGAGGAGTAGTAAGTAGTACTGTAACTACTTCATGCAAGTGAGCTACTGGAGGAGGCAAGAGAGAGTGGGAAATGGAGGATCCTCGTTGGAATGCCGATGCACTGCTAGAACTGAAATGAATGAATGGAGTGGAAATGATAGACCGGGGTGCGAGCGAGCGAGAGGCAAGAGATGGAGGGTGCGGGAGGGTGGATGGATGGATGGATGGATGGATGGCGGATGGAGTGAGAGGCACCGTAGAGTGAGAGTGAGAGTGAGACTTGTGGTGGTGCTGCTGCAAGTTACTTGACAAATCTGCATCAATAAAGTGGATCTTGGTGCATTGCATTGCATTCCTCCGCCTCGCTGTGTGCTTTTCGATCATCCTCATCCTACACATATTGCTATCACACCTTTACACAGTCACGCTTCCATTTCATCAATCAATCAATCATCACAGTACTGACCTGACCTGACATAGCTAACTGACAGTCATAACGATCACACCATGCTGCCATCGTCAAGCTATACTTCCTACGGTCTTCACACAGACCACAAGCTAGATACTCGCTCATGGATCATTTCAAGGCATTCTACCAACACAGCTCCATCCTCTCATGAATTGGAGATTATATGGTCATCCACAAGATCGTTGGATCGTGATAATGATGAAATTATAGAGAGTATACATGATAGACATGACTCGTCTATCGCCGATTGTCATGTTCATATGCCTATAAAGGGTTGGTGAGTCTCTCTCTCTTCAGTTTAACAGGGACGCGTCGGTGGCAAGGTACCGAAGTATTGATATTGCTTTGCTTTGCTTTACTGTACTGGCTATCGCTTATTACTTCTTCTAACTCGTGATCATCATCGTCATCACTCGCCCTTACCCACTCCTCCTCCTTGTGGGGCTTCAGGTACCTCCTCCTCACATGTCCATCTCAGTCCTTCAAACAAGCTCAAAAACAATCATCTCTCACTCCTGGTAAAACATATGTCAACTTGATTCCATCACGTACTCATCCATCTATTGAGTTCAAGTTTCATCTCGTTCATCTTGCTTCTTCGTCGTCATCCTCTTCGTCACAATCTGACAGACGTTCAAAGGAGAATAAGAGGACAAGTCATGTTGTTATAGAGACGGATTCAGACGGTATCAATGCTGCTGCTGCTTCGACATCTTTGACAAGCGTAGGCACAATGGGCGGCAATAGCACCACGCAAGGATGGACTACATTCGACAACAACAATACAGGCGAATTAAAACCTTTAAAACCGAACAACCCATTCCCAGAGTCTAATACAAATGCAAGGGATCAAACAGAACCAAAGCTTAAAACGTCAACTTTTCTACTGAGGCCAATCAATCATTCAATTGCTAAATCACACGTACAACAAGCGAACAATAGTACTGCTCATTTAAGTGGGCATGGAATGGAGAAACATGATCATCACGCGAAGAAGAATAGCGAGAAGAGAATGTCATTGAGAGGGATAGCTAATCTATTTTCAGCTGCTGATAATTCATTCGAGTGAGTGTTGGACCTTTTTCTCGATGCCGCACCTTTGTATATTAGAATTTCTTCGTATTGCGTCATGCTGATTCTTCTGAGCAAACAGACTAGTATGGCAAGATGACGAACATAATCAATCAATTCCAATTTTGATATTTGAAGATCATCCATCAATATTACATACTGAAACATCAGGTCAACTACATATCATGACCTCTGTTATATCGAGCGAGTTTCAGATGCATCCTGTTACACAGCAACGGCAGCAACGTCGAATGGCTGGTGATAGCCAGCAGCAAGACGTATTTGATCCAGTAACTTTCTTTGTTAGTGTCGGAATTGCATACCTGGGCTTTTTGGGCGATCAAGAGGTGAGCCTTGCAATTTTTCTACCTGCTGGTCTTCATATGCTATTAGCGGTGGAGAGGGCTTAAGCTGATTTGCTGATGTGACATTGATCAGGCGTATAAAGCTGCTAGTCACGGTTGAGCGCGTCTTGGCAATCCGTCCCTCCCGTACTAACACTTTCAAGATCAACAAGAAGCTTTGACGCATGTTAGCAGGTTTAAGGAAGACCAGCAAGGGAACAAGGATCCCAAGCAATCCGGAGAGAGGAGTTTGATATGGCCCCGATGAACATGCTTATTGAATATTAATTGCCAAGCTTGAATTCCGGCCGAAATACCCCCGGTCGTGGCTGGGTAGGGCTGCCATTCTTTCTACATTTATGTGCTAGACAAGATATTATTCCCTCTATCTTAGAAGGATGAATGGGAAAATTCATATTCACGATCCTGCCCGGAACTCCCAGCCTCTTTCACTTCAACCAAGTACCTTTTCTCTCCCAAAGTGATGTGACCGGGACTCTATTTTTGCTCGGCTGGACGATAGTTATTCAGATCTACCGTTCCAGAGGGAGGTTTCAATTGCTTCAAGATACGAGCTGGAGTTCCTCCTATCACGCAATAATCTGGGAAATCACCTCGTACGACAGAGTTGGCCGCAACTGTGCAGCCTGTGTTCGATAAGGCGAGGTATTAGGGTGTGACATGATTAGCCATCGTGTGCTACTATTCAAAAAGATATTTCAATGACAAGCGATGTCAAAAACCTACCTTTACCAATCTTACATGGTCCAATTAGGCACGCATGTCCACCAATCCAAGCATCATCACCGATTTCAACAGGATAAGCTCTCTCATAACCAGCCTGTCTCTCATCCAATTCTACAGAATGCGTAGCAGCGTAGATCTGGACATGTGGTGCTATAAGGACGCGAGCGCCGAATGTGACTTTGGCACAATCTAAGACTGTTAAGCCGAAATTGGCATATAGTGGTCCGTTGAAGACGATGTTATTGCCATAGTCGCCTGTTGATTGGCAGTAGTGTGTTTAAATTGATTCACATCAAGAGGTCAGCAGCGTTTACAATATGTGGCTTGTGGTATAGCAGATTGCTTAAATGATATAAAACACGTGGCTTCGCCCTTGTCTTGGCCGAACCGACTTTGCGTTGATGACGCGACTCACAGTAGAATGGAGGCTCAATCTCAATAGATTTATTCTTGAATTCCTCCAGGGTCAACCCGAATAATTTCGCCAGTACTTCGCGTCTATCATCAGGACCGAAGTAATCATCGCTTCCTTCTTCCGGCCATGGGTAGTGGTTGTATTTCTGTATCAAGCGTCTGGCTGCCAATCTTTCCATGAGGAGTGACTTGTCGTGCATTGCCAGGTCTGTTCAAGCGAGCCGAAACAACAGCATTAGCAAGACTGCGTCTTAGGTATGAAGTTTGCTACTGCTACTTACATGGTAAACCAGCTACCATCTTCTCTCGCTCCGTCATGTCTTTACCACCTGCATCCTCAATTTCCTTTAGTACGCTATCCGGCAAAGCGTCAGGTTCCGCTTCCCGCTTTGCAGCTCCAAACGCGTCAGATGGGCCAGACATGGTACCTTCTCCGGAACGAGCGAGGCAATAGCTTTGATGTAGTTGCAGGATAGAAGAGAAGCAAGAGCTGTGCTTCACTTCGGCTTCCCAGGTCGGCTTTCCAAGCGGAGGAGAAGTGCGGCAATTATGCAGGCGGGCAGTGCTGCATCACGATTGAGGTCACGTGCTATTCGTTTGCATGGAATATCACATATACATGGCAAGACATGTACTACGGAACAACACATTATTACACTGGCAAGACTCCTACTTTGCTTCCGGCTTGGAGTATCCCAATAGCCTGGCTGACCTCCACAAAATGAGAGAAGCCCTTATGCTTTCTGCTATGAGTCGAGGCTGTTGCTGGCCGGTATTTCATTCTGTCGACAAAAGACACGCAAGGAAGACCGAGTATGTGCAAATGAAGGTGATTGACCTGCAGAAGGAGAAGCGAGTTAGTGTGCCTCTGCTGTTATTGGAGTTGGCGGTAAGTACGTACCGAGAAGAATCTGCGTACGGGGCGACCTCCAGAAGTCAGCAAGATTACCTGCAGATCATTCGGACGCAGGAGACCTTACGGTGGAATATGGAAGCCGAGTCTAGATGACCAAACAAGAACACAGAGAAAATCACGGATGGTCAGAACAAAAAGCCTCAATAGAGCGGCGGAGGCGGCTTGCGCTACAGGTGACATCGCCATTCTCACCTCTGCATACTTGGCTCGAATCCGCTTTTCGTGAGCAGTCTCTTGCCTATTGTTTGCATCTCATGGACTGCAAATATCAGACAGCATTGAGTCGCGTGTCTATCGTGGGTATACTGCACGCTTACGCATCGGTATGTCTCCCTGGCTTAGGGTCTTAACGTTCGCTGTGAAGATATGCCCGTCAAACAGTCAGAGCACGCAAGGTATGTGGTTTACATCGTAAAATCACCTATGTGACGCTTGGGAACGCATAGCAGGTGCAGTCTCGCTCCGGGCGAGCGGTCAGTAAAGACTGTGAAATTGTCATCCTATTGCAGCGGCCGGCAAGTAAGGTCAGCATTGTACTGGCCGAACCAGAAGTAACACGGAGTGCAAGCTGATTGCACATACTTCGTAGACTACATTGAAACCACGCTCTTGAGACACATTGCAGAATATGCATTCTTTTGCGGGTGTGGCTGCACTCGCTTGCTTGGGCTCAAAGCCTAGACAGTTTCGAAAGCTTGCTAGCATGTTCGCAGAATCATGGGAGCATCTTGACGAGTTTGAGTGTCATAACATGGTGTGTCAGATTGCTTAGTGCTAAGCAGGGCCGCAACAGGCGAGGCTGCTTTGAGGAAGCGTCATGGAACGTGCCGATCACGCGTTCCGTGACGCTTCCTCAAAGCAGCATGGCCTGTTGCGGTCCTGCTTTAGCTGGAATCTGATATGATATGAACTTGGCTTGCGTATGTGGCAGTAGTACTATAGTAAGAACACTCTCACCCTGGCACGCCCCAAGACAGAAGCTTCCACTGCCTCAGGGCATACCGACCCACGCTTCAAGGAAACACAGCACAATGGCTAAGAAAGCGGAGAAATCAGAGGCTGGCTACCATCTACAGGCATCGGGGCCAGCTCTTAAGACCGCTCAAGACCATGCTGGAGATGCACCTATGACCCTGTTCGGGTCATGCTTTTGTAAGTGGCTCTTGTATACTCGTAGATCCACGCCACAATCATCCACCGTGTAAAGCTCACAGATCCTTCTTGTTCCAGGCCCATTCGTACAGCGTGCATGGGTAGCACTGGAGCACTCAAAGTTAGACTATCACTACTATGAGGTATACAGCAACACCCACTAAACGAAGTAGGGAGTCTTGCTAAGAATTCTCCGCATCATCACCCAGGTCGATCCATACAAGAAACCGAAAGATCTACTGGAAGTCAGTCCGAGAGGTCTCGTACCCGGTCTGAGACTCAATAATACGACTCCACCTCGAGCTGTGGCTGAAAGCTCCATAGTAATGGAATACATCGATGAGCTGGCCAAAAGTCAAGGCAAGCCTTCGCTGATGCCCGAAGACCTATGTACGCTTGCTCGCCGCATGTGTTAGAAAAGCCAGTACTAATAGCTGTGTCTTACCTGTTCTAGACGCTAGGTCTGTCGTGCGCTTCCAAGCAGACCATGTAAATCGTAACTTGATTCCCGCGTTTTATCGATATTTGCAAGCGCAGGAGGAAGACAAGCAGATTGAAGGAGCTAAAGACTTCTATGAAGCTATTGAAAAGCTTGTTGACATGTTCCAAAAGGCCGAGCAGGAGACTCCGGAAGCCATCGGGCTTTGGAAAGAGCATGGCAAATTAGGTGAGTCCGCTTGTTCATAGCGCACCCTGTTCTTGCATTAGCTATCAGTATCGCCTTGACATGGCACTGTTCGACAGGATGGACCGACGTCATGGCTGTCCCCTGGCTTTTCAGAATGACGAATGTCCTTACTCATTATAGAGGCTTCTCGGTCCCATCTGGCGACAAGATCTCAGCCTATCTCAAGCGACTGTTCGAACACACAGACGTCAGGGCGACCTGTTCAGACGAGGATCTCTATCTCGACTCATACGCTCGCTATGCCGAGAACAGGCCAAACACGTCACAAGTACGTCTGTCCACTATCTTTACCTGCTAATTGTGCTGTCAGTGTTTGAGATGGCACGATCCGCAGGTTGCAAATGCCACAAACTCCGGAAGAGGATTGCCTTGAATTGCTGTCCTCTTAACCTAACGTTGACCGCGCACATGGACGTAAGTCTATTTGCTTGCTTCCGCAATTGTAGAATCTCACGATAACCGACATGTAGCCCAAAGTATCATTCTATTTGGAAGACGAAGAGAGGAAAGATGTATTGAAGAATTGGTATTGCTCAGGATTGGTCGTCAGACTCCTGCCGCCTCCGCGTCTCGTATGTCCCAACTATAGAAAGACGTAGCGACTGCGAATCCGTCAGGCAGCAGGCTCTGCGCCACAGCCTAGAAATTAAGAGTGTGGCGCTTGGCTTTCGCAGCCGGCGCGGCGTATCGGAACTGTGAAGCACATCATTTTAGTTTCGCGCGGACGCGGCGAGGAGTGCTTGCCTGACTTACAGCTGTCAGAGCGTCTGGACCACCACAAGTTCGTGCCGCATCGCCAGCACATGGCATGGAGCACTTAGTGGAGGTGGCTATCGGGAAAACATGGGTCAGTGAGGTAATTAAACTGAGTAAACATTTGCGCTCACCATTGGTCGCCATGCTGTTACCGCACCAGCACTCGCGCTATCAAGCAAGTACATGTTAATGCTGCTCAACCCAAACATGCGAAGCACTTACGCCGTATTCGACGCCACCCATGGTAAAGTTCCTAGCTTGACATCCGGTCAAGCAAGTAGTATGAGTCATGCTGTCGGAAACGAAGGAATAGCCAGACAAAGTTCGACCAGCGACATTGTCTGCAATGCAGCCGAGGGCGGACCATCCTGAAGGCAGTACCTCTTTCTTGGGTGCCAACGCAGTGTTGCTGTAGAGGGAGAGCGTGGAATGACCACCGCATTGTTGGCTGCTGTCGCCAGCACACTTGACGCTGCAACGTGACTCATCGATGAGATCGCCTGAACCGCCATTAACGAAGCTGGATCCACAGTAGCACTCTCTGCCGCTGTAAACGAAGGACAAGGGTCAACCTTGGCCATTGAGTGCATACAAGCGTATAACTTACTATTCTATACCGCTGTATTGCAGACCTTTCGAGGAGCAGAACGTAGTGCACGACAAAGGAGTCATTGCGTCGGAAGTCGTGCTGGCACCAGTAAGAAGGCGGCCAGCAAAGCCTTCAGCCACGCAGCCGGTATACGCATAGCCGGACGCTACGACGTGCGACGTCGTGAACTGTGAACGCTGGCGTCAGCATAGCTCGAGTACGCACGAGATGTGAACAGACGAACGAGAGTCAAGGCATTGGCTGCAAGAAAAGCATGTTGCGTCAGCATAGTTGCGTGGAGGGTTCAGGACAGAATACTCACGGCCACCACAAGTATATCTGGCGTCGCCGCTACAGCCCATGTTACAGTTTGTGCTCGATTGTAAGGTCTGGGCAGTCGAGAATTCAGGTCAACCAGGGAGTGAGTAAGTCATCGACGCCCATCGGCTTGACGCACTGTTGGTTTGTTTGAGCAGTAGCATTCTTGACCGTATTCAACACCTGCATAGGTGTATTTGCGATCATTGCAGGTGTTTACGCAAAGCTCCTGAGTCATATCAGATCGCGCAAAGGTGTATCCAGAAAGGGTGCGGCCGTTATTGATACCGTCGGCAACACATCCAGCTGCGCTCCAGCCAGATGGTAGCTTAGGAGCGACTACGGCCTTAGAAGGGTTTCTGTACAAGGTGAGCGCTGATGGTCCTCCGCAGATCTCGTTATCGTTGCCAGAGCAGGAATTATGGCATTTCGAGCCTGAAAAGATGAGGTGTCAGCAAGTGAGCTTGCCTGTCAACGCAATAGAACACTTCACTTGTGATTGTGACATTGCTACCTCCGTTGGAGAATCCAGAGCCACACTGAAGCGGGTATGTAAGTCAAATTAGAGAAAGGACGGGCATGCCAACCTACATAGCACTCTCTTCCGTATTCAATGCCCGCGAATTCGAAGTTTTTGTCACTGCAGAAAGCTGTGCACACGCTGTAGTGGATCCCTCAGCTGATATGCATCTCCTGTGGGTTCGAGAAGGTTCAGACTCACGCGGCGGTCATAGCATCCGATGTTGTAGATGCGCCAGTCAGGAGGCGTCCGTTTGGCGCCTCAGCAACGCATCCTTGACGGACGTACCCTGCAGCTGGCGTTGAGACGGGTGAAACATACCCAGGCGTGGTTGAGTTGTCGGTGCATGCTGGTCTAGAGCCGGAGGTGTATAAGGTGTTGCAGCCTGGGAGTTTGTAGATCGGCTTGGTGGTTCCGACATCTTCATCTACCAGATCTCCAGCGATCTTGCACGCACTAGCAGCCTCGGTGTTGTAGTACGGGGCCAAAGGCGGACAGTTCAGCAATTCACCGCCGATGTCGCCGCCACATTCATCGATAGCTCGTTGGAGGAGGTCAACATCCCATCCATTCTGGAAGTCAGCATGCAAGGAATAGCCACTATTTGTGTATGATTGAACTCGCATCAGCAGGGTCGAGCGGGGCTTTCGGCAGGCATTGACTGTGTTAAAAGACGCTCAGATTCAACATGCTATACGACTTACGTTGCATCACCAGTAGCGAAAACCCAAGTTGGACCTTCGGCATTGAAGGGGAACTTGCCGACGTCATAAACAAATTCTTGGAAACTTTCGACAGAAATTGGGCTTGTCAGCGAAATCTCTCACTAAAGCAAGCAGAACCCTGCAGCTTACAGAGTGATGAAGTGTACGGGATGCGATGCAGGGCAGTCGCCATTGCTATTGGACGAGCACAATCAGCACCATACCGGCAGGTAGGGGAAAAAAAGGAGCACGGACTCAGGATTTTGCCCCAGAGGGTACGACATATGCGAGCCATCGGCCTTGTAAAGATTTACGCCATCCCAGCATGCTATCGTACGAAACAAAAGAGGTTATCATCATGTCGCAAGCGTGACGCTACATTCACTTGCCTGGAAATACGACCTGAGCCCGCATGCCATTTGGACAATTATGTTTGCTACGACCGCAGAATGCGAATTAGAGTGTCGGTGTTGTACAGGCCAGTGCTGCAACTCACAAAAAGTCATGACGGTCGGCCCATTCCGGGTCGCCCTGATGACCACCAGCGTAATCTGTGAGCGGTAAGGATGAGCAGCTATCTCCGTCATGTTCCAGCCCTTAGCACAGGGATGAGCTTACCCTGGCAGACAAAGTTGATAGCTCTGTCCGCTTGTTTGGTGGAATCGTAGCTTGAACGAGTAGGAGATCCTAAAAGGAGGTTCAGTGAGCATGTGTTTCCCAGAAGCTTGCTTAAGAAGCAGGAAACAGCTTACCTGCAACGATTCGGAGACCTGGTGGGAAGGCGGTCAGATTGCCTGTCTTTGGACCACCTCTTTGCAAGTAGTAGATCTTGGAGTACGAAGGAATAGCACTATAGCTTTGGTCGGCTGGGTTGTAGTAATAGAGCTGCGGTTGCCAGTATGCCGACAAATCTTTCGTGATTGGAAGTGTAGTGCACGTGCTTTCGCGGAGGCTCGCGTAGGTCGACGAAGAATCGATGTTGTTGGCCTGCGCGACTCGTCGATCAGCTGCAGCACTCGAATAACTGGAAACGATGGACCTACGCCAACGATGTTGTGTACGTGTGAAGCAATCTTGCCCGGCGATACAATAGGATCAATGCGTTCAACAGCCACGCTACTACCTTGCAGTATAAAGTAGGCTTGAACCGCTTGAAGTGTTGATATACTGGCCAAGGTGGCCACCGCGACATGGGAAATCATGAGCAAATTGCGAGGAAGGAGGGAGAGAGGTAAAAAGCAAACAGGGAGTAGAAGAGATTAATTATTAGCTTCTCAATGATCTGTCTTCTGCACCATGTGTACTCCGCAACCTGGGCCCGTCTGTTGCGGTCGGCATATATGAAGGCTCTCCACCCAAAGTGAGATGCCATTTGTTATCAATGAGCAAGGTTTGCAGGTTGGTCAGCAGCGCTGTCCGCAAGTGGAGTTGTCCAGCGTTGACTTGACAACAGCGCGTGCGTCAAAGTCAAAAGAAAGTGCAGCATTCCTTCATTGACAAAATTGACAAAATGATCGAACCTCATGCCTTTGCTTTGAAATCGTTAAATTGCCGATAGATTTACCGCAAATGGGCAGATGCGAGTGACTTGTGCGTTCGGAATGACCATCAGAAGGCCGAATCAAATTGCATTTCTGCATCGTGTTTCATAGACATACCATAAGCTTAGTGTTCACAGTACGTGTTGCGAAAAGTCCTGCAGGCTCGGGGCGGTGTGTGAGATTCTATGAGCAATGGAGCGAGAACAACCTGGCTACAAGGTCCGAGCTGACTCAAGACTCGATGCAAATTACCAAACCACAAAGACTGACTTTCCTCGTCGCGAAGGTGCTCCGAGACTTGTCACAGACTTCTCGTCAAGTCGGTCTCCAAACACTTGGGTCTCTGTCCAACATACAGTAGTTCAGCTCTGCCTACATTTGTAGGTAACAACCGGTAGCATGACAGCAATAACCCAACAAGCACCGATCTCGACCAGGTCCTGGACGACTTTATCGATGTCCTTGTAGGCTTCGGGCGCTTCTTCATAGAGCAAATTCAGATTTTCGCAGACCACTTCCGAGCCAAAGACGGTGGTGTGTAAGGAGTCGGCATAGCACGGCTTGGAGAATTTTGCCTTCGCCGACGTTCTTGGCATGGCACGTCCGGCACCATGCGCCAGAGAATGCGCTGTCGGGCACAACAGCGAAATGCAATTAGACGGATACCCGACCATCGCGTAAAATTGCGCGTGTGCCTCACCATTATATGTCCCGTCGCCTTTAGGCATCACTAAGTAGCTCCTCGCCCCTCTGCTGCCAGGTATCACAACAGGGCCGTCGAACGTTGATGCAGCACCCTTGCGATGCACCCATACTTCTGCTTCTCGAGGCTCCTCTTCGTCCCAAAGCTTGCTGGATACTGTCCTCTTCTCGACGAAGTTGTGCGTCACATCTAGTATTCTGGTCGAATTCTCAACTTGCTCTTGCCCAAGGGCTGAAAGCACCCGCTTTGCAATAAGCGCACGATTGGCTCTGGCCCAATTCACCGCTTGATCGTGCTGCCTCAGATATTCTTGTGCATCCTGTGAACTTTGCGGTAGGTGTTTATTTTGCATCTTGCTGAAGTCATCCAGCACATACTGTCCGACATCTCGAGAGCCCGAATGCACCAGCAGTAACAGACGAGAAGAATCCAGACCCAGACTCATTGCTGTCTCCTCATCTCGGACTTCCGATATCTTCAGGAACTCTGCAAAATGATTGCCTCGACCGATGGTACCGAGAGAATTGAATGCTGTGGGGTAGGTTGTACCGCCTGGAAGATCCGGACTGACGCCAAACGTATAAAGATATTCTTGCTGGGCAGCAGTGGTTTCGAAACGGTATGGTCCTTCGATATCGACTAGCCTCTTCGCGACGGCAGCCGGTTGTGATTCCTTGCCAACTGGAATCGAGAGCTGGTGCAAAGCCATACCACAGCCAATATCGCCGCCGATGAGTGATGGGAATATTCTGCCATGTGAGATGAAAGTCGCACCGATGGGATCTGGCGTAGCACAGAGCAATCAGATGAGGAGGGATGACAACGCAAGCCAAAATGCCGCGCACGCACCTTTGTTGCCAGGATGTAGATCAGGCATGCCTACAGCAAGAAGCATACCCTCTAGCCTAGCTGTCTCTTTGAGCTGTTTATACGCATCGGGAGCGACTGTTGCCTGATTGGCAACGACACGATATTTGCCCTTTGCGTGCTCTGTTGAAGAGAGTGGGGCAGAAGGTCCAGCATAGACTTCTCCAGCACTGAAGTAGAGCTTGATGGGGCGCGCGGGACTGTTCTTGTGAATGAATTCGAGCGCCTCAAGCATAGACTCATCTGTGGCCTTCGCGTCGAAGCGCATAGCGCCTCCTTCGAGATAAAGACGGAGTGGCGTCGATTTCAATCTGAGCTTGGATTTGGCCTTGGAAGTGAGCCATGGGAAGAGGTTGTCGGGAGGCAGTACGACTCGAAGCAGACCCTGTTGAGCCTGGTTGGCATTATTTATGACTAGTAGCGTGGACACTGACATTACTGAGGCTGTCGCGTTGTTGTTGTACGACTCGAGAGGGTGGCGCTGCATATATAAAAGGCCACTCGACCGTCAGAGCCTAGGAGAAGCAACCTCACCGGATGGTACTCTCTCTTCTCAAGCCCTGGCTTGTGACCGGCTTGCAATTGCATTGCGTCTGGTCTATGCCCGAGCTTGACTTGATGCAGGCCATTGTTGCTTGCATGACGCAGCTTTGACTCACTTGCTGTTCCAGCCAACTACGAGCAAATACCAATGGCAGGCGAGAAGAGACAGCGTGGAGGAGCAGGCAGTGGTGGTAGTCGTGGAGGGAACGAGGACCGTTCTGCTAAGAGACGGCGGTATGCTGCAGCTGCAGGCAAGAGCAAAGCGAAAGCAGCTGCAGGCGAAATTCGCGGGCCAGGGCTTTGGCTGTCTTGTGCGAGACGGAAGGAGGCCATCAGCACTAGCGAGGCTTATGATCTCTTGAACGATGTGCGTGGTTGCTCTCTATTCTACCTTGCAGTTACTGCAGCGCATTAATCTGATATGATGCAAAGGCAAGAAAGTTGATTTTCGATGATCTCGATTTTGTAGGTCGCAGACAGGCTATATCCGGGCACATCAACACAGACAACACAGGGCAGCAGCAAGGACTTGGAGAACCACAACATTGGCACACACGACGAAGTTGAAGATGATATTGAAGCTCGGATCGCAAAAGAGCTCGAAGAGCTGCAGCCTGCTACAGACCTAGAAACAGGCAAGAAGAAGATGCGTTTTCAGGGAGTCAGAACTGATACAGAATGTCGTGAGTTGCACGCGCCCTTGTCTTTTACGTTCAATGAATGTAAGTCCGATACTGATGCCTTCTATCAGTTATCTGGATATCCTGTGCTCCTCCTCTGGATCCTGTAAAATTGACATATACCATAGCCGATGACTTGCAGACCGGTGGGCCAGTTCGGACAAGGTATGCGTGCTTCCTTCGGGATTGACCATGCAAACACCGCTGATGGTTGCATGCACAGGTTCTTGCAACGCATAACACCTGTCACCAATACAACGCACGCCGATCCGAATTCACTAAAACGCTTAGCATATCGTATACTCCAACCTTTAATTGCTCCTACTGGATACACATTGGAGCAACGAGATAGTGATGAGCCTATTAAGGTGAATACAAGCAGCAGACATGCTGCAAAATTGTGCCTTTGCTAAAGAAACTTCCCATCCCAGTATCGAATTGAACCCTCCTTGCGAAACCATACAAGCTCTTTGAATCGACAGGTAGTGACGGACATAATTGGAGAAGTCGTCCGCGACCTTGCCAACGCACATTTCCAATTTGCAAAACCGCAAGTTATTGAAAATGATGCAGATGACGCAGCGGTACAGCCACAAAGCCCAGGCAGGAATATAGAAAAGGAACAAGAGAAGGATGATTCAGCAGGCACGCCGCAAGTATCGACGCAGACGGAAGAGCCCGCAGCGAAGCAGTCATCAGATCAGGATGAGGAGCAGGACAAGTCACCGGCGAAACAGGAAGAAGGCGAAGATCAACCTGCAGAAGAGACACCTTGGCATATTCTGCCGGCTTACCGCAGAAGAATCTTTGTGGACCTGAAGAATCCAACACACACAATCTTAGTATCAGCACTCAGGGGAGTGTGCGGTATCTCCGTCGTCGAAGGCTATGACCAGCGTAAAAAGTTTAATGTTCAAATGCTGGGCGGCAACTTACACGCACCCGCCAACGGCAGATCGAAAGCGAAGGAAGAAGACAATGCAAATGTGGAGAATTACCAGCCAGAGCGAGAGGCGCACAATGACAGGGGCGAAGCATTAGCCCAACAAGGCGACAGCGAAGCTGCTGCCATTGGCGAAGCAGCTGCAGAACAGCAGCGGCATACACAAAAGGTCGAGGAGATAAGCGAGTCGGCTCCGAACCAGCCAGAAGCGCATGCACAGGCAGATAGTGACATTCCTCAACTATAGTACAAAGTAGCGCATAGTGTCCAGCTATAAAGGCACAATCGGTGAATCAGGACGAAATGCGTCCATACCATCTCCATTGTTCTCCGGCTCATGATCAAAACTCGCACACTACATTCCTACTTCCTAAATAATCATCATTGCCTCATAGGTCACATCTGAGATCCGCCTTTTCAGGTTCTCCTTCACTCTGACGATCACACCTTGCTCGAAGACAGCTAATCACCAGTCTTGTCCCTGCTCCTGTACTACTATCAATCCCCACGCCACTTATCCTCCATCATTGGTCGCTCTTTGCTCGTCTCTATTAAGATTCAGCTGAATAAGTAATTCACTACAGTACTAGTGGTTGGTCGTTCTTTGCTCGTGCTATATAAATTCGAATAAGTAATTCACTACAGTAGCTCTAGGCGAAGCTTCTTCCTAGGTTATAGGAAATGTCGGTGGTAGTTGATCTAGACGTGGGGTAGCAAGGCAGCGATGTGCTTAACAGTGAGGTGTGACTCGACAGCAAACGACGACGTTGAGGACTTGTAGGTTCGACTCCGCCCTCGACCCTGCCGGTAGGAAAGCGGTCTCCTGGCTGGCAGCGAGCTTGGTGCATTCGCTCTGCGACTTCCCAGTCTGTTATTTGGTGTGCACGACCTAAAGATCGCAGGTCGCCTGGAGGAGGCAGAGCCCGAAACAGTCTTACATCGCGTGCAGCCTTCGAGCCGCGCATGTATTGAGATGGGGTGTCGAAGCCATCCAGGGTTAACTGACTGTTGGCTTGATATCCAGGATATCCTGAAGGGACAGGCACATGGCGAGGCACGTTGAAATCTGGATATAGGTAGGCAGAGGAAGGAACGAGGGAAGGGACAGGTGACGACTCAAGAGTGCGCGGATGGTCTTTTGTGCCATGTGATGGCTTCCCTTGAAGGTCCCGTCCTCGATTTGATATGCTTTCGGGCAGTATGGGGAGTTTCTGATGGCTTCTCCTTCTTTTGAGGTCGGGATATGCAGGAGCACTGGCTAAAAGGCTAGCGGGATCGAGTGACTGCTGACGCTTGCTTCGCCTTTTGGCCGTTCTAAGCCCTGCAGTAGTGCCAGGGGGATGGAGCGAGAAATCATCCAGATTTCGCAGCTCGATCTGCTGAGGCTGACTGTCAACTGACGACTTGCGACTGTACTGAGACGAGAAGTCAAGCGTCGAGGGGCTGTTAAGGTCAGGCAGTCCTAGAGACCAGCTCGTCGAGTTACTGCTGGGAAAACGTGCGGCAACGCCAAACATGTGATGCATAACAATATTAGCCGTTGCTGGCTTTGAAACATAGCAGGATTACCGCACCTGTACCGTCGAAGAGCGGGGTCCCTCGGTACCTGATGTAGCGATTGAACTCCGAAAAACATAGGGGAGGTAGGAGTCGGAGGCAAAGGCGACGCTTGTGAGGCGCCTTGGAAATTTGTCTGCGGCTGCGACACCTGTCAGTACTTGGAACATGACAAGACGATGCGAAGGGCCACTCACAAGGCCATGCCCTGTCGAGGGGTCACTACTCCAACCTGCAGTAGCATCAAGGTGACCGAGACGATTAGGCTTTGTGGAGCCCAGCGAAAAAGGCTTCCTTGCTCGTCGAGACGGTCCAGTCGTGTCCAACGAGCCAAGTGAAGTAGAGTACGGATCGAACGTCGTGTTGTTCGCAAGCATAGCTCCCTGTGAATGGCCCATATTCGATCTCGACTTGGCTGGGTGCCGTTGAGGTGCCGTTGAGTGAGTCTGCTAGCCGGTAAGAGGGTAGACAAGTAAGCAAAGCAAGCGGAAGAAAGAGGTGGTTAGCCTTTGAGAGTGAGCGTAATGACACTGGAAGAGGCATGTAGGTTCATTGCGGACGATTGCACAGCGTCAAACACGAAATCCCGTCGTTTGCGAATAGTCCTACAGCCGTCAATCAAATTCCTTTTGGCTTGAGACACAAGTGGAGCGGAGCCGGGTTTCGGGATGCTCTTTTTTGCCTGACATTTGCTTGCGAACAGTTCAACACGTCCGGCAAGGCTACGAGCAGTCAGCGAAACATTCAGCCTGCTGGCTATCAGCCGAAGCGAGCAACCCAATATCACGTAAGATCTGCAGCAAGCTGTCCAGCAAGGAACACCGGATTTTAGGATTTTAGGGTTATAGGGGTGCATTAGAGGGAAGCACACGGCTGCTCATACCGTATGTGCACACGTGTGCTTCGGAAGCGTTTCGAATCCTAATTGTCTTCATTATATCCCAAGCCAATGGGCTGTATTCGCATCGACACGGCTTGTCTATGTTTGGTCCCTGGCTGCCTTGACACCGAGCAACCCCGTCTTTTCAATTTTGATCTTCGACCTGAAACAGTAATACGCACTATCGAAGCTCGGGAGGCTGAGAGGAAGGAGGTGACTGTCTGGCGAACGCTGAACCAAGTAGAAAATAAGCCTGCCGAGGCGGCACAGGTCACCCAAAAGTGGCTGTCGAAACCGACATTCAGAGTCGCTTATCCTCCTTCCTGTTTGACACGCAGTCCCCACCTATTGGTGAGGTGTTTGCGTTCATATGCGTGAGACCGTTGCCTCGCCGTCTTTATGGCTGTGAAGTGAGGGACATCCTTTGAAATGCTGCGATGGACAGAACGAACTCGTGAAGTGAATACGCAAGCGCGAAGCATGTCATTTCTGTTATCTGGCTCGATTCAAGTCAATGTCTGTCTGTTCAATCTGGCCGTTTGTATGGCTCAAGTGATCTTCCGTTCTGCCAGCGAATTTGAAGTACAAGATTCAGTACCGCATCGCCGAAGACAATCATGCGCAAGGCGACTCGTTTGTCGATTCAATATGCAAACGTCGCACCTGCTGGTGTATGTAAAGCAAGATTGCCCCGCGTCCGCGCCCCGTCTGACTTGTCCAACTGCCTTGCTGCTCCTGGCTCTCGGCGGGGCTCTCTACTTTGCTTTGATTGCAAGCCTGACGCGTCACGGCAGGCAGAGGCGCTAATAGAATGGAACTGCAGTCACTGCAGCTGCAGCACCCATTCGAGTACGCCAGCGCACAGCCTGTCCCGCTGAAGAGGCCGCAGCATTTCCACTCCTTCAGCTTTGGTGAAGATCGAGAGTTGCTGGTTGATCCTACGAACAAGGATGCGTCGCTACGGTGGTACAAGCAGCCGGTATTGTACGTGATAAAAGCGTCTAGAAGAGTAATAGTGGCTTTGGCTGATGCTCTGCGGCTGTAGAGGTTGTGATTTGCGACATGGCTACGAAACGTGCACTTGGCGTCCGGAAGACATTGATGAAGGATTAGACGCGCTTCTCGACAGGTGGGTCTCGCCCCATCATTCTTACATGCAAAGATCATTAGACTGACTGTAGAGACTTCTTTTACGTTTCCGCGTTGCATTTTTCCCAGTCTCCTGGCGCGTCTCCGCGATCCAGCAGCGGAAGAAGCTCTGTCTAGTCTCCTGCAGTCAACAGCTGTCATAACATGGCGAGGCATGGCAACCAAGCTTCTTACAGCGATCTATGAGGAAAGAGAAGGATTCGAAATGGATGCCATGATGGTTGATGGATGCCTGTACCTTGAAGAATACAAATCTCCTCAAAAACGTAAGAAGGTTATGGATTCTACACTTCGCTTGCAGTCATATTATGGGTATGCATCATCGTCATTTCTGGCTGCAATACACCAAATAAGCACATCTGCTGACACTCGCGTTGGCTATGTCTCGTATGCTTGCTACACCTTCATAGCTATGCATTCGAGAGCTACTGCACAAGCGAGGATCCGAATCCGCCACAGCCAACCACTCCTGAAGAATGCTGGTCAGGCGACGTCAATACAAATGTTCAGTGGTGTTCCATTGTACGTACAGCACTTGGAGATGTACCTCTGATCCTCGGCGGAGAGGTGGACTGCGTAAGAGAAGGAGCCGGCATCAGCGAAGGTCTCGATACGCAGGATTTTCTTGAGCTCAAGACAAATGTCGTGATAGAGTCGAATAGAGACGAGACCAATTTCGAAAGGTACATTGAGAATCGTTTCTACTGTCGAAAATGGCGTCTGTTAAACACGAATCTCCATCCAGATACAAGTTCCTCAAGCACTATGTACAAAGCTGTGAGTGGTTGTCTATCATGCCTCTCATCTAGCGTGATTAACATTGACTCTGCGCACCCAGTGCTGCTTGGTGTTCCGACTGTGATCATCGGCTTCCGACAAGATAACGGTATGCTGGCAGGCTTCCAATCGTTTGAGACACTCGACATACCAAAATTGCAAGTCATGCTGCTCAAAACCATTCATTGCTGTGCGCACCTTCCTGATGTCCTACTTCCTACAGGGTTGCGGACAAGGCGCATGTCTGGCATGCTTCCTCCATCCTCAACGCAGGCCACCATATCTTCACACACCTTCTGTCCAGCTTAGCGCAGAGTGCACATGTCAAGTCATTCGACGAACAGCTGGCACAAGGCGTAATTGCCTCAGGAGACACGGTTCCAGTTTTCAGGATTTCGTTCACGCCAGCAAGTCGAGATGGAAAGGCTATAAATCTAAGGTTGTTACAGCCTAACGAGGTAGAGGACGTCTCCAGAAGCAAAACGAACATTCGACAGAGGGTTGGCTTCCTGCCGCTGGATTGGGTGCAAAGTATCCAGACGCGCAAGGCGAAGTATGTCTCTATTGATCTGTGTGACGGTAGGGAGTACTGTGCAGGAGGCCTTGCTGACTCCGCCACATTCTGCCCTCATAGACGCCAAGCTGCATCACAGGAGTTAAATTACTAATACGTTGGCATTTGCCGGAGATCAAGCCGCTACTGTCGCTGTAGTCATCGGCACATGTGCCGGCCAAGATGGCCACCGGCAGTGGCAGAGCCGGACACTTGCGCGTCACAAGTTCAGCGCTCTCCATCGCCTCTTCCATTACAAGCTGGTAGACCCACCAACCGGGAATAGAGCTTCCAGTTAATATGTGGCAGAGACGGGAAATAACAGGACCATCAAGGACACCTCATCGAGCACATTCATGAATTCCTTGATATGCGAGGTCGTGCGATACTCTAGATCTGCGCCCGCACACACGAGGAGAACGAGCATGGGCTCGCCACAAGTCAGCGCTTGGTCAACCTGTCACGATAGTACATTCTGAACTGAACATTGAAATTGTCGGGGCAGTCTGTGCACGTGCCATGTCGCATGGAGACCTAGGCTCGGTACCAATTGTGCTGGCTTGTGTCCTGCATGCATCATCTTAACTGTAGAAGCAGTCTTCATCTCTCTTAGCATCGTTGAGATGTTGCGCGTGTCAATGACCTTCTGCAGTAGCCTGGCGAAGTTTCACGACGGCCCGACAAGGCCAGCCCGGCTATTGACCTTCAGATTTCCGCTCCTTTTGCTCGCCCGCTCGCTTCCACTTGCGCCTTGCTCAAGCACCATTACGATGTCAGTCGAAAAACTTGACGAGTCTGCTTCGCCATGACTGGTAGACACAAGTACAAGTACAGCCGTGACTCGACATTCGACTTTCCCTTTCATGCTCTCGCTCGCTCGCTTATTGCTTGAATTCCGAGGACATGGATCACTACAGTTTTGTTCTGTGCAGGTCACATCCACAGGCTTTTGACCATCAGCAGCAGCATCGCAATGATGCTGTTTACAGAGGCCTATATGTCCTTCCAACTGGCCGTGAATGGTGCACTCTGCGTCTCTTCTCTCCTGGCATGGCTCTATCTGGCTCTCGTTTGGCAGCAGGCGGAAGGCAATTCGACGATCAAGCTCCCAGTGACCAAGGACGATGAGACTTTAGCAACAGCAGCTCTCGACGAGGATATACCTACCGACGTCGGGCAATGGCAAAAAGGTAACTTATACCGCAAGATACCGTGTACGCTTATCGCTGGTGTCGTAGCAGTCGTTTCCGCCTTGGACAGTATCTCGATTGGTACCTCGTGGACACGCTTGCTGGCGGCTGCGTTTTGGGTGAGCCTGCCCGGCTTTTGAATACCGTCATGCTTGCGAGACTAACTTCGGTAATAGTGCAATATCACCACTTTGTGTGTGGTTTGGCTGAGACAGACGCAAGTACACAATCACTGGAGAACAACTGGGGTGTTATCGCTCTTGACTTTGGTGAGCGCGCGCGCATATACAAAATGTAGTGTCCACCACCTGGGCCAAGCTGAACGTGTAACATCTGGTCCGTTCATTAGCTTGCTACTTGTACGACATTCTGGCTTGCTATCTACTCTGATCAGCTGCAAGTTCTAGAAGGCACGATGCAGATCTTGACATTCGTGGCACCTCTAACAATCTTCAGCTTGACATTAAGTATTCATCGTTCTCCACCCCTCATCACACGATCTCCTTTCACGTATCAAGATACGAATGGGTTCGAGAAGACGTCATACCAAGAGTCGGCCTCGCTGTTTTCCGTGCTGACTTTCGGATGGGCAATCCATCTGATACGTTCGGTCAGACAGCAAGCATGCGACGGAGTCCAAGACCATTCAGTCCCATACCTACACGCGAGTAACAGGAGCTATAGACTATATCATGATTGGAAGGCTTCGTGTGCTGCTTCGCTGAAAGGACAAGAACCCGCCAATGCCAAGGAAGAAGCACTGGGCCGTTCACCATGTCGGGTGAATGCTGTACTCTGGCGAATCTTGCAGACTCACAAGTCGGAGTTTCTCATAACCTGGTTTCTAGATTTTCTGCTGGCTGTTTGGCGTATGGCTCCAGCCTGGGCACTCAAAGTGTTTCTGGCAGAGCTAGCGGCCATCGAGTCCAAGGCTACAATGAAATATGCATGGAGTTGGCTCGTTATCTTGGTAATGAGCTTGGTCATCCGAAGTATTATTACCGCAATCGATTGGTTCCAATGGAGTGGACGCTTGCACACCCGCATCAGATCTCAAGTAGGGAGCTTGGTCTTCGAGAAACTGGTGAGAGCTTTCTGCTAGGTCGCTCGGTATTTTGTTATACTGAGATCGTCACATAAAGCTATGCCAAAGGACACAATCTACTGAAGTTCGCAGTCCTGACGAAGAAAACTGTTCGAAGCCAGAGCAGGCCAATTCTTTCAATCTCTTTACATCCGACACCGAGGGTTGCGCCACGTAAGCTGACTCTAATGGCTCGGCGTTGAAACCGCGCTAAGGTCCTTCTGGCATGCAGCTCCCTCACCGTCCTATCCCAATTGTTCTGGTTTTTCCCCCTTGGTAAGCTTTTGTAACAACTGCCGTTTCGCGCGCGCGCTTGCTAACAGACCCTGTTTCACCTAGACCTCCTGTTCTGTGCAATCCTGCTGTTCAATAATCTTGGCTCCGCTGCAATATTCGGACTTCTCACCCCCGTCTGCCTTATACCAGTATCTCAGCACTTGACCCGCGTAGTCTCTGCGACACAGAAAGATTTGAGCCGGGCCAGTGACGCTCGGGTAGCGGTCGCAAATGAGGTTCTCGCTTCCATAAAGCACATCAAGCTCACGGCGCATGAATCAGCCTACACTGAAAAAATAATGGCGGCAAGAAAGCTGGAGATCGATGCAATGAAGAGAAATCAGCATGCAAGAAGCTGGCTCGATGCCATGTCTGTTCTAGGTCCGGCATTCACACTTTTCGTGTCCCTTCTTTGGTACACCAAGGTGCAGCATCGGACCGTGACAGCGGCCGTTGCTTTTCCAAGTATCATGATTACCGGGCAATTGCGTCAAACGTTGGCAGTAGGTTGCTGAGCCGCACTCGTTTCCCGCTCAAAAGACAGGGCCATCACTCACACATGTTTCCTTGCAGAGCATATACAACTCCGTAGGAACATGGCTTCAAGTGTTGAACAACTTGCAAAGAATGGGTAAGCCAAGGACCGTTGCGTTGTTAGCAGACCTCAGCTAAAGGCCTACTCTGCAATAGAACGCTTCTTATCGCAGGACGTCCAGGTTGTTGGGCAGGCTACTGAATTTTTGCCGTATCCATTGACACTTCAAGCAGCTACATATTGCGGCGCAGCTGGAGGGAACATCGTTCTCGACGCCGCTGAGTTCGAGTGGCCGTCTCGAGCACTCGCGGACCGAAATAATGAACATTCGCGCGGATTTGGGCTCCGGGGCCTGTCTGTGACGTTTGAAAGAGGCATCAACTTGATATGCGGGAACGTCGCTTCCGGGAAGACTATGTTGTTGCTGGGTAAGTCTATCATGTCGCAGCTAGCAGCGGCAATCTAATGAACTTCCTCAGGCCTCCTCGGCGAGATTCCGCTAGTTTCCGGAAACATGGTATCGCCCTGTTCACTGTCGAACACCGTACCTCTCAGAAAGGAAGACATGCAGCTCGATCTAAATAGCTGGCTGGTGCCATCCTGCGCCTATGGTGAGCTGTTCGCAGTGGGTCTTGACCTTCAGATACTCACGCCCACGACTCCAGTTTCACAGGCTCCCTGGCTGCTCAATGGAACTGTGTTCGACAAGTGAGTTCAATGCGACCAAACCGGCGCCACCAATAGTTCCCTCACCTGCTGTCCTTGCAGTATCCTGTTTGGCCTACCTTTCCATGACGATCGCCTGAATCAAGTGGTCTTCGCTTGTTGCCTGGAACCTGACCTGGCAATTTTGCCAAATGGGATATATACCGAGATCGGCGAGAGGGGTACGTCTCTTCGTCTTTGAGGTACATAAAGTGTTATTGCTGAACTGACTTCTGTTTCCAGGGGTGATTCTCTCCGGTGGTCAAAAGCAAAGGGTGGCGCTTGCTCGCGCGATGTACTCACGGGCAATCTATCTCTTTCTGGACGACGTACTGTCAGCTGTGGATATGCACACTGCTCAGCACATACTCGAACACTGTCTTACTGGTCCAATAGCTCACAATCGCTTCATGATTTTGGTGTCTCACCATGCTTCGTTGTGCGCACCCGCAGCCGTTCAAGTAGTGCACCTGGACACGGGGTGCGCCACTTTCGTCGGCAATGGTGCCGACTACCTGAAAAGCGAGTACTACATTGTCGAGAAGACCGAAAGTTTGGCAGTCGATGATCCAGCAGACGAGTTTGACCGGACGCCGTCATCAGGCGTAACGTCCGCCAAGGCTCGCTTATCAAGTGCCCACAAAACCGCGAATTCAGTGAGACCAGAGAAGGACTCTCAAATGCTTCTCATTCAACCCGAAAACCGGGTCGGTCGAGTCCGGGTACTCCACGTGTGCAGGCATGTGTATTGACTTTGTGTGGTGTGGTTTAGGGAGAGGGAAATGCTGGCCTGGCGCTATGGCTGTACTGGGCCAAAGGCAACGGCCGTTTCCTTTTCTGGATCGCCGCGTGTAGCGCGATGATAGCCAACAAGGCGATTTGGATGATTAGAGATAGCATTGTTGGGTACGTGCGACACACATACTTCTGATGAATATCCGAGCTGACCAAAATCTGTTTTCGATGCTGCAGACGCTGGACCGAGGCGCTCAAGTCAACTCCAGATCAAGTTGCTGACATTGACACCTACTACCTTACAATAATTGGTGTACTTTCTATTTTGACTCTGCCGGCCGTTTCGCTGCGTGAGTTATAAGAATCTTCAGCTTCGTACAAACGTGTGTCAACACTGACAAACAATATGACCTCTACTTAGGTCCCGTAAGTACAGCTCGAGGCTTTACACTGCAGCCTTTCTACTAAGTCCCAATGGCATCGCATCTCATCGACTTCAGTTCATTCTGTTCTACGGTAGCCGGCGTCTATCGCAAAGAATATACAAAAGCATGCTCTTGGCTGTGCTTCGAGCTCCCATGCGCTTCTTCGACACCATCTTAGTCGCAAGTGGCTATTTCGCTGCATTTTTTCGCATCTGAAGTGTTGACGGGCTCTCTTACAGGGCACTATACTCAATCGATTCGGCGGGGACATAAGGGTTGCCGACATAGAAATGCCGGATGTTATCAGAATGCTCGGGGTAAGTAAGCCTACCGATTTAGGCGTTGAACCTGCGCTTCACTTGCTTTTTAGAACACCATCGTCGGCCTGGCAGTGATCGCCGTGACCCTACTTCTCATGTCTCCGTACTTTGTCATCCCCATGACCGTGATGGCCCTCATATATCGCGGGTAGGCCAATGACAATGTCGAATGTTGTCACATGTCTTACGGGGTTGTCGAATCAGGTTTGGCTCCATATATCTGACCGCGGCTAGAGAGTTGCGTCGGTCGGAAGTCATCGCTCGCTCGCCGTTAAATTCGCTTTACGCTGAAGCCAGTGAGTGCTGCGACTCATCATCTGATTGATCAGGCTAAGCAACCTGCGATCGTCTGTTCTAGTATCGGGGTCACAAATTATACGAGCTTTCGGAAGCACGACCCGAGTGGGTGCCTGCTTGATTCCGATGGCTTCGAATTGCTTCGTGACTGAGTTCATCCCTTCAGTTCCTACTTATGCAGTTCCAGCGCAGTGACCGCGTCCAGGCTTTTGACAATCACACCTGGTCAGCTAATCGATGGCTCTCGGTGCGCTTCGAGCTCACCTCCATACTCTTAGTCACGTCAGTAGGATGTGCGGGCCTTATTATGGGGCAGCAAAGTATCCCCGTTGGCTTTACAGGCTTTCTGTTGTCATCTACCATCGGAGCCTATCAAGAAGGTATGCTAAAATTTCATTCCGTCACGCAAGACCCCCAGAAATCGCTAAATGTGCCTTGCGGACAGCTATGTACCTCATGCGGGTTTGGACCAAAGCAGAAGTCGCCCTCGTCAGCATCGGCCGAGTCAAAGAATTTTCCGACCTAGAAAGCGAAGCCGCAAACTTCACGAATGAGCCCCTGCCATCGTCGTGGCCCTCTGGCGGCAAGGTCGTCATGGACCATGTGTCGGCTCGTTATGCGCCAGACCTGCCAAAAAGCTTGGACGACATATGCTTCACCGTCAATGCAGGCGAAAAGGTTGCCGTAGTAGGCGCTACTGGCTCGGGCAAATCAACGCTCTCCCTCACCCTCTTGCGCATTATCGAAGCCTGTGAAGGAAGGATTCACATCGATGATGTTGATGTCTCGCGAATAGGTCTACATGATCTCAGGAGCCGGGTGACTATCGTCCCGCAAGACCCTGTAAGTCCTAGAAAGCGAGATTGGCTGTCGCCCCCTCCCAAGCTGACCATATTTCAAGACCATCTTGTCAGGCACGCTCAGGACTGCTTTAGATCCGCTTGAAGAAGGTCTCAGCGATCAAGCAATGTACGCAGCTCTGCGAGCCGTTCATCTTTTGCGTGATGACGAGCTAGTTGGGTCGACGACCGAGCTCGACAAGGATACTCCTTTCTCAAATCTGGACGCTCCCGTTAGTGAACACGGGAAGGTAAGAACGGGATCGTTTTCTCTCTCCCGTGTTCTGGCTAATATTTGATTTTACGAAAAGAACTTTTCTTCCGGCGAACGCCAGCTGATCTGTCTCGCTCGTGCAATTCTGAAGCGACACAAACTAGTCATCTTGGACGAAGCTACAAGCTCGGTGGATCACGAGACGGACCAGCTCATCACTCAGACTATTGAGGCCGAGTTCAAGGGCGTGACCATGCTGACCATAGGTAAGATATTACGAAAGTTTATACCCCGATTTCATTGCTCTGAGATGGTCTCCTGCTTTTCGGTCGATTCAGCGCATCGTCTCCGTACAATTATCAATTACGACAAAGTCATCGTAATGTCTGCTGGAAGATTGGTGGAAGAAGGAAGCCCTGTACATCTGATGCGTGATCCGGACTCACATTTTTATGCCCTCAGCAGAGCAGTAAGTAGCACAGGAGAATGCGCTGACAGAGGTCTACTTACTGAAGCACGATCGCTTATATCTACAGGCTGGTGAGCAGGAGTTCGACACCCTGTGGACATTGTGTTCAAAAAGTCAGAATATGGCTCTGCCGAGCACTGAATAGTTGGAGGGCTTTGCTGTTCTTGCAGAATGTATTTGTTCCGTATTTTGATTCGTGCTCATAAGTAACGTGCTAGGCGATCTTTTCGGTAATGCTAGCAATGACGGCCTAGAATGTTTCGTGTTACAACAATGCACAATCCAGATGCGCTTGACACGCAGCTTGAATACCGTCGCTTCCTGATGAGAAAGAGGCGCCGCACCTTGCTTAGTCGTGGCTTTGGAAGCTTCATCCGCTACCTACGAGTAATCGAACTGCTTGTGTTTGCCCGGCCAGGACGACATCTGTCATGTGTGTGTCGTCATGACGGTGCCGCCCAGCGTGCCCAAGTGGTTGTCAGTAATACGTCGTGCTGCTTCTGGCTCGTCGACCATGCTGAGACGCGTCTTGTAAACAGTGGCTCGCAATATCCCACACTCAAGTTTGCGCCGCAGTGGCTGGAAGGTATGACCGCATATACAGATCTGAGCGGAACACGAGCTCATATCATATCAATCCACAGAGTGCTACACCTTCCTGCAAGAAAATTTCCAGCTTACAGCCCCGGTCCTGCTCAAGAAGATAGAGAATCAGTTGTTGCTATCTGACCTGGCGACTTCAACAGTACAGCATGCTGGACTCTTCCCAACCAACGATGAACAGACAGAGATCATCTTTGCAGATGTGAAAGGAGCTGGAGTACTTGTTCAAGTGCTTGAGATACTCGAGATTGGCAGACCGGCGTTAGAGCTGCTCCGGCTACATCGTGATAAAGTGGAGGACAGGAAAGTATTCAAAGAACAGGGAAGAGCAGTCATCAGGGCAGTCAATGATGTAGACCCAACTCAGGATGGCAATAACCACAATGACGGTCAAGATGCGGCTGCTGCTGGTGAAGCTGAATCTCAGAATAAGGACTTCCCACGCGCCATGCTTCGTCTACGTGTATCTGATGGATTCAATGAATATGTCGCAATCGAAACAAAGAGGATAACAAATTTGAGCATGGACGAAACGCCTCTAGGGTGCAAGGTACTTTGTCCTCAATTAAGCCTTCTACCCGTACTCCGCTGAGACGTGTCCATCTGATCCAGCTCATGCTCAAGAACGTACGCTGTCAGCGAGGTGTTCTAATGATCAACGAAGCATGCTGTATCGTCAAAGGCGGTTCAATACCAGATTTAGAGAACGACAGAGACGCATTATTTGAAGCTTGGCTCGAGGCTCGAATCAGGTGGGTCGTTCTCTACAAAGAATTGGCATCTGTCAGCTAATCGCTGCTTTATCTGGATACAGAGGTGAAGATAGCCTTCAGACGCGACCTCTTCAGAGACAAGTACTACCGGGAGCAAGACGTTCCGTAGCTACTGCAACTTCTGCTTCGATGCAGGGTACATCCGCTCCAAATTGCCCACCTGCACCATCACGTGCGCCGCTTGTCCAAGGCCGTACTGTCCCCATCGCCTCAACATCCGCTACAAACGGACAACTGCAAGCGAGCACCTCTGCAACATCATCTCGTCCTCGTGCTGTACCACCCGCCGCACATCCACGAAAGCAACCTATTTCTGAAGATGACGAATTCGATTTTGATGACGATGTATTTGAGGACGAAGAGGCACTCGCTGCATTAGAAGAAGCCGAAGGGTCGGGATCAAGCAGGCATGCTCACCCATCACGAGGGAACACCGTCAGCAGTACTACCAACAATAGACAGCCTTCACGTCCTACAGCAGAATCCTTTAGAGCATCCTCAGTGTCAGGCAACAATCGCCAAGCTCCGACAGCTCAACAGCCTTCACGCTCTTTGAACAGCGCTCAGGCCCGAACTTCACTGGTCATTGACATCGATGATAGCAGTGACAACGAAGACGCAGAAATAGCTTCCATGCTATTTTCCGAGAGTTCGCAGGGGGGCGATCATGTTTCCCACACAAGAGGACCAGCCATGAACGCAAGCAGAGGGCGTACCAACCAACCTATAGAACTTGACTGAAAAGGTTCTACAGCAGCAGTAGGCAGGTCGTCTCAAAGTGCCGGGATCATCCATTTGTGTAACCTTGAAGAAGCTTGTTGTTGTCGAAATCACTGGAAGAGCATTGCTGCATTGCACGCAGAAGCAAAATTGTATAGATACACGGGACAGCTGCTACTAAACACAACTTCGCATCAGCACACACAAACCAGGAGAGATTGCTACATCTACCGAAAGCTTGAGCCAAGTTCCAGTTGACAAAGGCACGAGTGTAAACGAAGAATGGGCAGGGGGTGGTGGTGGGATGCTGGATTTGAGGAGAATCAGCTGACAAAACATACAAGACGGGATCCCGAAGGACACCCGTCTATCAAAGTTTATGTGTTCAGCCCAGCACCTTTGGACGCTTCTTCTTGCTTGTTCCCTTCTGGAAGCTCCTCCAGTCTGTTACTCGTGCCTCGCGCGATTCTGTGACGAAAGGAAAACAGAACAAGCTTTAGTACGCCCACTGGAGGCTGCGAATTTGATAATAGAGACTGTAAAAGAAGTAAAGAACGTGCTCACCTTCCCATTGCGCTTTCTCCTCGTGCTTTCGTTTCCTTTCAGCTTGAGCTGTTTCAACTCGCTGAGCTTCAGCACCCTCTGCTATCATTTGCATTTTATTTGTCCGGCGACGTCGAAGTTCGTCATCTATTAAAATTTCCTTTGCCTTCTGCTTTACTCGTTCTCGCATTGGTGGCAGTAGAAAGCGGACTTTGTCGTGCGTGTCGGGCGTCTCTGGTGGGAGATTCAAGCTTCGGAGAATGAGCATGCGGGCATCGGCACTGTAGAGGAAACAAATGTCAGCGTGTTGAGCGGGTGTGATGTTATTACCCCAGCTGCTTGATACCTACAGAGTCTTATCGATCAGCCTGGAAAGTCGGGACAGGATACAATGTCAGGAATTGTGCCCTACTACCTTAATGTGAGCGAGGCGTGAGGGTACTTACTTTCTCTTCTCGGCGTTAAGCAAATCAGTCTGAGCTTTCTTCAGCAAATCAAAAGCTTCAGGGCCTCTAGGTGCATGGTACCTATCCGGGTGGATCATCAATGACTTCTTTCGGTACGTCTTGTCTGCATTGACAGCCGAGCATGAAATGTTGAATTGAGTCAGCGAGGAGAGTCGACAGATGTGATTTATGTCACGAAGAATACTCACGAATCTCATCTTCTGTTACTGTCGGTTCAACACCCAACACATCGTATGGATTAAGCTTGAATGCTTTCAGCACTCTGTCGCACTGATCATATCAAAGAAATCGGGTCAGCTGGACGGGCTTTGAGCTCAAGAATAAAAGTGAAGAGAAAACGCACCTCCTCGTCTCTCTGCACACCAGTAGCTTCCTGTGCTAGTATTCTATCGATATCGCTGTCATCAAAAGGCTGACGCTGCTCTTCTGTCGTTACTTCTGCTGCCTTCCCTTTCGAATCGCTGCCGTTGACAGTGGTCGAGGCGCCATTGACAGCAGTAAACTTGCCCATGGATGGAGCAGCCTTGTCAGATGCTACTACTGACGCTGATGTGCTTGCGCTAGAGGATGTTGAAGCCATTATGGGTATGTGTGCGTGATGACTGTGCTCCTGCTACCACTAACTGACCGCGTTCGCCTTCCGACGGCCTGCAGCAAGCAAGCAGACCTGCTGGGTGATTGTCTTTTCTAGTGTGATGCTGTACTTGACTCCTACTCTGGATGCCAATATTCTGGCAAGCTCTTTAACACCCCGGTTGGAGCTGGTTCAAGCAGACACGACGCTGCTCTCTCGCTCGACATCCAAGACCAGGAGCGTTGCAGCAGTGGCGACTGACAGCTGTTGATGGAATTTAATGATACCCTGAGATCTCATGCAAAGGTCCAACATGTACAATAGACGCCCACTCTTCACGGAGTCTCTCAGGTTGGCCTGCGCGTTACTGGGTTGATGTGCATATTGGCCACCTGCAGTGCATGATAAGTTGCGTTGTGGCGTCCGCTATCGTCCTTCCTTCACATCAGATCCATCGAGTTAGAATTAGCTTCTCCCATTGAGCATGCTTGGATGTAAGGCCTGCTATGTACTCAGTAACCATCCCAGCAGAGCGCCTCCAGCGATATCGCTGAAGGCTGCAGCTGGAATGCTTCCTGTATGCAAGCCTATAGCGTGATCGGCAGCAATATGAGAGTATACCTATCCAGCAGTGCTAAGGAACAAGGCAGCTCTGGGTAGCGTTTCTCCCAACTTTTGGTATAGATTCAGAAGTGTCTCCGATGAACGTCGTTCCGCCTCTCCTGCTCTTCAACACGACTCGTTGCCTGCGGACGCCACGATGATCATTCTGCAACAGGCACTCGCCTTGATACTGTCCGCTCTTCGCTCTGTTTGAGCCGACCCTGAGAAAATTCCACGAAACAGAGATGCTCGGGACGCGGGGATTCACTATGATACTTCTGCTAATGCGCAACGTGTTACGGTAACGTGGTGGGGCATCAATAAGATGTTGCCGAGCACTTCGGAAGTGCGGTCTAACAGCTCAGAAATCCGCAGGAGCCCGAGCACGAGCTTGATAATAAGGGTATTCGAAGGCTCGATGGCACATTCGCTGGTGTCTAACATCTCTTGCCCCAATCTAACTGACCATCTTTCAGACTACCTCCGTGTGCCACTCGTTATTGCAGACAACAAGTCCAATACAGTAGTTGAAGAACTTGAAGGGCCAAAGCCGCTCGTCAAAAGCCTGCAGCTGAAACCAATCAAAGTTGGACAGTGCTGGAGTGACAATTCTGTGGGAAGGCATTCAACTATCCTTAATCTCTCGCAACGAAAGTACGTCTTGTCACATTCGCTAGGCACAATGGCTTCTCCAAAGCCCGGTGGTATCAACCATCCTATCAAGGATTATCACCAGGATGAGCAAGAGGAAGGCTATGTGTACACCACGAGCAACGGCGTTCGTAAGCATTGTTACTGTCCTATGCTTCACCTTTGCTGCATGATGCATTGACGGCGTGCAATGATACTTTACAGCTATGCCGCATGCATACGAAGCTCGAGTAAGAAGCATATAACATCATTGCCCCGCATAGCGTTTGGATACGGCGCACGTGCTGACATACCATTCCTCATCTCTTTTGAAAATCAGCGCATAGGCCAGGACGGACCTCTCCTCCTACAGGATTTCCACCTCGTAGATCTTCTTTCGCATTTCGACAGAGAGCGAATACCAGAGCGAGTCGTCCATGCCAAAGGAGCAGGCGCTCATGGTACTTTCACGTGCACGAAAAGCTTGGAAGATATTTGCTTTGCGGACTGCTTCTCAAAAGAAGGCTTGGAGTGTCCTATCACTGTGCGATTCAGTGTAAGTATATGCCCGTCTTCGGTTTCAATGCGAGAGCTAATATCCACAGACTGGACGTACTGCTTTGTAGACCGTCGGAGGAGAGTCTGGAAGCGCTGATACAGCAAGAGACCCTAGAGGATTCGCCATCAAGCTGAAGACCAGAGAAGGCAATATGGATTGGGTCTTCAACAACAGTGAGCCCTGACGTTAATCGTGATCAAAATCGTCCGCTAACACGGGCGACTATCTTTAGCACCGGTGTTCTTTCTTCGCGACCCTGCAAAGGTAAGCTCATTCGGTCCGTTCTCACATGAATGGACGATGAAGAAAATCTAAGACCATGCTTCTGTGCACTACGTCAATCTACCATATAGTTCCCGCATTTCATTCATACGCAAAAACGAGATCCCCAGACGCATCTTGGGAGTGGTGATGATAGTACTATGTTTTGGGACTATCTGAGCCAAGTGAGTCTACATGTTGTATCGTCGAAAAGGCGATAGTTGACAAGCTTGTCTATTTAGAACCCGGAGTCAATACACCAAGTCATGATCCTGTTTGGTGACCGGTAAGGGCACACTTCTATAGAGCTCAGTACCAGGTCAATGAAGCTGACCTAGCCCCGCTCAAGCGGTATTCCCGATGGGTATCGAAAAATGCAAGGTTACTCGGGACACACTCTGAAGATGGTCAACAAGGCAGGAAAATGGGTATATGTTCAAATTCACTGCCTATCGCAGCAAGGCGTCGCTTTCCTAACGCAAGAGAGGGCGGCCGAATTAGCTGGAACAGCTCCTGATTATGCTACGAAGGACTTATTTGATGCAATTAATAGAGGAGATTACCCGGAGTGGAAGTGCTATGTTCAAGGTATGCGACCTGAAGCATTACAACAGTAGGAATTGTGAGGTTCAACTGATCTGCTAAATCTGACAGTCATGACGCCTCAACAAGCGGAAAAGGCGAAGTATAATGTCTTTGATTTGACCAAAACATGGCCGCGTGATGAGTATCCGTTGCGTAAGTTCTAGGCAGCATTACTGTGTATTATGGCGATACTGTGCCTGAATCCCTTACCATACTATAGGCGAATTCGGCAGGATCAGGCTTGACCGAAACCCTAAGAACTATTTTGCTGAAGTTGAACAAGCGGCATTCAATCCTGCTCACCTAGGTGAGATGCAATCAAGTCGAGGGTACACGCCCACCATGGCTGAAAGGATCATGGCTGAAAGGATCTTGTTTCGGACAGTGCCCGGAATGGAACCTTCGGCAGATCCTGTCCTGCAAAGCCGACTCTTTTCCTATCCTGATACGCACCGGCATCGTATTGGGGCAAATTACCAGCAGCTACCCGTGAACCAGCATATTGTGCCGTTCACGACTGGATCGTTTCAACGCGATGGTCAAATGGTCAGGAATTTTAGATAGGCAGTTCTCTGCGTCGAAGCGCTGATGATCTCCGTACAAACTAGGCTTTCTATAACCAAGGCAGTAGAGCGAATTACATCAGCAGCATCTCGCCACCGACTTTCCTGGAGCGAAGTGTGCCATTGGATACGATACACAGGCGATTTATTGGCAACGCTGTCGCCTTCCTGAGCGAGCTGCAGCCTATCGACTTTGAGCAATCACGAGTCCTGTACAGAAAGGTGATGGCGAGTCAGCCTGGTGCTCAGGAACGACTGGTGCAAAATCTTGCTGGACACATGAAAACTTGCAGGAGACCCGAAGTCATCAGACAGCAACTGGCTATCTTCCATGAAGTGGATAGCGACCTGGCACGCCGCTTATCGAACGCTGTTGGTGTCAGCGAATATCCCAAAGGTGTCACAGGCCTTTATTTCAACGGTAAGTACTATTGCGGAAGGGTCGAGGGTGTCAGCTCAAATGGCCCTTTGTTGTCAGGAATCCGAAATGGTCTCAAAGTTGAGTTCAAGCATACCGATGGAAGAGGCTATTGCAACGGTCACATGAACGGTCATCCAGCAGAAAACGCGTCACCTCATCCCCGGCTATGAAATTTGACACTCTTCGTTGCGGAGTCTAGTTGGAGGAGCTTCGGTGAAGTACTTCGTCAGTCTCATTTGTAGACGACACCGTGTACAAATGAGACTGACGAAGTACTTGCCTCGCACCACGTTGGCCTGAGATTCTGGAGACTCGCTGCATGGCTACGGAGTCGACAAGTCCCGGAAGCCCCGAAGCTTGCGAACTCGGCCGATTGGCGAAGAAAGCGAGTGGCTTTAGTCTTTATCCTTCCTGTAGGCTCAGCTGTCACCTGTTAATTTCTTACCGCATCAGCCCAGGGAAGTCAACAGGTAAGTTGTCGTTTTGAAATGTATATTGCATCAGCTGAGAGAAGTGAACAAGTCTCGCGTAGCAAATCTTGCTCAGGATAGAAGGTTTTTTGTTTGCTGTCCAGTGATGTATGTCATATGTGACACAGCGTGTCAGGTCTCTGTATAAATGTTACAAATGCGAAAAGCCATCACAAAAGCACGCTGGGAATTCTCACCGAAACACACTGGCCTGCAGCAGTAATCCCTGCTTGTGAGATCAGCGGGATACCAGAGCACGCGCAGCGCGATGAAGAAGAGCAGTTACTTGGGTACATGAGAGCTGGCCTTCAGCTACCCTTCAGCAGGAAAGGAGCAAACGAGCGCCGGCATAATGACTCCTCCGATGCAGCCAAGTCTCCTAGAAATCCTTGTTCACGTGTTGAAACTATATCACAGAATTTTCCTATTACTATCACGTACATGTTGAATCCTGCCCATTGTCGGCTACTTATCCACACTAACATTACCACAAGACTAGCAGCGCGCTTGTAGATGTCTACCATTTGAAGCGGAAGTCAGGGTGCTCATTACCGAGCTCATCGATTTCCTCCTGTGTCTTGCCTTCCAGAACATAGTCTCGGCCACCTTGCTCGCGAAGTCTATTCTCGCGGCGATTGTACCACATGAGAACGCATGCAAGAATCTGACTTGTAACAACGACTGCTAGATTCAGTCCGTTGCCGATCATGTAGCGCGGTGCATCCTTAGGCAAGTAAGACCATGAAGCGACTGCACCCAAACGCGAGTCAGTGTGACACATATTATGTAGACCAGCGAAAGAGCTCACCGATAGAACCCATGGTTCCTAGACCGACCAGGAGACCGGCTGCAACAGCACGCATTTGATCAAGACCAGCATTGGCCATTCCAAAACTGAGCCAGATGGGTCCTGGAGTGTAGATACCCATTGTGCACAGGAAGACGGCGGCATATCGTGTCTTGGTGGCAGACAGAGGTGTGCCGAGGAAGATGGCAAAGCCAATGACAGCGAAGAAGTTGACGAGGATGATACAGTATGCTCTTCTGTCATAGTATGCACTTGCCCAACTGAATGTGATGGCGACTGTTAAGACAGATTAGTTCAGGTTGCCATGACCAGAACACCTACAGAAGTTTTCGTTATCACTTACTGACGAAAGCTACGGCGTATACTGGAATTGTCTTCACTTGCGTCTCAAGTACGGTGAAGTTAGGGTCGATAGCCCGAACTGAGGCAAAAGCGTTTAGTCCGCTGATTCACTGGTGTTTGTCCAAACGGCTTACTGATGGTAGGAATGAAGAGAGCAAGACCTTGTAGAGACAGACTTGAAAGACCGAATCCAAGAGCACAGGCGAAAGTCTGATGAAATGGCCGCCCGGAATCAGCGTCATGCCGCGGAAAGGGTGGACCGAGGATGTACTTACATTCAAGTTCTTGAAAGCCTTCAACAGTAGCTTTGTCTTGGTAGCTTCAATAAGAACCTTTGCTCCAGCATGCTCGCGTCGGATGCGTGCATCAGCCAAAGCGCGCTCCTCTGCGTTCAAAAACTTTGCGGAAGCCGGATCGTTGGGTACGAAGAGGAATGCAATCAAGCCTCCACCGATAGTAATGATTCCCTCAAAGGCAAAGATTGCCCTCCATGAAGGGAAAGCAGAGACATTGACTTGCAGGAAGCCATAGGCCTGGTCAAGAAAAGTCAGTTGAGTTGGGTTGCCACCGGGTTCCGGGATTCCACTCACCAAGGCACCTCCGAACATGCCAGCGATAGTAGCAGAGGATGCAAAGAAGGCGGTGCGTAGCACAAGTTCTCTCTTATTGTAGAAACGAGCGAGCACGACCAAGTAGGCGGGCATGAGACCACCCTCAGCGATACCGAGTGTTATGCGCACTGCAATCAGATCACCGAAATTGTCGATGAGAGACGTCAATGTCGTGACGAGACCGAAAGAGACGATGATTGTAGGAATCCAGATTCTTGCACCGAGCTTGCGTAGAACCAGGTTGGAGGGAATCTCGATGAGGGCGTAGAAAATGTAGAAGATCGAAAGACTGATGTTGTACATCTGGAGACGACGGCGTCAGACGGTCAAGAGCAACTTAATGACGACAAGACTTACATATCCTGTCAACCCAAGGTCCTTCTCAAGGCCTGCCACCTTCGCATTTCCAATATTCGTGCTTTTTGATTCAATTTCCTGGTCAGTCGGGTCTCCTTCACTTCCAGATGCCAACGAGGAACTCACCGATCAAGGAAGCACAGCATATAGAGGAAGAAGAAGAGTGGCATGATATGTAGATCCAGCTTTCGCACAAGCCTGCGCTCGGCGGCGTGGTCGATGACATCGCCAGGACCTGAGATGGCAGCATGCTTCTCAGAGTCTCTGCTGGAGAAGTCCTCCTGAGCCGAGTCGGCATGCTTGAGAGGTGGTGAGTCGTTTCTTGCGGCCATTGTAGAATACGTTGAAGTTTTGGTGATGTTTAACGTAGGGCAGTGGCTAGGGAGGAGGATCGACGTATCTCCGGCAAAGAGTCGCGTTTCCGAAGCAAAACGATTTTACGGGCCCCGAAAAGATCTTCTTAGAAATTTTCTGGAGATTCTTTGAACGAAAGAGAGAAAAGCAGAAGTAGTGGGGTCCCAGAAAGAGGATGGAATGATTTGACAAAAGATGATGGGATAGCTTGTGGGGTTAAGAGCCGCTTTTCCTTGCTCTCCTTGTCTGCCGCCTAAGATCTTCTTTGACAGCACAAGAGGAACGAGGAGAAGGAACAACCTATTAACCAGCGTGCTTTGCGTTGAGAAATCGATCAGTTATCAAGTCAGCTCCTCCGGCAACGCTGGAAAAACCCTGGTCTTGGCTTCTGGCTCTCGGAGGAGGAAATAGGAAATTAGACTTTTGGGGAGAGGCGGACAGACGGCATAGCAGGAGGTAAGAGATTTATCTACCGCTCAAATACGGGCCTCCTGCTTTTCTCCCCTCTCCATCTTTTCGCAGAAATGTATTGCGGTGACCCAGACTTCACTTACGTGCGCATTGCTTGTCGTTCTGTATGGACGTGACGGTGCGGTCATCTTCAGAACGACTGCTTGCCATAGAGTGCCATTCTGCAAGAGTGTCCTGCACGACGGGCTGATCTGCCGGCCGACCCAGAGGTGCCTGCGCCTCCGATCCTCGGCTTTCAGCTATGGTATTGCACTGATTCGGCTGTGAGATGTGTCTACGCGGCGTAAAGTGCACGCTAGATGATTATCAGCGCAGACCGATGTAGCAGTGTGGAAGAGCCTTCTGGCTCAATAGTTCCCATGTCAGCTCGCCTGGATGTCTTGTAGCGTCACACTTACAAACAAGCACCCATTTCAAGCAAGGAACTCGCCGCTGCCGCGAATTCCTTGCTTGAAATGATGCTTGTCAGGCTTGCTTCGCTTGACCCGACTTGTCTGAGTTGCGTGATACAATCAACGTTGAAATAGCTTGAACATCAGCTTCACAAGGCTCCTGCAGCATCTGGCCTAGATAGGCTTCTTCCCGGACTTCGTTCGTGCGTCCATTGGACGCTCGTTAGCACTCCTCGCGCCTCTTTGCTTCCAGACCGTTGCACGATGTTGGATAAGTAACCAGCAGAAACTTGCTGTTTGATGAGGACCCAGCACAGAATCACCATATAGATCAGTCAAGAGACGCAAGCCGTGCCCAGCTATGTCCGACACTCCAGCTGCATCAACATCCTCTTTAGCCAAACGGCCTCCCGATCATCCACCTTCGGAAGGCGCAGAGGAGGATGCTGCAAATAAGAAGCGTCGCATGAGATACAGAGTTGCTTGCCTGCCATGTCAGAGGAAGAAATGCAAATGTATGTTCCATCTGTGCTTGGAAATGGCTCGTACGAATCTGACACTCGTTTCCACAGGCGATGGCGGGGCTCCGTGTACTTCGTGTCAACGTAGGCGAAGGGCTCTCTTTCAGGAAGCCCATTACTTACTTGCTGACCATGTGAGGTTATATATCTTTCATATCTGGCATTCACAGAGCGAAAATGTACGCAGAAGTGTGAATGTAAGCGTACCATCGGCCTTACTATTCGGTAAGCATCCCTCAGTCATAGTAGAAGAGATCAACGCAAGCTAATACTGCCTGTTCAGAGCGAGCTTGTGTCCTGACCATCTTCGTCATCGTCGGTCTTCTTTGTGCTACTAACGGCCACTTGCCGTCCCAGATGGACCTGTCAAGTTCAAGGATGGCACGGTCGCCCAACTGGAATATGCAGACCTCAAGAAGAGAGTTATGCAGGTACGGATCCTTTTCGTAACCTTTTGCATCTATGCTGGCTGATGGCCCGTCCTTGCTCGACTTTGCAGCTTGAAGACAGATTACAACGACTAGATGACCTCTTTCCACCTGGTGCGACCAGTCGGCCGTTGAAGGTGGAGGACCGTCAGATCTCGGAAGGACCATCGACTTCTTACATACCGGCTCCGGAACAACAGGAATACGACAGTGACAACGATAACATAAGCGAAGCCGGACAAGCCTTTGATGATGCCGCAGAGACAGCCGCCATGCTACTGGAAGAAAAGACACTAGGGTGAGCTATTCACCATGGCGCTATGGGCCATCGTGGTCTCGACGCACGTGGTGTCTAAACCTGTCTTTTTCACATTGTTAGACGAGAGCAGTACGGCCCGCTTGGCGGCTCGAGGACCGTCATACACGGCAACTTCACCAAGCCCGCTCGCGATGCAGCAGATACTTCTCCGAGTCGGGAAAGACTTACTCAGCCAGGTTCGCTCACCACATACATAACACGAGGTCCACTTCAGCATCGAACAAGGGCTTCGAGCCAGCAGACGCTGCTAGCGCGTGAAAGGGCCATGTCAGATCTGATTGAAGCGCTACCGTCTCCGGACCTTGGCGACTTCTTGGTTTCCGAATGTGAGCTATGGTCTAAGAAGCTGTTCAGATGTTGCTTTTGGAGCCAAGCTGACTTCCTCCTTCCTTTGCCCAGATTTACATAGTACAGACTGGGTGTACAAGGTCTTTCATCGGAGTCTGTTCATGGAAGAAGTGCAGCAGCTATGGTCACATATGCGAAGCGGAACTGTGACGGAAGTGGATCCAGCTTGGTTAGCCTTATTCTTTATGGTGTGTCCCAGCTATGGTCATCTCCGTCCATAGGCTCGGTCAAGACTAAGTCGCATATATCTCAGGTCCTCAGCTGGCCCGCCAATACAGATTTGGTCAGGCGAGCTGTACCGGCGCTGTATAACCTGAGTGTGAAGGACATAGAAGCCATGGCAGACAGATGGAGATATTGTGCCGAACAAGCGCTACATCTAGCGGACTGGGCTGGCACCCCGCAGATTCGGGTACTCCAGACTCTTTGCTTGTTGATGAATTATCAAGAAGGCAAAGCAGCATATCCGGCGGCTGGCAACACAGGTTAGTGACCATGCACCTCCACTGTTGGACTCCGGTATCGTATTAGAACAGGCGCTGACTCCCTCAGAATTATAGCATTCTACATCTGGCTTTCTGCCACCATTCGTATAGCACAGTACGTATTGCTCCATTTGTGATTGGACGTTGCAAGGACGCTCACGACCATTCTCCTACAGAGTGATGAAACTCGATAAGGGGGAGGAGCAGGATGCGACCTGGCTGGCGGACGATCCGGCCTTCCCAGTCGGCCAATCAGGGATCAAACAAGAGATCTGTCGCAGGATTTGGTCTCTTCTTCTCGTCTCGGACTGGGTGTTCAACTCGCATGGAGGAAGGCCTAGCATTACGCTCGGATCATGTAGGTTGCAGCGCTCAAGTATGCTGCATTCTTGACTGACAAACTCAGTGTTCAGTCTCAACCGCTGTTCCCAAGCGTGTGAACGATGAAGATCTTGGTCGCTCGTTAGATTACGTCGAGCGGCCGCCACATGAGCTCACCGACGTTGACTTCTTTACGGTATGTCCTTCAGATCATAGCTATGGAAGGATTGGCTGACTCTCGAATCGACTTAGGTCCGGCTAGGTCTGGCGAAATTCCAGCAAGCCGTCAATGGGTTTTGGGCCTCCGCCACCAAAACCTACCAAATGATACTGGACCTGGATGTTCACCTGGAAAAGAGTCTGAAGGAGGTGCCTGCGACTGTACAAACATCCAACGCATACAATAAACCACACCGTAAGACCAGCATCATCGGAAACAGAGCACTACTGACTTCTTTCATACTAGACCGAAGCGTCGCCCTTTGCGTGCTTCATAATAGAGTGAGTCGCATCGGCCAGGCAATACTGTACGAGTCACTGACTGAAAGTGGTCGTTAGCGCTTGCGACTGCATCGGCCCTTCCTGATCAGAGGTCTAAGAGGTCCTACAAGTCGATATGCGGCATCGGCGCAGCAGTGTATAGCTAGTGCCACCACCATCTGCTCGGCTCTAGATGCGATAGTAGAGGCTCAAAAGCTTGACGTGTTCTGGTATATATTCAGTCAAGTCAGTAGTTCCCACTCGCATGTAGCTTTATTGTAGCTGATGGGCTACATTATAGGTGTTGGCTGCTATCATTTGCATATTTGGTTGGTACACATGTCAGACTGCGGTTGTGGGACCTGGCTAACCTTGCTGCATTCAGTCGATCATTTCCACCGGGTCATGACGAACACACAACCCGTCAAGATAGCATTGAGCAATCCTAGTGTTGTGAGTCTCGGATTTAGACCCCTGCTACAGTCGGTGCAGGGACTCACCGAGCTTACATCTATCTTAGGCGTCGGCACGAAGATTCTACGATGCAGGCCTGAATTCGACCGTGCCTAGCGTTGTCCAAGCAGCGCGACGAGGGCGCACCGTCATAGACGCACTCTGTCAGTACGAAGATGAAATTCGACAAGACGCCGGAAGGCCATTCAATATTGAAGAAAAGCTTACTGGCGTACTTCATCGAGCTGCCGAGCTGGTCGAAGCGGCTGGCTTGGAAAGTGCAGCTGCATCACCTATCGCTGCGCCTGTGCTACTGTCGGATTTCCTAGCACTGGACGCATATTCTACTATCTCTGGTAATGACTCGGACATTCTAGCGACGCATAACAATGGCATGTTGTCTCAGTATCAAGACTCTACCCTTCCCTTACAGAATGGCTGGCTGGGCCAAGGAGGACTAGTTGATTGGAGCAGAGTGTTCTTGACGACGGGAGATCCGGGTCTGTTTGGACCATGAAGCATGGCGAAATCATTACAATGCTACGGGAGACAGTTTCTCGCACATGTGGTTTTCCGTATATCGATTACAAGGGGTCGATGCTTGCCCGAAGTCAAAGGTGTAGCAAATGAGTCATAAGTAAGAAAGTCAGCCTTATGAGATGCATGCTACAGATAAGCCCCAGATTCATGTGCGTTGATCAAGCTGGCCTGACAAGCTACATCTCGTCCTCTTTTCAAACAGAAGTTGCGGAAGCAGGGAGTCGTCCGGTTGCTGTAATCAACGTGCAGGGTGCGCATGCGAACGGAAGCTTGGATTTGAAGTTGAACGTGGCTGTGCCGCAGCATTTATCGCAGGGTGCAAGCGCTTCCACGTTCTTCCATGCGCATGCGCATACAGATGCTTGCCGCGAGCAGCGCATAGTTCATTTGTCCAAGTCGAAGTGCTTCCAAAGCAAGTGCGTATCATAGGCGTGCGTGCAAGGTAGTGTAGACGTGATCGGAACTGGATGGATGGTGGAATCTACAAGGAATAGGCTATGTACAAGAAAGCTCTGCGTTGTCACAGCAGTATACAACAATGAAAGCTCATGCCAGCTATTGCTAATAGGCCTGACTAGACACAACTGTTGTTGCGACGGCTGATCGACCTCGACAAGGTCACCGCCAGAGGGCAAGGCAGCGGAGCGAGCTCTTGCCCTTGCCGATACTCAGCTAGCCATACAAAGCTACAAGAGTATCCGTGACCATGTGAAACAATAGGTATCGAACTGCTCTCAACAATTACAGCTGAGGCACTTGAGCCTGAGGTCTTACAAAGCGTCACTCGAAGTACTCTCACTGAACCAAGATGTCGTACACTCACTCGACAACGTCCGAACGGACGGCGGACTGACCCACTGCATTCAGATCTGAAACCACCCCGGGGCTACTCGAGTGTCGCTCTCATGCGTTCGTCCCTTCACAACTCCTCAGGTATATCATCACTGCTTGACATTCAAGTATGAAGGCCACGCACCTCTCGATAATACTCGCTCCCTTCCTGATTATGAACACGCTTGTCAAAGCAGCTCCAGTGGAGCACATCGGACGTGCTACTTCAGACCTCTCCAAGCGACAATGCATCTACTGGCGATCATTCTATGACTCCCAGGTCGACTTCAAAGAGCCTGGCACATATGTAGGCGCTTGGACTCACCTTACCAATCAAGGCAGTGCAGTCAAGGAGGGCACTCTCTCTTACACTGGTGAAGCGAACGCGTGGGTCATCAAGCTTTGTTGTTTGTCTTGACTTTGGCTAATGCATCGCCCTCGCTTCCTCGGCATTCTCAGAATGGTGTATATGCCCGACCCTTTCCCTCCTGGAGCATTCACCGCAAATGTCACTGTGTGGAGCACCAAGAAGCACGACAGGGGTCAATTCAACGTCTACGTTGGCACTACCTTGCTTGTATGTCTCCCTCAGTATGACATGACTCTGGTCGTTCCTCAGCTAACACATGCACATTCTACAGGGCACGGGCAATCAATACACGAGCGCTGCCCAAGAAACGTCTACTCAGAGAGTCTTTCATCGTATCAAGTAAGCTGTCTCCTTATGCACTTCCTCGAACGGGTTTGGGTAGACCCTCCTCGCTTGCAATCGTTGACGTATTTGCAACTTCTTTCACCAGCGCCCAAATCGAAGGTGGCCTCTATTTCTGCATCAAAAACGATAAAGGTGCTCGTTTCATGGCTTTTGACGCTCTCGAAATCGAATACTGCAAGTTTTGGTGAAAGTTCAGACGGTCAACTGTAGCAAGTCACCAATAGATGCACTGAAACGCTTTGCTCAGAGACTGCCCACAGTCGAGATCGTCGACTGTACTTAGTCTCTAGGCAAAGGAGGTCAGTTGCTATCATGATTTGTGTATCCTCTGCAAAGCAACGTGCAACTCACGACGGGTGTGCGGATTTACCACCATGTAGTTGTGCCCTGCCTCCGCCGATGAGACATTTTCATTGACGACCGTTCCTATGCCGGTGACTGGATGTAGGGTAAGACTGTAACATTATACAGAGGAAAGTCTTAATGCACAACATAAAAAGACAGAATAATACTCTAACGGCGATCTACGTGACGGGAGTAAGAAAGACTAAAGCGCAATGACGATACAGAAACAAGGCCTTTGAAATGCTGGCAAGCAAAGGAGCTGACGACTATACCAGTGCGATGACAGCCATGACACCGACCATTATGGTAGCCAAGCCAGCTGAGACCTTGAATGAAGCAAAGCCAGCACCTGGCTGTCCAGCGATACTGCTTGAGGATCCGGCAGCGTCAAAAGGTACACTAGCACTGTTCACATGAATGCAGGAGGAAGAGAAGTGCACGCGTAACTTGCGTCAGCCAAGCGTTCTCTCTGAGAAGAAGGAGGCTGGGACTTACGTAGTTTCGGATAGAGTAGCGGTAGAAGCCCCTTCTACGCTGCTGCCGCTTTCTCCACTTGGTAGTGCAGTAGTAGAAGTGCTGTCGATAGTAGTAGTGGTAGCAGCACTTGGGTCGACAGACGTGGACGAAGAGATGCCACTCTCTGAAGACGAGCTAGGGGCATCGTCTTTGTTTTCGATAGCTGTGACGCTTGCTGGTTTACCGATGCAAGTATCATCGGGACCTGATTGAATATCAACAGGAGATGAAAATGTGATTTGACCGTCTTTGTCGACTAGCTTGAAGGTCACTCCTGTTTCTGCGGCGAGATTGACGATCCCTGCAAGAAGCGACGGTATACGTGTGATATAAGTAAATGAGTGTTATGCGGTGTGGTCGAGTATGGCAAGCGGTGTGCACACTTACAGGTGATTTGTCCAGCGGGACCGGAGTGCTTGCCTAGGTCGACTAACGCAGGTGACGCGGCATCGCCGCCTTTACTGTGTATGGATCAAGGTGAGATTATATGTGGTTGAAGTAGATGCGGACACGAATGAACATGAAGTCGGTCAGGAATTGAAATCTGCTAGAAGGGCGGGCAGCCAGACGTACATGACTGAAATGAAGACATCTCCCTCTGGGGCGTCGCTATACGTAACGGCGATAGGCTGCATTATCAGTCAACAGGGGGAGATCAGCATGAATCAACCGTGCCGCGTCGTGAGCCAGCATCATCAAGTGAGCATACCTGGCAAGTGACGAGTCTGTGCGACGTTTGGAAGAAAAATAATGCCAAAGGGGTGTAAGTCTTTGGAATAAGCCTCTCTGTGCGCTGCTGTAAGGAGAGACACTTACGAGTCAGGACTTTCGATCTTGGCACCAAGTACGGTCTTGCTCATAGCGAGAGCTAGTAGTACTGTGCATGAAGCGTAGAACATCTTGCTTATTTTGATGCCGACACTTGATCTCAACAGGCGATAAACTGGACGAGAGCTGCGATGGAGTAAGTGAAAATTTACGAAAGCAAGAGAGGAAGAGATAGCCACTCCATGCTTTTATACTGCAGCTTGAGACTGATACTGTCTCCTCTGCCCTTTTGGAAGGTATACCATCCTTTGAACGCTCATCCGGAAGTTCGGAGAGTCTACGAAATTCAGATGCTAGGGACGGAAATGCCGAGTGTGCACTCATATTGAAAGGACGGCGTCAGAGGAGAGATAAAGATGGACGTCATGCATATACTGAATGGTCCGAAATTTGGCTTGGTATTCGTGCAATGTCGCTGTGCCCTTGTTACGCAGCGGTTTTGACAGTATCTTACACATCCGGCACTACAAGCAGTCACGGGGCGTGCTGCCACTTGTGGAATTGACCCTGAACCAGATCGTGGACTTCTATCATGAGGGATCACCATGCGAATGGCGTCGTCTTTGTCTTCAACTGGCGCGCTGTATTGTAGCATAGAGAAAAAAAGGTTGAAGAAGAGATCGAGGGGGTGTCTCAGACTGTATCGTGTATGGACTCTCAAGAAATCGAGCAGGAAAGCGTTAGTAGCGAGAAAGCAAGATAAGCGACATCGAGCAGTGTGCGGTACTGTATGTTGGCAATAGATGTGACGTGCATGAAGAAGGCCAGCATGGATGTGTTTAACTACATTGGCCATCAGGGGATTGGGCTGCATTCTACTCTATTTTCTTTGACTTGTTCGCAAATCTCAAGTAGTTCGCCACCTGTGTGAGCCGGGGTATGCGGGCATGTCCGACGAGCATGGTATACAATGGAACGTAGAGAACGTGGAAGTACCAGTGAGTAAGGTGGGGATATCAGCAGTATCAGCGGAGTTAGACGAATGTGCACGTTATGGCTGTATTCACCCAGTGTGCAGCAATACTCGGCCACTGCTACTTGCACTCACAGCTGACCTCAACGCTGTACGCCCCAACCGGCAGGATGAACTCAAGCAAGGCTGTAGGTGATCGAGATAGTTTTTGGGTGAGGAGCAGTGGAGAGAGAGGAAGTTGTTGATTTGACTTGTAGAAGAAGCCAACCATCTGAGTGATTGGGTGTTCACTCTACATCTCACGCTTACACCTGTGACCCAGCTCTCTGCTTTGAATCTAGGTGAGTTTGCATATATCTCGCGTCTCTGCTTCTCATAGTAGTAGTGGTAGCGGTGAGGTGTCCGCGCTTGGCTTGCAGTAGAGATAGAGATAGCTCGTAGTCCATCTTCGAGGTAAATCAAGCATGCTGACGTGGTATACTGTAACTTGTCAACAACACAGCACAAGCACATACCCATCCTACACACCCTTCTCCCACAAAGCCGCATAGGCACCGGCGACAAAAACCCCCTCAAGTTCAGTTCAATCCCCACTACCATAGCATCCACACTCTTCAAGCAGTGGTGGTCTGCAATACCCGACACTATGCCTTTCACCACTCCCAACGCAGGTCTGCCTGCTGGTACATCAGCCAATGGTGCTGCATCCTCTTCTGATGCAGCTTCGCCTGCTGTCAATGGACATCATGCAAATGGTACCGATCGAGGAGCATCATCTGCCTCCCAGGACCACGTAGACCAATATGATCATTCAAGAGTAAAGCATTACATTGGTGAGTAGATGCTGTCGATCAGCCAGCTGTCCTTTGCCTAGGACTGTTGGCCCTTGCGACCTCGTTCTCTGTCGAAACCCCATCAGCTCATAGCACACTTTGCTGAGATTTGTCTCTCCCCCGCCTTTTTTATCCTTCTGCTATCTCTATTTTCATACTGGCCCTCTATCCTTGTTATACCGGACAACCCTGCATATTCCCTTCGATGCACTATTGTCGATCTACGAAATGTACACTCTGGCGTGCGACTGCTCCTTCATCCATCTTCCTCAACCACCTCCTCACCCATCCCATCACTCTTCACAAATCGATCTTACTATAAACATATCCGCAATCTCGCCATGTACGGTGCTCACTGTCTATTGACGATTCGTCCAACAAAACAGGCGGAAGCAGCATCGATGCTGTCCCCAACTCAAAGCTCAGCGACTGGGTCAGAGCTCACGGTGGTCACACCGTTATTCGCAAGGTAAGTTCTTCGAAACGACCTGACATCTAAGCCACGTATTATAGAAATACTGATGGAGTGCTCGCACAAACTTAGGTCGTCATGTCAACCAACGGTATCGGAGCAGTCAAAATGATTAGAAGTGTCCGCAAATGGGCCTATGAAACATTTGGAGATGAACGCATCGTTGAGATTGTAGCGATGGCTACTCCGGAAGATCTCAAAGTCAATGCGGAATACATTAGAATAGCTGATACTTATGTGGAAGTTCCCGGTGGTTCGAACAGTGAGTGATGACTGTACACTCCCACGGTCGGCTTCCGATTTTCAAAAAAGACATTGTGCTAATTCACTTCATCTGCGTTGGTCGCAACCTTGATGCTCTTTAGACAATAGTGAGTCTTGCCCGAGTTCCAAGATTGAGAATCAAGACACATGCTGACTGCTGGTGCCTCGTGCAGACTACGCCAACGTCGATGTCATTCTTGATGTTGCGGAGCGTGTTGGCGCTGATGCCGTTTGGGCCGGATGGTGAGTAATCTTAATCAGAACGTATCTCCTTGAGACAATGGCTGACACTCAACAACTGCGCCCTTGAACTTCTGAAGGGGACATGCTTCCGAGAACCCACGCCTACCCGAATCACTCGCTGCATCCAAGAACAAGATCGTTTTCATAGGACCTCCAGGCAGTGCCATGCGATCATTAGGAGACAAGATTTCCTCCACTATAGTAGCTCAACATGCCGAAGTACCCTGCATGGCCTGGTCCGGAACAGGTATCACCGATACTCGTCTATCAGAACAAGGATACGTCGAAGTTCCCGAAGATGCCTACATGAAAGCTTGTGTTACATCACCTGAACAAGGTCTTGAAAGAGCCAAAGAAATTGGCTTCCCTGTTATGATTAAAGCTTCAGAAGGTGGTGGCGGTAAAGGTATTCGAAAAGTTGATAACGAAGAAAGTTTCGCTCAAGCTTTCAGAGCTGTCGAGTCTGAAGTTCCGGGTGAGCAACCCCTTTTTCGCGCATACAGTGTATTGTGGATATGCGCGATTACTTAGCGTTCTTCGGTCTACAGGCTCTCCCATCTTCATTATGAAGCTAGCTGGAAGTGCTCGCCATTTGGAAGTCCAAGTCGTCGCCGATCAGTACGGTAACGCCGTCTCCCTCTTCGGACGTGATTGTTCAGTCCAGCGAAGACATCAGAAGATTATCGAAGAAGCCCCAGTCACCATTGCTAAGCCTGAAGTCTTCGAGCACATGGCCAAATCAGCTGTTCGACTCGCCAAGCTTGTCGGATACGTCTCCGCTGGTACCGTTGAATACCTCTTCTCCCCCGCGGACAACGAGTACTTCTTCCTTGAACTCAATCCTCGTCTTCAAGTCGAACATCCCACCACTGAGATGGTCTCTGGTGTAAACTTGCCTGCCGCTCAGCTCCAAATTGCTATGGGTATCCCACTTCATCGTATTCGCGACATTCGAACTCTATACGGTGTATCCCCTCATGAGTCCAGCAAGATCGACTTTGAGTTCGAAAACCCTGCTTCTGCTGCCGTTCAGAGGAAGCCTTCACCTAAAGGACACGTAGTAGCTGTCCGTATCACAGCCGAAAACCCAGATGCTGGATTCAAGCCTTCTTCCGGTACAATTCAAGAACTTAATTTCCGTTCTTCAACCAATGTCTGGGGTTACTTCTCAGTCTCAGCAGCTGGTGGTCTACACGAGTTCGCAGATTCTCAATTCGGTCATATCTTCGCTTATGGTGCCGATAGATCCGAATCAAGAAAGAATATGGTCGTCGCACTGAAGGAACTTTCTATCAGAGGTGACTTCAGACATACCGTCGAATATCTCATCAAATTGCTTGAGTTCAAGGCTTTCGAAGAGAACACCATCACCACTGGATGGCTGGATAGTCTCATTTCGGAGAGACTCACAGCTGAAAGACCCGATGAAGCTCTTGCCGTTATCTGTGGTGCTATCACAAAGGCTCAACTTCAGAATGATGCTTGCATTGCCGAGTTCAAGACCGTTCTTCAGAAAGGTCAAGTACCTCCCAAGGAGCTACTCAAGACTGTCTTCAGCATCGGTGAGTACAGATGTGACATGTCATTTCTGAGTAATAATTTTACTGACTTTTGACACCACAAATACCATCAGACTTCATCTACGAGGGTGTCAAGTACTCTACCACAGTCACTCGCTCTTCGCCTACTTCATGGACTTTGTTCTTGAATGGCGGAAAGACTTTCGTTGGAGCACGCCCTCTTGCCGATGGTGGTCTCCTCATCCTTCTAGATGGAAAGTCACACGCTGTCTACTGGAGAGAGGAAGTCGGCACACTCCGACTTATGGTCGATAACAGAACCTGCCTGATTGAGCAAGAATCAGACCCTACTCAGCTTAGATCACCTTCACCCGGTAAATTGGTTCGCTTCATGGTTGAGAGCGGTGACCACATCAAAGCTGGTGAAGCTTACGCTGAAATTGAGGTGGGTGAAGCGTTCTGAAACTCTTTGCCGAGTGGTCCAACTAATAAAATGTCATTAATCGTAACAGGTTATGAAAATGATCATGAGCTTGATTGCTACCGAGGATGGTGTCCCTCAATTCGTCAAGCAGCCCGGTGCCACACTCGAGCCCGGCGACATCATCGGTATCTTGACCCTCGATGACCCAAGCAAGGTCCAGCATGCCAAGCCATTCTCTGGTCTTCTACCTCCTATGGGTCTACCAAACCCTATCGGTAACAAGCCTCATCAACGCTTTGCCTACTACAAGTCTATCCTCCAGGATATTCTCGACGGTTACGACAATCAGTCTTTGATGGCAAACACTGTCAAGGAGTTGATGAAGGTTCTACGAGAGCCAGAGCTTCCTTACTCCGAGGCGCTTGCTGTCCTCTCTACCCTTTCTGGCCGTCTACCACCCAAGCTCGAAGCCAGCGTTAGACAGACTGTCGAGAGTGCTCAAAGCAAGGGTGTCGAGTTCCCATCGACTAAGCTGCGTCGCATCATCGACAACTTCATCGCCGAGAACTTCCGCTCTTCCGAAGCTCAAGCTTTCAAGCAGCGTATCGTCGCGCTCGACGATATCATCTCACGATACATGCATGGCCTCAAGGCTCACGAGTGGGCTGTTCTTGCTGGCATGATGATGTTCTACTATCAGACCGAGCAAATCTTCTCTGGCAAGGATGCCGATGTCGTCCTTGAGCTCCGTGATCAGAATCGTGACAACCTTGAGAAGGTCGCTGCCATCGTGCTCTCACACGCAAAGGCCTCGCTTAAGAGCAACCTCATCATCGTTCTCCTTGACCTCGTCACCGAGGACTCTTCTCTGTCTGCCGTGGAAGCCAACTTCTCTGATGTGCTCAGCAAGCTCGCCGACCTAGACAGCAAGGCCACTTCCAAAGTAGCCCTCAAGGCTCGCGAGGTATTGATCCGAACTCAACTACCTTCTCTACAGGAGCGCTTGGTCCAGATGGAGCAAATTCTCAAGAACTCGGTTCAAATGACCAGATATGGCGAGTCTGCTCCTGCAGACCGCACTCCTGATGTTGAGCAGCTCAAAGAGCTTATCGACTCCAGATATACTGTCTTCGATGTCTTGCCTACTTTCTTCCTCGGCAAAGACCAATGGTTGGCCCTAGCTGCTCTGGAAACCTATGTCCGCCGTGCATATAAAGCCTATCAAGTCCTCGGCATCGATTATCAAGAACAGGATTTAGCAGATGACGAACCTCTAGCTCTTACTTGGTCCTTCAGACTGGCACACTCTGCTTCTCCTCCTCCTACACCGCGAACACCCGCCATGTCTCTGTCTTCAAAGGGACGAGTTGCTTCTTTCTCCGACTTGACGTATGCGCTGGAGAACGCCATAACTACACACGAACCAGTACGGTATGGTGCTATGTATGCTGCCGGAAACCTGAAGGATCTCGAGCGAGACTTCCCAAATGTACTAAAGCTCATTCCCGTTGACGACCGACTCGCCGGCTCCACACACGAGCGACACCAGAACGTCATGAACGTTGCGCTGGTGTTAGGCAAGGATGCACCAGACATGTCCGATAGCCAATGGCACGAGACATTCTCGGAGATAACAAGCAAGTTCTCGCAAGAGCTCGACAGACGCAACATGCGCCGAGTCACATACCTCATCTGCCGAGAGGGAACCTACCCATCTTACTTCACAATGAGGAAGTCCGAGCACCGATGGCAGGAACTCTCACAGATCCGAAACATCGAACCCGCATTGGCCTTCCAGCTTGAGCTCAATCGTCTCTCCAACTTCGACATTACTCCTTGCTTCATCGAGAACAGACAGATCCACGTTTACTATGGTGTCGCAAAGGAGAATCCACAAGACTGCCGCTTCTTTGTGCGCGCTCTTGTACGACCTGGTCGCCTACGCGGTAATATGCGACAGAGTGACTACCTTATCTCAGAGACCGATAGACTTATTGGCGATGTCCTCAACGCACTCGAAGTCGCAAGCGCCAGCTACCGATCAGCTGATGTCAACTCCATTTTCATGAACTTTGTCTACTCCTTGCGAATCGATTTCGACGAGATTCAACAGGCTCTCGCTGGTTTCATCGAGCGACATGGAAAGAGACTGTGGCGACTCCGTGTAACCAGCTCGGAAATCCGATTTGTTCTAGAAGACGAGAATGGACATCAACAGCCAGTCCGAGCCATCATCGAGAACGTTTCCGGATTCGTTGTCAAGTACGAAGCCTACAGAGAGGTTAAGGGCGAGAAGGGTCAGACTATCTTCAAGTCCATCGGCCAACAAGGAAGCCGCCACCTGCAGCCAGTCAACATCCCTTACCCAACGAAGGAATGGCTACAACCCAAGCGTTACAAGGCTCACGTTGTTGGCACCACATACGTTTACGACTTCCCCGATCTCTTCAGACAAGCCCTAAGACGCGCTTGGAAGGCTGCTGGCGAGATCAATCCTAACGGTCCTCCTGCACCAAAGGATCCTCTCAAGTCAGTCGAGCTTGTACTAGACGAGTTTGGCCAGCCACAAGAGGTTCCTAGAGCACCTGGTAGCAACACAATCGGAATGGTCGGATGGATCTACACCATCCAGACTCCCGAATGCCCAGCTGGACGACGAGTACTTGTACTCGCCAACGACATCACCTTTAAGATCGGTTCATTCGGTCCAGAGGAGGACTACTTCTTCTACAAGTGCACGAAGCTCGCTCGCCAGCTAGGCATTCCAAGAATCTACTTGTCTGCCAACTCCGGTGCTAGACTTGGAATTGCGGACGAACTCGTCGATCTCTTCAAGGTCGGATGGCAAGCAGACGGCTCACCAGAGAAAGGATTCTCATACTTATACCTCACGCCCAATGATTATGCCCACATCAAGTCGAAGAGCGATACCGATGTTGTCTTCGTCAAGAAGATCACCGAAGGCGAAGAGACCCGTTATATGATCACCGATATTGTCGGTCTGCAAGAGGGTCTCGGTGTCGAGAGCTTGAAGGGATCCGGTCTCATCGCTGGTGAGACTTCCAGAGCCTACGATGACATCTTCACCATCACTCTTGTTACTTGCCGCTCCGTCGGTATTGGTGCCTACCTCGTCCGCCTAGGTCAGCGTGCCGTTCAAGTTGAAGGTCAGCCCATCATCCTGACCGGTGCCAACGCCCTCAATAAGGTGCTCGGACGAGAAGTCTACTCCTCCAACTTGCAGCTCGGTGGTACACAGATCATGTACAAGAATGGTGTCTCTCATCTCACCGCTGCAAATGATCTTGAAGGTGTACTCTCCATCGTCAACTGGCTTTCTTACGTTCCAGCTGTACGAGGCATGAGTCTCCCTATCATGCCCGATGCTGATCCGGTAGATCGAGACATCGCCTTTACACCACCCAAAGGACCATATGATCCACGATGGTTCATCGGAGGAAAGGAGGATGAAGTCGAAGGTGGTTTCCTCTCCGGTTTCTTCGACAAGGGATCATTCCAGGAGACACTCTCTGGCTGGGCTCAAACAGTCGTCACTGGACGAGCAAGACTCGGCGGTGTCCCCATGGGCTGCATTGCTGTCGAGACAAGGACAATCGAGCGAGTTGTGCCTGCTGATCCTGCAAACCCTGCATCAGCTGAACAACGCATCATGGAAGCCGGCCAAGTATGGTATCCCAATTCTGCTTACAAGACCGCTCAGGCAATCTTCGACTTTAACCGCGAAGAACTGCCTCTGATCATCTTTGCCAACTGGCGAGGATTCTCCGGTGGTCAGCAAGATATGTTCGACGAAGTACTCAAGCGGTAAGTCGGGAACACACTAGAGATTGAATGTACATCTACTAATGTTATTCATCTTTGCACAGTGGTTCGATGATCGTCGACGGCCTGTCCGCTTACAAGCAGCCTGCCTTCGTGTACATCGTGCCAAACGGTGAACTCCGAGGTGGTGCTTGGGTCGTCCTTGATCCTTCCATCAACGCCGAGGGCATGATGGAGATGTACGCCGATGTATCGTCACGTGCTGGTGTCCTGGAACCGGAAGGTCTAGCTGAGATCAAATTCCGCAAAGCCAAGATCCTGGCGCTCATGGAACGTCTTGACGAGAAGTATCAGTCACTCAAGATTGCCAGTAACGATGCTTCATTATCCGCGGAAGATGCATCAAAGGTCAAGGCTGATCTCAACGCTCGCGAAAAGCTCCTCTTCCCTATCTATTCTCAAATCGCACTTCAATTCGTCGACTTGCACGATCGCGCAAACCGTATGAAGGCAAAGGGAACAATCAGAGAAGCTCTGGAGTGGAGCAACGCTCGAAGATACTTCTACTGGAGACTCCGACGCAGATTGGCAGAGGAGAATGTCGCCAAGCAGCTTGCAAGTGCCGATCCTTCCATGTCGAGAGAAGCTCGTGTCGCAGTTGTGCAAGACATCGTCGACGCAAGCGAGAGCGACCAGGCTGCTGTTGCCGTTCTCGAAAAGCAAGCCACTGCTATCGTTCAAAAGAAGGTTGCGGAGGTTCGCAAAGCTAAGATTGCGAATGATGTCGCTAAGATGGCACAAAGCGACCGAGCTGCTCTCCTCGAGGGTTTCAAGGCCGCATTCGGCGGTTCTGCAGAGTTCCAGTCAGTAAGTGAATGATGGCATCCGCTTTGCAAGAGAGTGCTGCTAATTCGCTGCTCCGCTCTAAGGCTCTTGCCAATCTGTCTTAGAACAAGCCTTCCAAGTGAATGAAGTACCAGACGATGCCTAGAAGCATATATACACCGCTTCGAGCTCCTCGAAGGGCTGGCATGGTCGACTTATGGAGACACAAGACTTGCGCATGACCTTACTTCCAGTCAGAGTAGTAATCGTTACGGATCATGTCTTCTGCGACTGCAGCGTTCTAGGTTACCATAATGTACTATTACAGAGAGACTAGATAAATTTACAGCTATGACGAAACACAGTTTGATTAGACACCATGAGCCATCTGTACTAGGTGAGACAGCTTGCTATGTGTCTTCGCTTGCGCGTCTGATTGTATAGCTATAGAATATTGCCATTCTTGCTGACCTGAAGTCAGATGTAATTCGCCACACGGCGATTGATCCGGCAGCTGCAGAACGGACGAGAGAATGAAGAAGGTCAGAGCTTGACCAACGATTAGACCTGACAAAGTGTAGGGTGCAGTAGACTGCACTTGACCACTTGACCTTGATGCATGATGGAGGCACACCACACACGCAGATACCTGCAAGCGCTTCTGGTGCCATCGCCGGTTGTACCATCATCATCGAATAGCAAGGGACCATCAACATCAACAACTTCCTCGACAGCTTCGCAAAGCAGTATTGCCAGTAGCAAAGGAGATGAAGAAGGTGAGGAAGGCGGTAGCACCACAGCAAGTGACAAGAACGAACCCAGCGAGACAGAGACAGATGGAACTGGGTTAGTACGCGATGCTGCAGATGACGCCAGGCGGAATGGCAGAGAAGGCACGGAATCGAGCAGTGACAGTACTTCCAGCGAAGGCATAAGCAGCATAAATGATAGCAAGTCCTCTCCTGATGCCGGTAGGAGCAGTACTTCCAGCAAGTCCTCGGCATATCAGAACATTGACGTAGAGTCGCGGTGAGTGACACAGTCGATAATGCGAAAACGAAAGACTGCCCTACAGTAAGAGCATGCACTGACGCGTACATCTCTGGTATACCTTCCTACTTCCGGCGGACATGTAGTTCGCGCAAAGTGATAGACCTTCTTGCAGATGAATCGCTAGACGATGACAAGCCTGAGAAGCTGAAAGAGCTCTTGATGGAAGTGACCGTAGGAACCGAAAGCGTGAGAGGCTGTCTTCAACATGGACGATAGATCTCACAGCTGAAAGTACTTTCTGTTTGCTTTGTAGGCGACCCTCGACATGGATGCAGTAGCCCTTGCACTCATGCATCGCTTCCGCGAAGATACAGCTCCGACCGGCCAGACATTCAACTCGCCAACGCCGATGCCTCGGACTACTGGCTCGCTATCGAGATCGTCGTCATTCAGACGCACACTTACACCATCGAGCGCCGGTATTCCAGCTCTCCGTCGCTCTGGCATCGCCACACCTACGCGACCTATATCGCCCTCTCCTCTCAGGGCGCAATCGCCTTCGGTCTTCGCACATCGTACCAACGATCCCTTTGCGCATGTCTTCGAACACGCAGATTTTACTGGAGTCTATGCTGGCGGCAGGCACGCTGGGCCTGGCTCATCGGCCCCTTCGTCGCCTTTCGGTTCGCCCCGAATGCTCAACGCTGGTCTCAATGCTGGAGCGTCAGAGTTCAGACCAAATGCCTCGGCATCGGAATTCAAGCCGAGCACACCTTCATTGACTGTTAAGATGCCCGACTTCAAGTCACGCTCGCCTATAGGAACTCCCTTGACAGAATCGAGCCCGACAGTATGGGCTTTCCAGAACTCACCTCTTGGTACACCCAAATTTGCCAGTAGTACTGTCGGCGCTGCTGCTGCTGGCAATGGGAACTCGTACTTTGGCAGCGTTACAGCTCCATCGGTGGGCACTCCTGGACCTGCTATACCAAGCGATCCATGGAACAATTTCAACTCGTCGTCAACGGCTTCATCAGCATCGAATCCCGGAATATCGCAATCTTCTTCCACGGCTTCAAGCGAGGGCTCTCACGAAGATAATTCATCTGATCTGTTTGGTGGGTCGGGGAACACCGAGCATGTGGCATCAGGCAAGAGTCAGATTCTAGAATCAAGCGAGGACGAGGATGAGTGGGGCATCCCTACCACTTCGTACGAAGATGCAACCCGCAGAGGCTTAGCACTTGGCGAGAGTGCTTCGCCGCGATGGGACTTGTATGGTGATGAGGACGAGGACGAGGATTTGGCCATGCTATCAATCACGGGTGGAAAGCTGGTGCCAGACGATTTGAGCTTTGTCGAACCGCCTGTCAAGCAGCGGCCAGTCTTTGATGAACAGCCTCAGCCGCAGTCGACTGCTCAGTATTCACAATTACCCCAAGATTACGCTGGACTTTCAGGGAATCAAGGCCTAAACGAAATGCATATGCCTGTCGGTATGACTGGCCTCAATGCGCCCTCTGGCAACTATGTTATGACGCCTTTCGACGTTCTCTATTCGGTCTTCTCAGAATCCGATATATCACCTGCTGAACTGGAAGAGGCACTTTCGAAAAGTGGATGGGACGTCGATAAAGCTATGGAGTGGATCATCAATAATTCACGCCTGGCAGGAGGAAATCGAGGAGCTGAAGCCCAAATGGATAACCTCCATTTGTTTGCAAATATGGATCTGAACGACCGACCTTCATCAGCCGGTGGAGGTTTCCCATCTCCCCGGCTAAAGTCGTCGATGGGCTCGGGATCAAGACCTCTTATCGTCTCGCGCGATTCCTTCCAGCGAAGCTTCAGCGGCATAGGTAGACCAAGTAGTCCCCGGTGGGCCAGTGGGCCCAACACGCCAGGAGGAAGATCGGATAGATCAGGCACGGAAGGCTACTTCCCTTCGACCCCTGGAGCTGGATCCGGACCACCTTCGACGCGACTTTGCAAATACTATTTACAAGGCAATTGTCTACGTAGCGACTGTCGCTTCTCGCATGATCTCAGCAAGGCTGTGTGCAAGTAGGTCACATGGGAGAAGCCTTATTTGCCTAAGGCACTGTCTGATGTATCATAACCACAGGTTTTGGCTTCGCGGTCACTGCTTGAAAGGCGAAGGACGGTGCGAATTCTTGCATAGCGTACCTCCGCATCTGGCGTCGGATGTAGCGCAACTACGCGCCCATGCGATACGCTCTCGCGAAAACGAAAAGTCGCGTTGGCTCGGTCGGCCTGGAGAAGATGAAGATGGGCAGCTGGGAGGCCGAGTCGAAGAGGATTTCCCCACACTAGCCGCGGCCACTGCTTCAGCATCTTCTCGTAATCTAGCACCAGGAGCAGGTGGACCCCTTGCTAAGGACCCTGCCACCACTCGATGGGCTGGCGCAGTAAAGAACGGCAGACCGGTTTCCCAGCTTCCGGTCAACAGTCGACCTTCATTGCCGCGACTTGCCTCTGGTAGTCGGATATCGGGTCGCGGAGGCGAGCGATCAGCACCCTTCTCACAGCCTAGGCAAAGCGCTCGTCTAGCATTGCGGCCGCCAACATTGCTACCGACGATATCGACCGGCGCGACTGTCAGCCGCATGTACGAGACTTACCGCCAGCAATTCTTTGAATACGGAAATGCTCGCAATAAATGCCTTGTAAAGGCTGCAGCTTGTTTCAGAACAGGGGACGGGTGCGTTAGACTTTTGAAACGAGCTGGAGAACACAGGACTGATATCCCGATGTTCCCTCTCATAGTGCTGGTGCAAAGCGCTGGTCTCGGGAAGCACAAGATTGGAACCGTCAGATTGCAACTGAAGGTGTCGCTGCTGCTGAAAAGATAGTCAGCGAGAGGAGACAAGCACTGAAAGAAGCGGTTCTGTCGGGTGAACGGCCCGGTATTGCTGATGAACAAACCGATAGGCAATACCGAGGGCAAGAGTGTGGCTCTGGCTTGGGAGTCTGCTTAGGTGTCGCTGCTGCTGGGGAGTCACTTGGTCCAGAAGGCGCTCGTCTCAGTGCGGCGGAACGTACGGAAGTTGCGTTGGATTTGCGTAAGCTTACAAATCAGCGTTTGCAAGCGCTGTCATGCTGAACCTTTCGTGCGACGACAGATGGCTTGCATCCTACAGAAGGTGTGGAAATCTTGGAACGATTCTTGCTTGGTCTTGCAAATGAGGGAGTCATGCGCGGTCTGGCGTTTGTTATCGTCGGACAAGAGCGGCATACCGGTTCTGCTGATCCAAACCGGGGATCAAAAAAGCTTCGGCTTATAGACGCAGTAAGTCATTCACTTTTGGTTTTCTGCATAAGTCTGTATCTGATTGCTCTTTTTATAGGTGGGACAATGGCTTGATTCGTATGGGTATGCGTTCTGGTTTACGCAAGGCATTCTAGCCATAGATCCCTACCTGTGACATGCAAAATGAAGACTAACACGAAACGAAAGGAAACAAACTAAACGTAGAATCGTAAATGTAGCACTGCTAGACTTGTAGAATCCTCAATAAAGATCAATGGAAAGTATGCCACCATTATTTCTCTCCCACATCGTTTTTGACCTCATCTACGTCCGAAAGCAAGGCTCAAGTTGAGGGGTACAAGAGTAATCATGCTGCGATTTAGTAAGACTCTTCTTTGTCTTGCTTCGATCGATTCTCCAGGTGGACCTCTCATCGACTCGGGCAAGACTACGCGGTAATGTCTGCAAAAGGTGATGAGGATTGCTGAATGGAAGCAGACGGTATGAGCTTGAACTTCGAGGCGTTCCCGTGGACTGTTCACGGACCTATCATTTCTACCTCAGCGAATTTGCGCCCGATACATGCGCGAGATCCAGCTGAGAATGGAATAAAAGCATCACGATCCCATTTATAGGTTTCAGTATCAATGAAGCGGTCCGGGATAAATTTCTCTGGTTCAGGCCAGAAGACGGCTAATTTTCGTTAGGTAGAGTCAGCCTTACAAGTATAGATACGAATGCATTGGGGAACCTACGGTCATAGTGCAGCGACTGGACGTCAATTGAAATGAGAGTCTCTCTGGGTATAAAGAGCTGACCAGTACCTCCCGGTCCTCTGTCGGAAGTTGGGACGACAGCGTCAACTTCAGCGGTAACTGATTTTGGTATGGCTATAACAGCAGGGTACAGTCGCAGAGTCTCGTATATGACGGCAAGTACCCTGGTGTAGAGGTGCATATCGGTATACGGTATATCTGCATCGACGTCAGGCTGGAGAGTCACAATCTGATCATAAAGCTTTTCTTGCTCGTCCGGATACAGAGCCATGAGACCTAATGCAAAAGCGATAGTGTGCGCGGCTGTGAGACATGAAAGGCATCGATACATATGATCTGCTTATTGTAATGACTGTGTCGCAGTCGCCTACATGTTTCATGACCAGCCAGGAGGAAGATGAAGAGGTTGCCATTCAGTTCTTGAGGTGTCAATATCCGAGTATTGCTCTTTAGCCCGTTGTCCTCTTGAATGTTCACAGACGCAGTACGCTCCAGTTCATTTGCTTTCACCAAGTTGTAGAGAAGATCTTTGCGCTCTTCTCCCATCATATGGGACTTTCTCCGTTCCTCTACAATCTCATTGAGCCACAAGTCGAGTTCCGCTTTGATTGCCATAACATGTCTGATGCGACCAAAGGGGATCCAAGCTAACCATTTGGGTACGGCTAAAGTTGTGAACAGGTTCAGATAGTCCAGTGCGCCTTCTAGAGTATCTTTGAGATTGTATTTGTGCCCCGCGGGAACTGGATCTGCGGGTTCACCAGGTGAAGATATGCGATGGCCAAAAGCGGTGTTTGTAAAGATGCTCAGGGCAAGCTGAAGTGTTGTCTTTTCGAATTTGTGGTCGATGACGATGTTGTTGTTGGTGGTGGTGGACGGTCCTGCGGTCTTGTCGGCGTTATTTTGTTCCAGTGCTCGCTTGTCGAGGTGAGCCAGCCACTTTCGGGTGGTATCGACGGAAACAGTCCAACCTAGAGCGTAGGTATCTTCACAGAAGGCAGGTCCTACAATGCGCCTGTGTTTTCTCCACTCTTCACCGCCTGTTGATATGATGGACTTGCCATACACCGCGAGTGCCATGTAGAGTTCTAGAGGTTTTGGAAAGGTGGTTCGCTCTGAAAGGATCGCTTTGATAGCTTTGGCATCTGATATGTGGAGCGTGGCTTGAGGAGAGAAAGCAGTCGCTGTACCTATGATTGTACTGTTTGCATTCAAATATCTCTGTCGGGTAGCTATGGGATCGTTGATGGGGTCTAGCACAGGTGGGGTGATATAGGGTATATGAGGGAGGATGAGCCAGAGAGCAGAACGCCATGGAGTCAAGAGGTAGTATTGGCAGTGTATGTGCTTGATGCTGTTGCGGAGGGCGATGAATCCAATTGCGCGGTGCACCAGGAAAGCTGCGTATGCCACGGAGAGCGTTCGTACAGCGGTGTCGAAATCGAAACTTTTGAAGAGCACCATCACGGAGAGGACCGCGAGCACCTGTTTAAGCATGATGACTAAACCCTTTGAAGCGTGCTGTTGTTTTTCTTGATGTCAGACCAGTCCTGTGCAGGTCCAGTCTCGAAGTTTCGCAGGCTGCACTGCAAGATGAATACAAGCTCAGTTTAGCGATATGCAGCTCGGAGTCCCCCGCGACAGCAGCGGTGTCGAGTGCAAGGAGAGTGGTGAAGAGACAAGAGAAGCATGTTGGCACGTCGTTGTTGCTGCAGATGGAGACGTGCTTGTTGCCTTGTCGACCAAAACATGGTTGAGTCGGAGGGCTCGAAGCCAACCGCTGTATCCCCGTAGCTTGCTGGACACTGCACGTTTGCTGACTAATCCCTGCGGAGCTGCTTATGTGGTTACAGCGCAGGCATACTCTGGTGTGAACGCGGCATCCAAGGTTTACTCCTCAGGATAAGTGACACGCTTTGCTTGGAGTTCCTAAATGACGAGCAGATGCATACTGTAGCGGTTTACAACGGACAGGCATGGTACTATCTTGATACATGATATCGCTGCGACAGGTCTCTCAGGGAGGATCCACGGGTAGTAATTACAGATGTGCAGAAATGGAATAAAGCACAGTAATCCACTGCACAATCTATGCACGCTCCTGCAAACACTTCGCCAACTAAACTTTTTGCTAATCCCATGATTACCCCTTCACCTCAGATACTTTCATCTGCGCTGGAATCCGAGGCTTAGGTTGAGCGGTGTAGTAGTGATCATACTGCGATTAAGTAATACTCTTCTCTGTTTCGCTTCTATCGATTCTCCAGGCGGGCCTTCATGAAGTCCGGCAAGACTACGCGTTAATGATGCCTGCAGAAAGTGACGAGAATGGGCTGCACTCGGGAGAGGAGGGAAGCAGGCGGGAGACATGGAATTTTGAGAACGGCGTTATTTGGTCAAAGAGCTTTTCTTGCTTGTGTGGGCAGAGCGCTCGGGCACAGGAAGTCACAACACTCTGCTATTAGCAGGAGCCTGCAGAGGGAGACGTCATGAACATGAACATGTGAATGAGTCTGCTTTGGACAGTGGAGCAGATGTCGTCATTATCTCATGTCCCTCCATGGATGCGCTCGACAAATTGTCTGCACGAGGCGAGTGTCCGTATCGTATGTCCATCATTTCAGTTAATATCGTTCTGGGTATCTCCTTCGACATAAATCCATGGATGGTAGAGTCCGGGGAATGGCTTGTATTCAGGATGAAACAGTCCCCAACCGAGACGAGGAGCTTCATCTGCAGCGTCTTCCAGCTCGAAGAGGCTTCTGCTAGGCATAGAGTGATGTTGTCATATGGTCGACTGACGTTCAAACACGACACAACGATGGCAATGCGTTTTCAGCACACGGCGTAGCTGAGGCGTTTTGACTGTTCTTGCGAGGTACTTCCGAATGGATACATGTCATATTTCAACGATTGTATTTGCAGTTGAGTCGATGCAGCGGTAAGCCATAACCCCGAGGACTTGCAACTTGCATCTTCCTCTCTCGCCAACAAACGAGTGGCAAGAACATCGAAAGCACAGGCGGGACAGGGCGATTAGTGTACCCTTTAGACGGGCATTTGGAAGGAATGGTGAGAGTTCGAAGCTCTTAGGTCCAGCTGGATAATCTGGAGGGTCCTAATCATGCGCTATCAATCCGTCGATCTCCCCCATCTCTCTACCTGGAACAGTCCTCGCTCACGAAAGCACAGAAAGCCGACGCTGTCAAGCAGGTCGTAGCAATTACCAAGGCAATGTAGGTAGCAACTTCTAGATAGAAAAGGAGTGTGGCCTGACGGATGGTGCTACTACATTGTACCAGTGATAATGACGCGCAAAGGCTACTCAAAGCCAATCGGTAAGTTGAAGCAGGCAGGCACTTCATAACACTCTACAAAGCGGAAGGACTGACATCTATGCCTTCATCGATTGGCTTTCTAGCTGGCAAGTACATGCAGCTGTCGTGAGTGGCTGCTGCTCGTAGTCCATGTCTAACTGGCATGACATGACAGCTATAAGACGCTGATCGAGACATCTGCACATACTCACAATCACCTCCCTGGACGACGAACAGGACGCATTTTACGATGATGCTCAAGCCATGTCAAATGCCGAAGCCGCTGAACGCAAGAAGGCGGGTCCAGACAAGTCACTCGCAAATCTAACAGCGATGTTTGACCATTATGCAGGTACGTCTTTAGCAATTACAGGGTATCAGATGATACACTTACATATTCTATCCTGACCGCCATCTGCTTGCCATTATCTACAGGCAAAGGAGTTGAAGAAATGGACTTCGACGCAACAGCCGCATGGTGTAATGATCTAGGCCTAGACCTCGAAAGCGACGTTGTCGTATTCGCACTTGCCGAATTGACGAAAGCACCAAGAATGGGCTATTTCGAACGTAAAGCATGGATAGAGGGATGGAGAAGTGAAAAGAAAGATAACATAGAAGCTCAGAAAGCATACCTCGATACGCTGCGGAAGAAATTGTCTAGTGATCCGGAATACTTTAAGAAGGTTTACGCTTTTTGCTTTGATTATGCGAAAGAGTCTGGTCAGAAATCTTTAGGTGCGTCTATTATGCACAGCATATCGATTTCAAGCGAGGAAGCTGACATACGTATGTATGTACAGCACTCGAAATCGCATCTGGAATTTGGCCAATACTCTACAGCAACGCACCACCTTCACTATTCGAACCCGATTCAGCTTTCGCACCCGGATCATCGACACAAGCAAGTTACTTAGCAGCATGGACGTCTTTCTTACAAAATGAGAAGAAAGGAAGAAGCGTAAGCAGAGACTTATGGACGCTCTTCTTAGATTATACCACGAGTATAGATGCCAAATTTGAGAAGTTCGATGAAGAAGCGGCGTGGCCTTCGCTTATTGATGAATTCACTGAACATGCAAAGGAAAAGTTGAAGAATGGAGAGCCTTTAGGTCCGGTAGAAGAAGGAGAAGAGTGATTGAAATTCAGAAGAACAGATCTTTCAGCTGAGGACGAAGTAGAAGGTGGCAAAGACTGGTAGAAGTCACTAGAGATGATAGACATGCTAAGGAGGAGGGCACAAGGAACCCTTAGATACCATCATACACCAATGTCGTTTCACAATGCAGTAGCAAGTGTAGTTGATGTTGTATACCAAGCAAAGAGCAAATGATCACATGCACGCGACTCATAGTCCGACATCGACATAGCCGGTCTTTTCTTGCTTCTTGATGCTACTCCATTGCTTCGCGAAGATAATGCGATGCAACAGCATCATGCTATCTTGCAGGCAGTCGACAATCAGCGAAGAGCAAGACATGAACAGCTGTCTGCATTAGGATACTCTCAGCTTGTGGAAGGCTTAAACAATGTGTCTGTCTCGCCCAGAAGATGGAACAACGGTGGTGCAGGACACCGTCAGCAGCCCAATCATGGCGGCATAGCAGGAAGCAGCAACAGCAATGGCGAAGTAGGGCAGAATAGGAATCGTCAGCAATATCCTAAAGCTCGCGGTAATGGCGCTTATGCGCAGCCGAAAGGCAAAGGCAAAGCGAGAGAGAACACACACGTCGCATTCGGCGACTATGTAGCTCCGAACGAGGACCCAGAGGAGGAGAAGCGCAAGAAGGAATTGCGTATCAAGGCATTTGGAGAGGTCTATGATTCTCATGAGGAGACTCTGCGCAATGACCTGTCACAGAACTACCTCAATACCGGCCGCAGACCTCAAAACATGCTACAGGGCTGCGAGCTGGAACACCGCTTTGAGGAGTAAGCATTGCCGTACTCTGAACAATGAAGAGAATAATACAAGTGCTGTACTGACTGTATGCCGGCTCTTTGATAGATATCCCAAATTGCATAAGCTACTCACCCTGCACTCCGATCTCGTCAGACAGCATGCCTGTCCAGCAACATATCTCAAAGCGGACCTGCAAAGCTTTCATTTATCAGAGCTACTACCTACAAAATTCGATTCTATCCTTATAGATCCACCTCTTGAGGAGTATGCCCGTGATTATCCAGGTCGCGTCAGTGGCGACAAACCATTCTGGACATGGGATGAATTAGCGGCCTTACCTATACCTCAGATAGCTTCTAACCCTGGCTTCATTTGGTTATGGGTTGGTTCTGGGAAGGCGGATGCGAATGGCGTGTCAGGTCTTGATAAAGGGAGGGATTTGTTAGCCAAATGGGGCTATAGAAGATGCGAAGATATAGTATGGCTCAAGACGAATAAGCGGAAACCGGATCTTGCGAACGAACCACCTACGAATACGATATTGACTCATACGAAAGAGCACTGCTTGATGGGAATCAGAGGAACGGTTAGACGGAGCACGGATGGACACTTTGTACATTGCAACATTGATACAGACGTGATGGTATGGGAGGGAGACGAGAATGGTGAGTTGGCCTAGATTCGTTGCCTATGTACAAACGCTGATTGTCTAACGTCTCAGATCCACTGCGCAAACCGCCTGAGCTGTATAGTCTCATCGAAGACTTCTGTCTTGGTACTCGCCGCCTGGAACTTTTCGGACGCGCTCACAACGCGAGACCGGGCTGGCTTACAATTGGGGATAGTGTTATCAAGATCAAGCCGAAGACTGAGGATGTAGGCGAAGCTCTAAGCTCGGCGGGAAATCCTACGAGCGATCTGACCGCCAGCCAGGCTCAAGTGGAGCCGTATGACAAGGACAACTTCGACAGCTACTTCTTGACGGAGCTGAAGAGAACAGGAGGCAATTTGGTGCCGACTACAGAAGAGGTGGAGACGCTGCGGCCACGCTCTCCAGGCGGTGTAAATAAAGCGTCTACTTCGCTCGTGCCTGGAATGAAGAGTAATCCTCAAGGCATAGGCAGACATACGAATCGAGCGGGTACACCATCAGCGAGCCAAGCTCTTGAGTACGAGAGATTGCAAGCGCAGTTCCAAGAGCAGTTCGTGCGGCAGCAGCAACAGCAGCAACTGCTCGAAATGGAAAGGTTGCGGCAAGAGGAAATGATGCAACAACAAGCATTTATGATGCAACAGATGGCGATGATGGGTATGCCGCCTGCAATGGCAGGTATGCAGATGGGGATGAATGGTTTCCCAGCTGGCTTTCAACAGAATCAAATGATGTCGCCGAACGGTCAGATGCAGTGGCAGATGCCGATGGGCATGGGAATGGGGATGAACAATGCTATGCAGGGCTCACAGTCCCCGGTGCAGAGACAAGGACAATTTCAAAGCTTCAATAATGGACAACAGGAGCAGTATCAGCAGCAAAATGGGATGCAACAAGGACAATTCAATCCCGCTATGAATGGTATGTTCCCGTCGTACAACGGTGGCTTTATGTAGTGTAGCAGTCGTTCCTACCCTCGACGCAAACAGCATATATATGTGTGCTGCAATAGGCGCCAGGTTCGGCCTACGGTAGCCTGGATGACCAGAGTCCCTTCTCTCTGCCAAGTGTACCTCATTCAACGAAAGCCTTGTGATGAGGTCTCAATACCCTTTGCGGGCCTTTGCCGACCACTGCTGTTCCGCGTTGCCTACACTGCACAGTATTGGGTCGCTAAGACCTGCATCGCCGTGTACCTTCAAGGCAAGCTTACCGTAAGGTCGAAAGTGTCATGTTGTAGAGGTCTCCGGCACGTGCACGGCTGTTCGATCGCGTCCACTATGTTACTGTACAGAACAGAGCTCTTCTGCTCTTCTGCTTATCTGTAATCACATCGATGCCAATGCTACAGACTCCTTGGCATTGTATACACGATGCCACGTCTGCAGGATATGCCGCTCGAGATTACGTGTCACATCCTGGACCTCGCTCATGTAGACGTGGAGCCAACACCGCTAGAAGACCATTCCCTCATCACATACTGGTACGACATGGGTATGGCTTGGTCTCCTGCACATATTGGTAATTGAAGATGAGAGGACATGTACGTATAGTATGCCTAACTCTGAGACTGTGCGGTATCTTTTCAGCCGGCCTTTGCCCACTGTCAAAGTCTCTGGCTGGTGCCGCTTCCCGCCTGTTGTTCGACACAGTCTGCATTGGCAGTATGTCCGACGGCGGAGCTTGGTCTGTTTTGAAGCTAGGCAGACTACATGAAGCTGTAAAGTTGCGGCTTCAGTCCGATGCGCGCCTCTACTGCCGACATCTAAGCATCAATCTCGTATCACCCGACGTCATTATTAAGCAAGGTTTGGATATACTAGTTCAAGAAGGGCTGCACATGCTACAGCCTGATGAACTCGTATACCTTGGAGACAGCTCCAACCACCCAGTTTCAAGACCATTCATACCTATGGACAACTCCGAGTAGTGAAATTGCTCGTTTTCGTGGTTACGGGAGAGGAACTTGGATCTTTGGCCACCCTGCTTCAAGCCTGTGCTGCTAAACTCATCGATTTGGAGCTCGTTTTCAGCGAAGATCTTCAAACCGCGGCAAGATTAAGCTATCCAGCCCCTCGTTTGTGGATTCACTATTTCCGAGCTGCCAAAACTAGAAAGCTTTTATTTAACAAATCGACGGCCACAGGGACATCGATTCGAATGTGGAGAGATGCTCACTCTGAGAAATTTGGCCGATGGCATGCCGCCGGCATGTTGCTGTAAGGTCGTGGAAGATGCATGTGATTGGTCTGTCTTACCAACATCCCCGCGCCCGTGGCCTAGCAGATTTCAGATTCTCAACGGTCGCAATTGAAGTGGCCAGCAATGGGAAACCCAGTCCGGCCCTGAGTAGTTCTACCTCGTTGTCACAAAATCTGCAATGTGACAATCTGGCTGGACTGTGCCGAAAGCCCTGTGGTGCCTATGCAGGAACGCTACTACACAGCAAAAGCACTGATAAACATTGCAAGGTTTGAATAGCTTCGAAGGTTTCTTAGTTAAGAGTAGAGACGATGCTTCAAATGGTTCCTCAGTATACCAGCCGGTGTTTCTCGACAAAGTAACTTCGGGAAAGTGATGAGTGAGCAGTCATCCATTGTAGCGATATCATGATCATCCTCTTCGAGGGACTCGCGGTTCTCAACGAAGAAAACGTAGTCCCCAGCGGCCTCCTTGCATTCTGTGACATACTTCTGTTGATCCTCTCCCAAATACGATAGACCTGCCCTGACCATGGCGCTTGATATACAGAGTAAAGCTTTTGCGATAGCATAGTGTATCTTGTCATGCTCATCTTTGGCACGAATGACGCACGCTGACCATTCGTCGAGCGGCTCAAACATCTTCGACAGTGCGTTGCGTATGTCTCGCATGTTCTCAATCTGCAACATGAGGTTTGCCAGCTCGAGCATGTCTTCGATGACTTTCTGCATACCCACAAAAAATCAGTAGACAGTTGCATGTCTACTTTCAGCGCGATGCCTCCACCTACCGACTCGGAAACATCAGGCACATCTGCGTCGTCCAGAAACGCTATAGAGCGTTCCCACCTCCTGACTTCCTTTTTCGCTTTTCGTACATCCAGCGTGGCATGGTCAACATTGTACCAGAATGGGTATAGAATGCGGCCTATCGGCTCAAATTCGGCTCCGTTAGCTGACCTAGGTAGGAACTGATCTCCTGCTGACTCTTGTCTCTCTTGCTCTGTATCACACGCATCGCCAGCTTGATCGTTGTTCTCCCCGGGCCCACGAGTATTATAACGCAACTCCCACTCACGCTCAAAGCGGAGACGCGCAAGGTGCTCGAATGCTTCATGGCTGTCACGAAGCATGCTCGTTGGTGAGAAAGGACGAGATGTAGTCTCCTATCACAGACTGAGAGGAGATAGAAGAGCCATACACGTCTGGAGTCGCATCTCCTCTTTGCCATGTACAAGGTGCTAGCTATGTCAGTCATGACCGTTCTCGCGGCACAACGGTCCGTGTCGAAGTGGCGCTTTCGAATTGCACTGGACCAATGATGATGCCAGACTTGCTTTGGCCTGGGTCAGAGCGCATCATCAAGACCTTGATACACTGAACCATCATACTGCAATGTGCCCCTGAACTGGGGCCTAGACGGATTTGAGGGCTGGAAGCGGCGTTGCCATGCTGTTCTTCACGAAGGTCGGAATTGCCTTTGACGGCTCGCTTTTCTTCGAACTCCTGGCGACAGTAGTGCAGCCCAACGGACTCCTCCATGAGCGTATAGATGGCATAAGGGATCACCCGCACGGCGACCTGTCGAAATCATAATTGGATAGATTCAAAAGGCAGGCTCGCTGAACCTCGTCGGTTGTGCTCAAGACGATCGCCGGGACAGACGCCTGAACCCCATGCAGTCTCCGTCGATGAAGCCCGCCGTCTGCAATTCCAGCGTCGTCAGCTATCTACGACTCTCTTGTCCAGACCAGAAGCCGAGGCGAGTAACGGAAGATGCACCTTTCCAAAGCAAAGAGCAATTCCGACAACCGTCTCTCCCCTACAGAGCCTGATCGCTCTTACATGTCGCCAAACCGTTGGCGGCTTCCAGAAACGGGCCGTACATTTGGCTTGCCTCAAGATCACAGAGGTGAGACATCGATTCGTGAAGGATAGTGGCGCATTTCACGTTTTCGGGGCGATGACTCTCGCTACTGATCCCGTGATATCTAGGCATGCAGCGTTACTTACTTTCGAAATTTGCGAAGGCTATGTACTAGCTGAGCATGCAGCATCTTTCGCCAGCCCATATACTCACACGCGGTCTTGCATACTAATATATATATATAGCAGTCTTCGCAAGATCCGGCAAGGAACCGGCGGCATCTTGATCCTTCTGTGAGGGGTGTGGGCTGGTCTGCCGTTGTAACTGCCAGACGCAGTAGCATGCGGGAACGGGTGGAATTTAGTGTGTATCAGTGGTAACTGTCAGGTAGGTCAGCCCGAGGGGAGGTCTGGCCTAGAATCTCCCGAGTCAATTACGTATGTAACGTATAGATAGCATACCTCGTGACTGCCTTGAACACCCTTTCACTGAGGTCCGGACGCTCTC